>VXBZ01009982.1:201795-232967 GCA_013399135.1 Heliornis fulica | reverse complement strand
AAGGGCCTGCCGCCCGCCCGCCCGTCGCTTCCGCCCTGCCGCGGCGCCACAAAGCGCACGGCGCGGGGTCCGTCGCTCTCATGGTGCCACAATGTGCACGGCGCCTTTCCCTTCCTCGCTGCCTGGGAGGCGGGAAGGACCGCCGTCCCCCGAGCGCGGTACTGGGGCAAAAATGCTCTCTCCATCCGTGCTTCTTTTATGGCTCTCTCTTCATTTCCCTCCTGTCTAATGAACTCAAAACGGTTTGTTATTAAAAAAGAGCTTTAAAGCCGGGAATAAACAAGCCCCTAGAGCTGTGCGGCTTGTGCTTGCCACCTCATAGAGCAGGTGCCTGCAGACACCCCGACCCCTGGCCAAAAAAAAAAAGCCACCCGCTGAGCTTCCTCACAGACAGAGCAAGGAGATCCAGTGTGAGAGTGAGCAGAACCTCCCATCTGCGTTTTTATATGTAGAAACCTCGTTACACTTTTACCATAAAGCCCCTTTTTGGCTACTGTATATAGTGGACCTCCAGCTGTGTCCTTGTCCAAATATTGTGAGCCTTTGTCCCCTGTAAACAGCTTTTATGCTGTAGGAATCTTGAAGGCCCAGCGGAAGCTTGCAGAATCTGCTTGCGAGGCATAATCCAGTGTCCCTAAACATTTGGTGTCTTTTAAAACTTTTCAGACCATCGAAGATACCTACAGCGGACTGGTCAGCATGATGAGGGGGGAGCCCATTGCACTTCTGAAACAGAAAATGAAGAGAGGCAAGGCAGGATAGATGCTGCCTGTAGTCTAGGATATCTCAGATGACTATGGTTAGGCAACCGCATCTTACCTGTGAAGTTTTAGGTTTATATGTAGCTTCAAGATGCCAGGGCGACCAGACCCTGCATGTCTCTTCCAGAGAGTTTCTGTAGAAGGGAGCACAGCAAACATCAGTTTAGATGTCTCTTATTCTAGATTAAAACGTAGTCATGAAGGAAAGCTGAAGATCTGTAGCTGTAGAACAAATGCTTGTAGCCTATATGTGGAAACAGAAAGGTTAAGAGTCAGAATTATAATGCGGAGACAAGGCAGGATGAAAGGAGATATTGCACATAAGAGTGGTGGAAGAATGAAGTGCATGTCTGGGAAAAGGAGAAGGCAGCTTGGGTAGGAGGTGCAAGCAGAAATTATAGCATCTGTTTTGTTTGAAGCATACTTAAATTAACTCTGGTTGTCAGTGTACTTGGTCTTTCCAGGCATCAAAACTCAGGGAATCTCAAATTCTGTGTCAAGTAGTTTACTTCCAGGGAAAAGTTTGACGTGCCCAGCACCCTTAGGCACTCCTTGACTAAAGTAGAGATATGAGTCACTTTTCTAGGGTTGCATCCAGCTGTTGGACTCACCAGACCATGATCTCTTGCAGCTTCCTGATTTTTTTCCCCCAATTTTTTGCAGCAAATGAAGCACAAATCCTACATTTGCTTTCTTTGAGGTACGTATCTGCTTTGGGTTGTTTTTTTTTGTTGTTGTTGCATTGGTTTGTTTTCAAGGCAGTTATAGTCTTGCTGTAAAAATAACAGCTGTACCAAAATGCATCATTAGGAAGCTGAGTTCAGACTGCACAGGAAACAATAATTTTGACATTTTGTATACATCTTCACCATATGAAAAAAGACCTCATGTAGTAGCAGTGAACACAGAGAGGTCTCCTTCCATAGCATGTTTATTTTCCCCACGTGTTATCCCCTAAGTGATGAGTGTTTTTCATGCTGCATGTAAAATCTTTCTTATTGTCTCTTTATCTTATTTATTTAGATGTACCTTGTAGAAAACAATATTTTATCTGCAAAATCTGTACCTCCTTGTACATAGTGGTGTTGTTCTAAGGTGTGTTGTAGTGCGGTATGATGATGATAAATCACTGCTGCCAGATCTCATGGCAGCACTTTGTGCACCAAGGCACTGGGAACCGTATGTCACTGTCCTATGTCTCAGACAAAGATCTGCAAGACTTTTTGCATAATTTTGGGATTATGACCCCTGTGCATGACCCTGTTTGTGCAATAGAAGTGATATCACTTTCCTGACATATAAATATAACCACACTCAGGAATATTTCTTTTATATCATATTCAGGGTGTATGTAGAATACATAGTGACTAGAGTTCCCTGGTGCTTCACCAACAGGGTAAAAATCTTACACCATAACTATGGTGGTTTTGCCTGAGCTGACAGCTAAGCCCCATGCAGTTGCTCGCTCACTCCTTCCTGAAGGGACGGGGGAGCAAATTGGAATAGTGACACTGAGAAAACTCTTGGATTGAGATAAAGGCAGCTTAGTAGGTAAAGCAAAAGCCACACACACAATCAAAGCAAGACAAGGAATTAATTCTCCACTTCCCAGCCACCTCCAGGAAAGCAGGGCTGCATCACACCTAACAGTTACTTGGGAAGACAAACACCATCACTTCAAACATATCCTTCTCTTCCTTCTTCTTCCCCCAGCTTTATATGATGAGCATGATGTCTTATGGCACGGGAATCATGGTATGACCCCTTTGGTCATGGTGACCAGCTGTCCCACCTGTGTCCCCTCCCAATTCCTTGTTCACACCTAGTCTACTTGCTGGGGCGACGGGGAAGGGGGGGGGATTTGTGAAGTAGAAAAGCCCTTGGCTGTGAGCACTGCTCAGCAGGGACTAAAACATCCCTGAGTAACCAACACTGGTTTCAGCACAAATATAGACCATCCCCGTACCAGCTACTGTGAAGAAAATTAGCTCTACCTCAGCTGAAACTGTGACAGTAATGGACTTTTTTTCTGTGGAACAAATGAGATTCATGTGTCCTGAGTTATTGTGGCATGACGTTATTGGGTGATGGAGCACTGGAACAGGCTGCCCAGAGAGGTTGTGGAGTCTCTTTCTCTGGAGACATTCAAGACCAATCTGGATGCATTCCTGTGTGAGCTAATCTAGGTGATCCTGCTCTGGCAGGGGGTTGGACTAGATGATCTTTCAAGGTCCCTTCCAACTCCTAACATTCTGTGATTCTCTGTTAAGGGAACAATTACATGCTACTCAAGCTGTTGAAAGAATCAAACACAGAGTTTGCTATGGACCTAACAATCTCCTTTTAAAAGTAGCAGTCAGGTTTTTTACCCATCCATAGTTTTCTTCCAGAGGGTCTACGTGGCTGATAACCACCAGGTGTCTCTACTGCAACGTGCTCTGGATCCATCAGTTGCGTCGCAGAGATGGAACTTTTTTCTCCTTGAAAACATGAAGTTAATGATAAATTAGCGTCGCTCTGTAGGTACATTAGGCATTAGGGAGACTGTGGTTCTGCTTGATAAGAAAGAGATGTGAGATGGAGGATCATCAACATACTGATGACTCACCACGGTGCCCAGTAAATCCTGAAGACAAAGCATAAACTCTTAATAATGCTAAATCTGATTAACTGGATGGTGACAGGAGGTATAGAAGGCTGAAAGGCTGGTGTAGATCCTTTTTCTTAATAGGAAAAATAAGTTTTAATCTGCAAGATTCCAGAGAAGAACAGCAAAAAGTGGAGTTTTGAGAAGACCTTGAGTTACATGTACTGAGAGGTGGGCAAGGTGGCTGGCTGTAATAGTTTGCTTTTGAATTGTTTCCTAAGTGTAAACATAAATTGACAGAAAGGAGTAGTAATCAATATAGGAAGCACTGGAGCAGATTTTGATGTGGCTTGAAGAGAAAATTGTAGATCTTGATTATATTATCAAATCCATGGGATGGGGCATGAACACATTGCTTGCTGTCTTCTGCCCCTTACCTTAGGGAGACTGGCATCCCAGGTGATGTACAGCTAACTGGGGCAGTAGGGGCTGATGGAGCAGTTGCAGGCAGCACAGGTGAAGTAACACGGGAATCTCCCTGATGTCAAGTCAGAGCAATTAGTAGAGGTGCAGGAGATATTGTACACAACTCTTTTATATCTCTCTCATCTTAACTGACTGGGATCAGCATACCTAAAACTTACGTAAATTGCTTTAACCATTGAAGTCCTGCAGATCCCAGTGGTCAGTCCAAGCTGTTAATGCTTCAATCAGCCTCACTCTTAGAACTCCCTGGTCTGGGAAGTTCTTTAGGCTGTTCGGTTTTGCAGGGACACACAAAGTATTCTTGTTCAAACAGCCACCTCTCATCTGCAGCTCCACTGAAATGCACTCTCAGACAAACATTTGGGATGAAGCTGCTGCTTTTCTTTGGCTTAGAAAGCACCAACATGCTAAATGATAAGCCTTCTCCTGCAATAGACAGGTTACAGTACCATCCTCTGGAGCTTCAGAGGTCCTAGTTGTTGTGGAAAAAAGTCTTGAATTTGGAGGAGCTTTTGCTTTATTACAAGTTAGCACCAACTTCTGATCACTGATTCAAGTATCAAAAAACATAAACAATCAAACAAATACTTATGTAAACTTTATTTTTAAAGTTATATAAAAATTTACATAACCATAACCTTATTGTGAGATGCTCCCTTTGTTGCTTTGGGCTGATAGAGCTGAACCCCTGATTTGACCTGCCAAACGTCTACTGATGTAACTCCATTCCCAGCTGCACTTACAAGCATTGGGGTGCTGAGCGGTGCTTTGGGATTCACATTGCAAAAATGTATCTTCATGACAGCCATAAAAATTTTGCTCCAAGCAAAAGGCAAGTCCACAGAAAAGATCTGGACTATGTCTTGCAGCTTGACCTCTGCCCAAGCATTTTGCTTGTGTTTTTCCAACCTTTCTCAAGGAACTGTATCTTGCTATTGCAGACATGGAGGTACAAGAATTTCTGAACAGAGGTAATAGTTGGCACAACCTGGAAGGAGCAAACCAGAGGAAAAGACACCTCACTGCACCATCCTGCAAACAGTCTGATTCCCGTTTGTTTATGAGATTATTATATTTACATAGACTTCTGTCTCTATAGATATGTATCAAATTACATATGGGTACAGCAAATGTATTCATTGCTTATTTATAGAAATAATATTTTTATGTATAAACAATCTAGTATTTATATAACACTTGTTCATTATATGCTCACAGTTTGGTAGGTACTGGCTATGGAGGATTGCTCAGGCTCTGAGGAGCTGCCATGAATAATAGAAATGTCAGAGAAAGAGTGAAAAAGCATGGTGCAAGCTTGCATGGCTTCTGTATTGCAGAGTGAATCTCCTGAAAGAAAAAATACTGCCTTGAAGTCAGGCCTCAGAAGAACCCTGTAGAGAGCAGTTGCTTGTTTTAGACTTGTTTGGAGACAATTTCATCTCTTTCCACACTTGCACCTGAGTGAGGCTCAGAATCACAGAATGTCAGGAATTGGAAGAGACATCAAAATATCATCTAGTCCAACCCCCTGCCAGAACAGGATCACCTAGATTAAATCACACAGGAATGCATCCAGATTGGTCTTGAATGTCTCCAGAGAAGGAGACTCCACAACCTCTCTGGGCAGCCTGTTCAGTGATCTGTCACCTTCACGGTGAAAAAGTTCTTCCTTATATTCAGGTGGAACTTTCTATGTTCCAGCTTGGAACCATTGTCCTATCATGGACTGACCCACCTTGAAAGCCTCTGGTGATATGCTTTGAATGCANGGCTGAAAGGCTGGTGTAGATCCTTTTTCTTAATAGGAAAAATAAGTTTTAATCTGCAAGATTCCAGAGAAGAACAGCAAAAAGTGGAGTTTTGAGAAGACCTTGAGTTACATGTACTGAGAGGTGGGCAAGGTGGCTGGCTGTAATAGTTTGCTTTTGAATTGTTTCCTAAGTGTAAACATAAATTGACAGAAAGGAGTAGTAATCAATATAGGAAGCACTGGAGCAGATTTTGATGTGGCTTGAAGAGAAAATTGTAGATCTTGATTATATTATCAAATCCATGGGATGGGGCATGAACACATTGCTTGCTGTCTTCTGCCCCTTACCTTAGGGAGACTGGCATCCCAGGTGATGTACAGCTAACTGGGGCAGTAGGGGCTGATGGAGCAGTTGCAGGCAGCACAGGTGAAGTAACACGGGAATCTCCCTGATGTCAAGTCAGAGCAATTAGTAGAGGTGCAGGAGATATTGTACACAACTCTTTTATATCTCTCTTTCTCATCTTAACTGACTGGGATCAGCATACCTAAAACTTACGTAAATTGCTTTAACCATTGAAGTCCTGCAGATCCCAGTGGTCAGTCCAAGCTGTTAATGCTTCAATCAGCCTCACTCTTAGAACTCCCTGGTCTGGGAAGTTCTTTAGGCTGTTCGGTTTTGCAGGGACACACAAAGTATTCTTGTTCAAACAGCCACCTCTCATCTGCAGCTCCACTGAAATGCACTCTCAGACAAACATTTGGGATGAAGCTGCTGCTTTTCTTTGGCTTAGAAAGCACCAACATGCTAAATGATAAGCCTTCTCCTGCAATAGACAGGTTACAGTACCATCCTCTGGAGCTTCAGAGGTCCTAGTTGTTGTGGAAAAAAGTCTTGAATTTGGAGGAGCTTTTGCTTTATTACAAGTTAGCACCAACTTCTGATCACTGATTCAAGTATCAAAAAACATAAACAATCAAACAAATACTTATGTAAACTTTATTTTTAAAGTTACTAAGTATAGCAGGAAGGGAGCTGTGTGCAGTTCACAGTATCTGTAAAGGATTTGGTGGATGGAGGGGATATCTGGGAGAAGAGGAAGGAGGAACTGGTTTCTGTAATATGGGTGTATGGACAGTAGAAGAGAAAGAACAGGATCACTGGCAGAAGAGAAAGGAGAGAAAAGGACAGAGCAGATGGGAGGAGCAGATGGATCCCAGTTGGGAAGCGACTTGCTGTGTGCCACCAAAATCAAATATACTGATGCCAGGGGGATGCATGAGGAGAGGGTGGCAAAATTTAGTTTGTGCTGTAGCAAGGACAGACAAAAGTGGATGGGTGTTTTCCGCATGGCATCATAGACAGATTGTGTGCAGGGTCTATGGGTGGGCACAGGAGCTGCAGCTGTGTAAGGGAGGGAGGGACCACGAGGAACAGGAGCTGGTTCCTTGGCCTATGTCACCTATAAAATTCAGNGGAGAGGGTGGCAAAATTTAGTTTGTGCTGTAGCAAGGACAGACAAAAGTGGATGGGTGTTTTCCGCATGGCATCATAGACAGATTGTGTGCAGGGTCTATGGGTGGGCACAGGAGCTGCAGCTGTGTAAGGGAGGGAGGGACCACGAGGAACAGGAGCTGGTTCCTTGGCCTATGTCACCTATAAAATTCAGCAATTGGAGCTGTATGGTCATAGCCTTGAGCTCCCTGGGGAGCTGTAGGGGGAGAGTGACATATTCCACACTGGGGAAAAAAAGATCCTGTTTTGGAGCTGTAGGTTGATTTAGCTTTCGTGTAGGTTCAGCTTTTTGATAGTGTTTGCCAAATGCTGGTTACCATGAGAGCAATGACAAAGCTTCAGTACATTTGAAGGGGACAAAGTGTTTTCTTTGGCCAAAATGTACCATTTATCGTGTAATTCTACTCTCTGCTGGCAGATGGTGCTGCAATATATCCTGGAGCTGGGAACCAGCTTCTTCAATTACCTCCGGTGCGAGCAAGCAACATCCACTTTGTATTTTCATTCTGTTTTGTTCCTAAATTTGTTTTACTATGAAATGAATTTTTTCTCCTCCTTGCTGTTCTGCTTCTAACTTTGACTGTCAAAGCAGGATGTCCAGTTTTATTTTTGTCTCTCTGGATTAGCCCAGAGCTGGCAGGCAGACCTCAACTCAAACTACAATCCCCCATTTTTCTCAATGGGGGATTTTCTTGGATTTACAGAACCTGACTTTTGAGCCCATGATGGTTTTGCAGACTCCATTTAATAGTGATCTGTAGTTTCTATCAGGAGATACACCAGAGACACAACCTAAACAACCTGCGAGGGTCACTTTTGCCCTAGTTTTTAATGTTTCTTTTTATCTCACTTGCTTGATACCATGGCCCGTTGGTGATAGCTTTTCTTCCAATGTACAGTGTGGTTAAAGGTTTCTCTCAGTGTTTGTTTTGGTTGGTTTTTTTTTTCTGAGAAAAAAAACCCCAAACCAAAACCCACAAAACCCAGACTCTTTTCTATTGAAAAAAAATAAATATGGTGGGATTAGTGAAGAGTGGGGTCAGCCTATTTAATTTCTAAATTTACAGGTCTAAAAAGGTGGCAAAAAGTTGCAGGTGCTTAAATTCTTCACGTTTCCTTGCTTTGCTTGGCAGGTCCCTGGAGCCCTGCACCCATATCATCGGAGAGCAGATGGAGCTGAAGACCAGAATCACCAAGAAAAAGAAAGACCCTATTCTGGCAGCCAGCACACTTGGATCCAAACAAAGATTTCTGTCATTAGTCTCATATTTCTCCAGTGAGAGTGTAATGCAAAAGTCCTACATGATCCTCATCTTGTCTTTTCCCACTGAGCATTAGGCTTCCTCCCCTGGGTTCATCGTCAGGCCCTGTGTTAGAAGAGAGGAAGCTGAGCCCTCTGCCATCCCTGTCAGAACACAACATCACTGAAATAATCTGGGTTAAGGAAAACATCCAAAATAGGTATTTTTTATGGTTGTTTTTCTGCTTTACCCTGAATCTTTGCAGTGTTCCAGCTTTCAGCACAAACCCACAAAGCTATTATGAAGCCACAGAAGAGGGCTGCAGTCCATGTGAGTCCAAGTGGTTGCAAGGGAGAGTACCTTAGAAACCTCTTTTAGTGGCTTCACCACTGAGAACATGCCTGTGGCCCCATGCCCCCTGCTGAGGAGGACCCTAGGCAGAGAACTGCCAACTCCGGAGAAGCTCTTGTATAAAAANTGAGGGTGACAGAGCACTAGAACAGCCTGCGCAGGGGGGTTGTGGGGTCTCCTTCTCTGGAGATATTCAAGAACCATGCGGACGCCAACCTGTGTGACCTGCTCTAGGGAACCTGCTTTGGCAGGGAGTTGGACTCAATGATCTCTGAAGGTCCCTTCCAACCCCTACAATTCTGTGATTATGTGAATAGACTGCTAAGAGTTTTGCCTCTCTTAGAATCCTGGACAATATTAGCGAATGTATTCCGTCCGGTGTCCCACATTGCAGTCTGTGGAGCCAGGAAGGAGGGCTTTTTCCTTACATTTTTTTTCTTTCGTGAAGCCTCTACTGAGACACCTAAGTTATGATGACAGTCAGTGAGGCTGCATGGGCAAGTAGACTCATCACTTAGGTTGCTGTCTTGGTGTGCCCAGTCCTCCCCACAGACTGAGTCCATAGCAATAGAGATCCCACAGAAACTAACCCAAGACTAGCATTATTTGTGTTGATATAGCTAAATGTCAAAGAGAAAAAATTACCATAGACCCAGAGACAGTGAGATGAGGGCAAGCTGCCATCAAGGTCTACATGGATACTGCCAGCAGCATCAAGGTGATGCGTTCTCCTACTACTAAGTATAGCAGGAAGGGAGCTGTGTGCAGTTCACAGTATCTGTAAAGGATTTGGTGGATGGAGGGGATATCTGGGAGAAGAGGAAGGAGGAACTGGTTTCTGTAATATGGGTGTATGGACAGTAGAAGAGAAAGAACAGGATCACTGGCAGAAGAGAAAGGAGAGAAAAGGACAGAGCAGATGGGAGGAGCAGATGGATCCCAGTTGGGAAGCGACTTGCTGTGTGCCACCAAAATCAAATATACTGATGCCAGGGGGATGCATGAGGAGAGGGTGGCAAAATTTAGTTTGTGCTGTAGCAAGGACAGACAAAAGTGGATGGGTGTTTTCCGCATGGCATCATAGACAGATTGTGTGCAGGGTCTATGGGTGGGCACAGGAGCTGCAGCTGTGTAAGGGAGGGAGGGACCACGAGGAACAGGAGCTGGTTCCTTGGCCTATGTCACCTATAAAATTCAGCAATTGGAGCTGTATGGTCATAGCCTTGAGCTCCCTGGGGAGCTGTAGGGGGAGAGTGACATATTCCACACTGGGGAAAAAAAGATCCTGTTTTGGAGCTGTAGGTTGATTTAGCTTTCGTGTAGGTTCAGCTTTTTGATAGTGTTTGCCAAATGCTGGTTACCATGAGAGCAATGACAAAGCTTCAGTACATTTGAAGGGGACAAAGTGTTTTCTTTGGCCAAAATGTACCATTTATCGTGTAATTCTACTCTCTGCTGGCAGATGGTGCTGCA
The DNA here is from genome assembly GCA_013399135.1 of Heliornis fulica. Taxonomy (NCBI): domain Eukaryota; kingdom Metazoa; phylum Chordata; class Aves; order Gruiformes; family Heliornithidae; genus Heliornis; species Heliornis fulica. Next base: position 222,802 of record VXBZ01009982.1, on the reverse strand, counting down.
ATATATCCTGGAGCTGGGAACCAGCTTCTTCAATTACCTCCGGTGCGAGCAAGCAACATCCACTTTGTATTTTCATTCTGTTTTGTTCCTAAATTTGTTTTACTATGAAATGAATTTTTTCTCCTCCTTGCTGTTCTGCTTCTAACTTTGACTGTCAAAGCAGGATGTCCAGTTTTATTTTTGTCTCTCTGGATTAGCCCAGAGCTGGCAGGCAGACCTCAACTCAAACTACAATCCCCCATTTTTCTCAATGGGGGATTTTCTTGGATTTACAGAACCTGACTTTTGAGCCCATGATGGTTTTGCAGACTCCATTTAATAGTGATCTGTAGTTTCTATCAGGAGATACACCAGAGACACAACCTAAACAACCTGCGAGGGTCACTTTTGCCCTAGTTTTTAATGTTTCTTTTTATCTCACTTGCTTGATACCATGGCCCGTTGGTGATAGCTTTTCTTCCAATGTACAGTGTGGTTAAAGGTTTCTCTCAGTGTTTGTTTTGGTTGGTTTTTTTTTTTCTGAGAAAAAAAACCCCAAACCAAAACCCACAAAACCCAGACTCTTTTCTATTGAAAAAAAATAAATATGGTGGGATTAGTGAAGAGTGGGGTCAGCCTATTTAATTTCTAAATTTACAGGTCTAAAAAGGTGGCAAAAAGTTGCAGGTGCTTAAATTCTTCACGTTTCCTTGCTTTGCTTGGCAGGTCCCTGGAGCCCTGCACCCATATCATCGGAGAGCAGATGGAGCTGAAGACCAGAATCACCAAGAAAAAGAAAGACCCTATTCTGGCAGCCAGCACACTTGGATCCAAACAAAGATTTCTGTCATTAGTCTCATATTTCTCCAGTGAGAGTGTAATGCAAAAGTCCTACATGATCCTCATCTTGTCTTTTCCCACTGAGCATTAGGCTTCCTCCCCTGGGTTCATCGTCAGGCCCTGTGTTAGAAGAGAGGAAGCTGAGCCCTCTGCCATCCCTGTCAGAACACAACATCACTGAAATAATCTGGGTTAAGGAAAACATCCAAAATAGGTATTTTTTATGGTTGTTTTTCTGCTTTACCCTGAATCTTTGCAGTGTTCCAGCTTTCAGCACAAACCCACAAAGCTATTATGAAGCCACAGAAGAGGGCTGCAGTCCATGTGAGTCCAAGTGGTTGCAAGGGAGAGTACCTTAGAAACCTCTTTTAGTGGCTTCACCACTGAGAACATGCCTGTGGCCCCATGCCCCCTGCTGAGGAGGACCCTAGGCAGAGAACTGCCAACTCCGGAGAAGCTCTTGTATAAAAAGTGAGCACCGGTGCTCTTTGTGTTCTTCCCTTTTAATACAAAATAAGTGTATTAGGTAGTACTTGTTCTGAGGTGATGGCCAGGTGGATGGAACCTTTTAGAAAGTAGGTGACTAATATTTTCGGTGGATGCCTCACACTCAAGAAGAGACAGAGGCTTAGACAAGATCATCCTCCAGAAATCTCCAGAAGTACTTTTTGCTCTCATCTGACATCTCAAGAAACATCTGCATTCACATCAGAAGAACCAAAAAGAAGCTTCTTATGGTTAAGCCTGGACCTCTGGCCCTCATGTAGTAGTTTTCAAACTCAACAGTTCATAAACAGCATCAGTAACATCAGTCCAGTCCTGCATGATCGAGTTCTTCAGATACATTTATACATTACTGCATTCTGCCTGAAGTCACAAAGGATGCAGGAGTCTTAGTGCACGATTGTACCCAGTGCCCAGTTTCACTGGTGATTTGAAGTGTTCTTGTCTTGTGATCTCTTTGGATCAAGACTCAGACATGCCAAGGGCTCTGTGGAGTCCGTAACCAAATGTGCTGATGTTGGGAAGGTTGAGTACAAGTGCAGCAAGCTTGTCTCTTGGAAGACTGATTTCAGGGTAGGACTTTTTTTTTTTTTTTCTTATCACAAATGAGGAAAAACTGGTGAGAATAATCTTCAGAAGCAATCAAAGCAGTGAATCAGTTTGGCAATTTACAGGGCAGTGGCCAGGATAGCGCTATCCATTTTCAAAAACGACAGAGCGATATGTTTCTGGAACATAAAGAGGCTCATGTTTCCATGTAATTTAGCAGAAATATATTTCACATTCTAATCTGATTTCCTAGGCTAGAGAAAAGTGACTAAATGAGCTGATAATACTACCTGGCAGCTGTCAAATGACTTTTTGCTGTCTAGAGAGAAAATGGAAGAACGTATGTTCTGAACTCCTGCTACTTAAGTGAGAGGGGTTTAAGTTGGAAATGAGATCATGCATTATGCCCTTTGGACAGCATGTAATCTGGCTAATGGCATCAAGGAGCTATATAAATAACTTCATTAAAATTAACTTGTTTCGAGTGAGCTAAATAAATCAGACTCATTTGTCAAAGAGCTGGGATGAAATAATCAGGTTAATTTAAAGCTGCTCGCTGGGGGCACGATTCCTGAATTTGTTCCACCGGTGAAACTGCATTCAGTAGCTTCAGTCACCAGTGGGAGCCCTAAGCTCAACGTGAAAAAGCAGCCTGGGTTTCGACGTCTGCGTTTTACAGGAGCCCCTCTCTTTCCTCTGTATCCCAGTCTCCACCGTCCCACAGCTGGAAGTATATGTTCCAGGGCATGTAACGGATTGTTCAAGAGCCACAAGGTCTGAAACATTCGCTGGCAGTTGTGAGCTGTCTCCCTTAGTCTGCAACATCTCTTAGTCTGCAGTCAGCCATCTGCTCTCTGCCTCTGAATGAAAGGTGGAATTAGTTTTCTGGAAAACTAATTGCTTTTGTCACCTATACCTGCTTTGGTGGGAGGGACTACCTGATGCAACAGGTCTTTTCCCAATGCTTACTTCAGTGCTTTGTATTTATATTTTCTCTTATTTTCATTACACCCCTTGCTTTAGGAGTTTCTGCAGAAGTCATAGAATCACAGAATGATAGTATAATATAATGTATTAGGTTGAAAGAGACCTTTAAAATAGAGGGAGGGAGATTTAGATTGGATATTAGGAAAACGTTCTTTACTGTAAGAGTGGTGAAGCACTGGAACAGGTTGCCCAGGGAGGTGGTGGATGCCCCATCCCTGGAGACGTTCAAGGCCAGGTTGGATGAGGCCCTGAGCAACCTGATCTAGTTGGGGGTGTCCTTGCTTCTTGCAGGGGGGTTGGACTAGATGACCTCTGGGAGTCGCTTCTAACCCTAATCATTCTATGATTCTATGATTCTATCTAGCTCAACCCCCTGCATGGTGCAGGGACATCTTCCCTAGATCACATTGCTCAGAGCCCCTTCAAGCCTGACCTTGAATATCTCCAGGGATGGGGCTCCACCACGGCTCTGGGCAACCTGTGCTAGTGATCTTCCACCCTCATATTGAAGATATTTTTCCTAATATCCAACCTAAATCTCCCCTTTTCTAGTTTAAAACCAACACCCCTTGTCTGGTCGCTGTATGCCCTCATGAACAGTTCCTCCCCAGCCTTCTGATAGGCACCTTTTAGGTACTGAAAGGCCAATATAAGGACCCCTCAGAGCCTTCTCTTCTCCAGGCTGAACAAGCCTAACTTCCAGCCTATCCTCATAGGAGAGGTGCTCCAGCCCTTGGATTATTTTTGTGGCCTTCCTCCAGACAAAGACGAGTCAAAATGATAAATCCAGTTCTTCAGACTACAGGTGGAATTGCTCCTCCCTGGTCCCAACAACTCTTACCTTTCTAGGGATGTATAAATATCTGCTGTAAGCTCACTCCAGTGCAATGATGTCAGCCAAGCTGGTTGACCTGTGCAGATTTAGACCAACTAAGGATGTGACTCTATAGAGAGTGAATGAGTAGGAAGTTTGTCCAGTCCAGATGCGGGATATTTGTCTGTCTTTTCTGGGTTACTCTAAACCTCAGTTTAAATCCAGTTGCTTGGATTGTGCTCTGATGGACCAGGAACCACCCATTTACCATCACCATGCACTGTACATCCCACCTTTACCCTATAACCAGCTTTCCTCTCTGTGCATTTTTGTTACTTTTTCTTCTGCATAGTGGAGGGAAAGGATGAAGACATGGATCTCATGGAAAACAAGTTTATAATCAGAATTTATACACAACCACATTTGAAACAAAAGAATGGGAAGTTGATTCTTCACCTTTACATCTGCCAAGAGGGAGGGTATGGTATGTTCTGCTCTTAAGCAACAAATCTGACCTTAAGTGTCTGTAGCTGCAAACTGTGAATTTATCAGATGAGAAACTGGACAGTGAATTTTGCCTCCAGCAATAAAAAGCCTTGCAGCTCTTGAATACATCTACAGCCCTTTGATTGTGCTTCAGTGATGATCCTCCAGCTCAGGTAAAGGGTTGTGCAAATGTCTTCAGACTGCAAGAGAAATAACTCATTCACGGAGCACTGATTTATCCAGTCTGGTCGCTGATAGTAACCTCTGGGCTGCTCTAGCCCAGATGAAAGATGAAAAGCAAGTAAAATGAAAGCAACTTTAGAGATCTGTTCACCAAAGACATGGTGGACACTCCAACCTCAATTTCTCTTGTTTCAGTCAGCTAGGACTGTTCTAATCACAGCTTAGTTCCCTTAATTCTAGTTCCCAGGTTGGTTTGTCCCTGTGGATGGATACGTGGCTGTGCTTCCCTCTCAAGCAGGTTTTTCTGTTGGCTGAGACTTCCTCTTCCCTCTTCAAGTCCAACTTACAGGGCAGTTTTCTCCTCTGGTAGGCAGTACCAAACATGTCAGCTCACCTGGGGCTGAGACAGCTGCAGTGCTCTCACAAGTCACATTGATACCAAATAGCAACCGTATGTGTGGGGCCAGAGGTTATACTGCTGCAGTATGTTTGATGTGATGCAGAATGATGTGCTAATCCGTTAGTAAATGTCAGCATGCTGTTTGTGGTGGAAATCAAATCATAACCAAGCAGAAAACTTTGTTTCAAGTATGAAAATTATTTACATTTCTCTGAGTTTCTTCATTATGATGATTTTGATAGCAGCAGTTTCTCTCTATAGGACTGAAACATATTATTCCCTCACTTTTATGAGCAGAAAGGAGAGATCCTCTTAGGGATTGGAATGCATCTGGATGATCTCTATGTGCTTGGGTTTTTTGTAGGTTTTTTGTTATCCCCATGCCAAGTGGGTCATAGCCTCCTGATTTACACTGCTGTAAATTGGGATCTATCCCACCTGGCTGATTCTTGTCAGAATCTGTCCACTATTTTTCAACAGATTTTCAGTTAAAACTAATGGAGTTAGCTGGTAGGACCACTCTGACTAGCAAAGTGAGCAAGATTTACATTTCAGATATCAGACTCCTTCTCTCAACTCATTATGAAAGCTTTCTAATCATCTTATACCAACCAGAATTAAAATAATGCACAAAATATTATACCAGTGAACATATGGCTGGTTTCCTGTATTGTAGCAGTGACTGCTGTACTGCAACTGGTGTCCTGGTTCCTGTTATGATTTCTCTTTTCATCTGCTCACTTGTTTTTGAGATGAATTTGTTTTCAAATTAAATCAGGACAAATCTCTTAACTGTGGTGTGTGGCTGCTGGCAGGGCACTTTTCAGTGCAACTTGTTATCTAGAAGGAGCAGGACATGGCAGAAGGAGGTGCTGGTGATGGCAGAGGCCACTCAGAGACAGTAAGAAATTGGAAAGGGACATTTCAGCTAGAAGCACAATCTGTATTTCTATCTCCTTCTCTCACTGAATTAAAAATATTTCTGAAACTCAGAAACACGGCCTTTTCCAACATTGATAACAAGGCAAAGCTACCAGCAGGAAATGAGGCATTATATCATTAAAAATCAGTTCTAGACATCAATCTAGCAAACAGTGAAAGGATATCTGGATGGCACTAACAGGTGATTCTGAGGTACCTGTGTAGGAAATTCTATTTTGTCTCTGCAGCTGATGAAGCATGTCACTGGTGATCAGAAAAATCTATGTTCAGGGGAAACATCATCTCTGCTTACAGGATTGACAAGAAGAAAAAAGAATTACAAAGCAACATTATTTTCTCCCTCAAATTAACAATATGACCATTACAATATTCTGCCATCAATCAGCTAGTTTGGAAAGAAAGTCTAAAGTCATCAGTGTTAGGATTGTGGTCTTGAGATCCACTTCTTGCATGTTCCTCTCTTTAGGACAATGTGAGCGTCCATATGAGCAGGAAGAAACATGCATTTGACATTTGCAGGATCTTCAACTTTTTCAGCACTGAGAAATTAAAAATACCAGCCCTCAGGATTCTCAGTGTGTGAATCCAAGAGTATATTCTTAATTTTAGGACTGGTTCTATGAATTTACATCAGGAATGTAGATGTTGGGAGCCAGTGCTATATGATTTTTGTAATAGATATTTGGGTATTTAGGGCCTTTTTCAGCCAGTCATAGAATTTTAAGAGCCTGAATTTGAGATCCTTGCACAAGAATTGCAAATTCTTGCAATTCAGAATTCTTGCAATTCCTTTCAGAATTTTCATTGCATATCCCTTCCTGAGAAATATTGCCAGCTATGGCAATTAGAAATATTTTGTCATATGCAATATCAGAAATATTGACAGCTGTGGCAAACAGCCCTGTGATCAGAGAGCTTAGCAACTCCTAATTATTTGGGGGAAAAAAAATTCTAGTTACATATATGAAAAAAAAAATCCTTGATAAATAACCAAACTGGGTGCATGGCTGAAAGAATGTCAATTGTGACATCAGTCCTTTCAAGTATTTCATAGCACCTCAGTCCTCTTGAAAAAAATAGTTTTTAACAATTCACTTATCCTTGTAGTGTGTATTATGTCACACAGAATTGTGAAAAGGAAGTGGGAAAATATGGAAACAAAGCCAAGAAGAGTACATTCCAATTGACAGTAAACATCAAAGTTTTTAATTCCATAAAATTACACATAAACAGCATTGATATGTGTGCAGTGATATGGCTGAAATCAATGATCTGAAATCAGTGATTTAATTGTTTGGGTTTTGTTTTATCTTTTCTGTATTGTGCTTTAATCTCAGAGCTGTTTGCTGCCTGCTGTGGCAGTTGTGAGTCAGGACATTCAGTTCTGATTCAGGGTGCAGCACATGCAGTCCTGTCTTTTTCCTCTGTCTTTCCATTTCTAATGATGACCTGACCATAGAAGCCCTTCTAATTGACAGTAGAGAAGATCTAGCCTTTTATATTCTGCTCTTTCAGGACGATGGAATTGCCTTAACTCTAAGACACTGTTCACTGGTAGCAAGAAAATCAGACTCCAGCATTAAAATCTAGGTTTCAGGTGCAAGTTTCCAGTGTGCTCCAAACTCAGCTCTGAATATTTCCTAAATCTGAAGTTCCTCATATCTGAAGTCAAGGCTGAGCAGCAGCAAAGGCCACTTGTAGAGATTATATCTACATCCAACCTTCTCCCAGATTTGGTAGCATCCAGATCAAGGGATTTGGATGTGGAACCCTATCTAAATTTAGCAGGATAAGATATTTTTCCTGAGTGCCGTGTGAAATTGGGTGAAGTCTCTCTCCCTCTGTGACCTTCATGGAGTCTGCCAGTCGAGTTCAGTTTTCTCTGTGCAGCTATTTTTTAACCTCAAAGTGTGTAATAGCTCCGTTATGTGCATGAAGAGCTGTGAGAGATGTGAATATAGCACTGAAGAAGTCATAAAGGCATGTTGTGTTTTCCCAGAAATTATTTCTGTTCAGCTTCATTACATTGGTTAGTCTCAAAAAATTGCAAAGAGAATGAACTTCTTAATTAATAAGCATATCTATTTTGTGCTTTGGAAATAGGAAAATGGTGAGTCAAGATCTAGAGTGTTTATCACAAGGAGAAGAAAAACCTGAAAAAAAAATATCTCATCACCAGCCCAGCAGCATATATGAGAGACAAACAAATTTCTTAGAAATGTCCCTGTTTTCTATTTGCTCATTTCAGGTAATTATTGCCTTTTGATTTGTACAGCTCTGTGCAAATTCATTTTTTTTCCTGCATCTGTATATAAGAAATCCCTCAGCACAGAAAATAGACAGAAGTTTGGTGTGGTGATAGCATCACACACACAGTGGGGCGCCAGGTGTTCCTCACTTGACTTCTGCGTTGCTCTATAACCTCTCATGAAGTACTTATGCCTTTTCCTGGTCCAAAGTTAGAACTCATCAATTTTCATTTCCCCCTTTTTCAAAAAAATGAGCCTTTTGATAAAGCTATTATTGGTAACAACAATATGTGTATTTGATCACACACACACACAGAAGTTTTAAGCTTTATTTTCAATAATAAAACTGTACCTACATAAAAATACCCTTTTTAAAAAAGTGTATTATTTTCTTTCTCTGAGGAGGAAAAGTATGAGCTGTCCTTTTAAGATACACATCTCCAAGGTATCATCTATAGAACAGCTGATCTCCTGGAGAGCCATATCCCAGTTTGGACTCCTGTACAGGTTTTCACAGTTTCATAACATGGTTATAACAGAGTTTAGTTGCACTAAAAGGTGCAAGACCAATTTTAAATGCCAGTCCAAGCACTACCATATTCTAGGGTGTTTTAGCACCTCTTTTCCCCTCTCTCATCATTGTGAACTTGGCAGGTTTTCTGTTTTTGAGGTAAAGAGAACATTATTTACTGTCACAAAATTCTGTGAAGTTTGATAAATATTGATGCAGTGTTCCCAAACGACATAATTAAAATAACATTTGTATTGATTTCTTTCTTGAATTTGAAAGAGCCTCTTTAATTTTGACTTCTAACATGGCCACTTAGCTATTTCCAGTTTGAGGTAATTTTCAGGGCTGAATGATGTTTCGGTTACTGTGTGGAGCGTGTGAGGCTGTCCATCATAATACTAGAGCCACAATCCTTGTTAGAGCAAAAAGAGCTGGAGAAAATATTCTTTACCTCTGGCTGTCTTACCCTCTGAGTTTCAAAAGTAAAATTTCCCTTTGACAGAAGCAATAGAGAAGGTGGTGACTGTACCAGGCTTGAATCCTGACCCAGGGTGGTACTCTGAACCCCAGCCTGCCTTCTGAATACCACTGGCACCATGGTTGTTGGCTCCTTCATGTGATTCTTATTTTCTCCTGTGAGATCTTTTACACTTTGTCTAGTCAATTAAATAATCCTCGTTTCAGTCAGAGGTTTCTCTGTCTTGGAAGTAGCCAGTTTCAAGATGGCTTGGACTCAGAGGTTTATATCCTCAGTCCAAGTAAATATATTTAATACAAAGTTCTTGGATATTCAAATGCTGTTGGTTTTGGGTTTGGTTTTTGGTTTTTTTTTTCCCTCTACATTTTCACAAATGATCTCACTGCATAGTGCAGAAAGCAAGCTCACAGTAAACCCCAAATGTCACATGATGGAAGAAGTATTTCCTGGCCATCTGTGTTCAGGTTACTGCACTGGCAAACAAAGAAATAAATAATAGGATAAATTGTTTATGGAGCTATTAGGACAGTTAGGGGATTTTTCTTGTGATAAGCATGAAATCTGATTATTATTACTTACAGTTATCTGAGGGCTAATGTTTCTCATAGGAGCTGAGATTGTGGATCAGTATCGACATCCGTGTGGCTCAGCATCCTGCCCCTGGCGTGTCTGCACAGCTGCATCCGAAATCTCACACGAGCAGATGGGGAAGAAACCAACTCCAGCAATGACCTCACCATGGCTGACCTTCTCCAGGTTTTGACCTGCTATGAATAAATATCCTCAGTATCTGTCTAGCTGCTGAATCCCCTCCCCAAACATCAATGCTTGGATGCCAGTGCGAGTTCTGCTTATTTCCAGGTGCTCTGCCCACGTTAGGGGTTGAAGGATAAAATATTATCTACTACTGTTGCAACTGCTTCCATAGATCCAAAGTGTCAAAGGCAAGACCAGAACTCTCTCGTGTGACCTGCCACAGAAAGAAAGAATAAAAAGATGGTTTTGCTCCAAACATTTCACAGTCTGTTTACCAGAGAAGAGATGGCAGGTGGATGTGAATCGATAGACTGAGGAATGCTGTGAAATAGGGAGTTTGGTCGGCAGGATGAGCAGCAATTCCAGTTTCCCAGGTGCTTTTTCATTGCTGGTTTGTTTGGAGGCACCACTCCTGTATGTGCTAGGAATGGAGACACTGCTGGGTTGGGGAAGAGTTGTCTGCATTACTCACGGAACAAAATGGAGGTTTTTGTAAATGAAGCTTTTTGTTTTATTTTTGTTTTGGAGCAAATCAGGTTGTTAAAAAGCTACATTTGACCTTTGTTCTCATTTTATTAGCATCTACAGGTCCAACCTGTTGTTTATGACCATTACCTGAAACTCATATTTGTTGAGCCAGCTGCTGTATGTTTTGTCTCTTGTTTGATCTTTTTCTGTTATAGTTGCAGTGGAGGTTTTATCAACTTCCCTTTTCCACAGTGCTTGAAGAGAGGGGCAGAAAGAAAGAATTTCTCAACTTATGAAGTGGATGTAGGCAAACAGTCACCTAACATACAGCATCCAGTATGCTGTAAACATACAGTCACCTTTGCTGGCAGGTTTCTTGTTCTCCCCATCAAGCCTTTTGCTCCTAGAGAGGTGAATGCTCTGCTGAGTATCATCTTCTGCTCAATGAGAGTTTATGAATTGGAGTTTGAGACCTCATGTACCTGTTCTTAGCAGTATTAATTTGCATTCACCCCTACTTTCAGTAGTGTCACAAAATCAGGTTTTAGCTACAAGGGTCTGTCGTTGCCTCTAACTAACTCACATCTTACATCCTCTTAATCCACCTTAGCATTTTCTGCATGGAGAGGGAAATTCTGTTTCAGCTGTAGTAGACCTTTCAAAATAACATCTGGCCATGCTTTAAAGGTTTCTGGTAATACACAACCCACACATGTTGTTCCATGACTCACCTTTCCTGTCACTTTTCTGTGCCCTGTTTTTTTTTAATGTGAAATTATTTAGCATCAGCTCCCAGCTAGAGCTCATTTGCGTTGCACTGTCTTGGGGGGAAGGAACCACCTAGCATCCAAAATATGTTTCTCGTACAGGTTGTGAACAAGGCACCTGTGAAAAAAACAACTTTTAACTTTCTTTGAATAAATGGATGAAAAGAGGTATCTTTTCCCTTTTGTGAGCCATGCTTTCCAGACTTATTTAGATTATTTATGTGTCTAATTTATTTTTTTTTCAATTGCAGATAGGATTGGGGTTTTAGGTGCCTGCATTTTGGCTCCACAATTTAATGATCTCAGAAAATACCTGTGTCTGGCTGAGCTCACAGTCTAACCCTATAAATATTCTGTGGAAAGGTACAAACCATTACACGTACATCTTTTATAGCCATGAAGAATCAGGGACACGCAGCACTGCAGCTCCCATGTGTTGATTAAAATGGTTATCATCTTGATTAAGGAAGTAAACTCCATGCTGCATCAGAATTAACTTGAAGAGCTATGATTCCAGGAGCTGCAGAAAGCCATTTCATTTATTTATTAAAGTTCTCTTAATTTTTTATGGAGAAATCAATCTCATTGGGAATATCCTAACTAGAATGTAATTCCACATTCCCATTTTCTTTGACAGATCTAAAGAGACCTGCAAGATCTCTTTTTGCTCCAAACATCCTTTGACTTAAGGTCATAAAAGAGCTTCCTCTGAAATGCAGATTTCCTAGATCATGTTGAGTCAATACGTTTCTCAAGTGAAAAAATAAGTAATAGTGAAACAGTTCAATGTGCTGACAATGTAGGCTTTCAGAAAAGCATTAGTCAAGAAAAAGAAGTGGGAAACAAGCACTCGCAAAGCCACTTTATTGCTTTGTCTTTACCCTGCTAATTTCTGTCCTGACAATCCTTCACGCACAGTTGCCTCTGTTTCCATTTCTAGGGCACATATCCAACAAGGGATTTCTGTCAAAAAATCTAAGTCTTTTCTTGTGAATACAGAGCATAGATGGTCATGAGCTCCTGCAGGCCGCCTGCATGGCAATGCATCATCTTCCTTCAACTTTTAGATTTAGGGTTTCATAGCCAACAATATTTCTACATGCTGATGAAAATTAATAGCATGATGCTTTCCTCCTCTCCTCTCCTCTCCTCTCCTCTCCTCTCCTCTCCTTTATCCTCTTTTTCNACTGGTGCAGAGCTGCTCTCCAGCCTCTCATCCCCCAATTTGTGTGTCTAACCAGGATTACTCTGTCGCAGGTGGAGAATCTGGCACTTACTCTTGTTAAATTTCATGGGGTTGGTGCTTGCCCAGCTCTCTAGTTTATCCAGATCTCTTTTGCTATCCTCAAGGGAATCCATATCTCCTCCTGATTTTCATCATCAGCAAACGTACCTAATGAGCATTTGACTGCTGTGTCCAGATCATTTATGAAAACATTGAAGAGCACTGACCTTAAAATTGAGCTCTGCAGAACCCAACTCCACCCTCAGTCACTGGGAATGGCGCTTGCACAAACCAGCTCTGCCAGGGCAGTAAGAGGCATCGTGACTGTGTGGAGTTGGGGGAAACTGCCCTACTGACTCGGCACAACCTGGCTGACCTTCATGAGGCTGAGCTGCTCTGTGGCTGCAGGCTGGGTCAGGCAGGGCTGCACGAACAGCAGAGCTTTGGTTCAGAAGGAGGGGAATAGGGTCAGTCCAAAGCAGAGTTACACAGTTTTGGGCAAAAAAAATAATAAAAATGGCTGGATTGTCAATCTATTGCTAGGAGACATAATAGCTTAATTGTCTGGCAAATGCTGAAGTGAATACTCACTTATAGTCTGGGCTTTTGTGTCATATTTAGACTAAAAGTGATTTAGAAGGGGAAAAACGGGAGGAAGGAGGGGGAGGAAAAGAAGGGGAAAGAAAAACACAGGTTCGTGTTTGGACCTGACCTTTGAGAAGGAGTCATCTGGATCCTGCAAGAGTTCTGATAAACCCAAAGGGACAATAATGGATAAGAAAGCTCACTCACCACTTGTGTTTTAGTTTCATGGGTGTTTTATTGTCATTGGGATATTTTACAGGTTTAAAATACTAATCAAATTGCAGTATCTATCCTTCCGATCACTGAGAATCTGAGCTGACATGGAAAGCCCTGAGATTTAAGAATCAGCCCCCAATAAAAGCACACGTGCTTGGTCTACTATTTTAGTATTATAATTTTTAATGAGGAAGATTTCTGATGTACTAGATGCCATTAAGTTTAGACAAGACTACATAAGAACAGGTTGAGAACAGGTGAGGTTCTTCAAGATGGTTTCACCAGAGGGTGATTTTCAGCCTTGTGCATCTCCACTAACTCCAGTAGGATTTCAGCCAATCTGGCCTCAAGGAAGCTGTAGGTTATCTGTAGAGCCAGCACCCCACTGGAGACCTCATCTGCAAAGGACTGAATCACCCAACTCACATTGTCAGTACTCCAGTGAGGAGATAATGAACAGAATCACTTCTTTAACAGATGCTCCCTCTACACAAATTAGCTTTCATACCAAAGGGAAATTTCATGCCTGGTGTGCAGCTATTTCAAGTCTGGTGTTCAGCTTTGTGCATTATTCCCAGAGGAGAAAACGGCTCAGGCTGTATTTTGCCAAATGGGGGAAAGCTCTCACAGCAGAGAGTACCAGAATGGCACAGGGAAAGGCCAGAGATGACACTTCAGATCTGCCTGCTCCCAAAATTTGCTTGCATCGATTTTTGTGGACATCCAAAAGAAAAGAAAGAAATAAGGAGCTGAAGAGGGAATTCACCTCTAACCTTTTCTCTCTCTCCTGACAAAGCTTTCACCTGTGTCGTTCTTAGCAACACGCTCGGCAGTCTTTGAGTTTCACTACATCATGATGCTCTTCAGAATTCCTACAGGCAGTTTCCACAAGTGCCTTAAAGATGTGTGATAAGTAAAATTAAAAAGGAACTGGTTATTTCTGTGCATTTTTGCCAGAAATTTAGCATCCTACAAATTATAATTGCAAACCATCACCATGAATATTCATCTAAAAATTGATAATGTGAATAATTTATTATATTCTAGGCAAATTTGGAATCTACTCTGCAGCCAGCACAAATGAGAAGAATGAGTATGTCTTCAAGAGGCTACAGTAATTTACAGAATGAAATCACCTCAGCATTTTCTATTTGTTCCCTGAAGCTTTTATAGGAAGGCATTAAGTATATGGGGAAACCCAAAGGTATATTTCACAGGAATTAAAAGTGACATTCTTAAAAATTTCCTCGTGATTACATCTGATCAGCTTATTTGTCTTGGCGAGTGTTTAGGTTTTTTTCATTCCAGGCAACTCAGGTCACTCATCATAGAATCACAGAATCTTCTGAGTTGGAAGGGATCCATAGGGATCATTGAGTTCAACTCCTGGCTCCACACAGGACCAGCCCAGTCAGAGCATGTCACTGAGTGCATCATTCGGACGCTTCTGGAACTCAGTCAAGCTGGGTGCTGGGACCACTTGCCTGGGGAGCCTGTGCCAGTGCCTGACCACCTTCTCAGTAAAGAGCCTCTTCCTGACATCCAACCTAAACCTGTCACAGCTTCATGCCATTCCCTCAGGTTCTATCCCTGGTCACCCCAGAGAGGAGATCAGCTCCTGCCCTTTCACTCCCCCTCATCAGGAAGCCACAGACTGTGATGAGGTCTCCCCTCAGCCTCCTCTTCTCCAGACTGAACAAACCAAGGGACTTCAGCCTCATAAGACTCCCCTCCAGACCCTTCACCCAACCTCGTTGCCCTTCCCTGCACACTCTCCAATACATTCACATCTGTATAATGTTTCCTGTACAAACTGGTTGTAAAGTGGGCAATACTGGGAGAGTGCCAAGTGTACAAATTGCTGGAGAAATACAGAAGGAATTGGAGTAAACCTAGTCTGGTCTGAGCAGTGATATTTTGATATGGGAGTATTAAATGCTGTAGCAGCTGGATGGTTCAGAGAGGGGATTTGGGGGGGGCTTTTGCTAGCTTTTGAGTATCACAGTAACAACTATGCTTGCATCTGGGGTGGAAATGGTAGTGGATGAAATTGGAAGGTAGGAGCTGGACATCTCATTTCCATTGTAATCTAGAGTGGCCGTTTCTTCCTCAAAATGCACATTGTGCACAGGCAAAAGGGCAGGCTTCCAATGTCTTTGAAGATTTAAAATGTACTTGTTTCCATATGCTTTTTAAATAACTGAGCCCCAATAATCTAAAAGTCATCTGATTTCAATTATCACTTAATATAGGTTAACAAATCCTAGAGAAAGCCATATGGCATTTGCTTTTCACTCTAACTCATCTAGAAAATGAATTTAATTTAGCTTTTCCTTAACTGGGTAAAGGGAATAAATTGTGTTAACTGCTCTTTTGCTTTTAAAGGTTTATTTGTCCCAGTATTTGGTAGGGCACAAATGTTTGATTTTAACTCCTTGTTTTCCAGACAAGCCCAGATAAATATATGAAATCTGAATAACAAAATTTTGAGAACTTGTGATTTTACTAATTTAGAATGCGTCTTCTGAAGCCCATTTGAATTTCTGATAATAGAGACTGATATAGCCAGAATTTACATAACTTACTGAGAAAAAAGACACCCTGTTATCCACAATAATAGAAATTTATTGGTTTTTTACGGAAAGGGGAAAGAACATTGTCAGCTCCTATGTTACACTGAAGGTTTTATATGTTTTGGTGTATACTGGGAAACGTGAACACATATGAACCTTGCAGGTTTTAGTGAGTATTTTTAACAGGGAACAAATGATTTTTGCCAGCAGATTTGAGACAAACAAGATTTCAAGGAATACTTGACATGACTTACCCTGGGATACTTTTTGTTATTTTGTAATTTTTACAATTTTTTTTAGCTTTTTGGCCCATCTGTCTGTTATTTTGGGGGTACAAGTAATGGATTTGATCACTGTTTTCTCTCTCATTTCCTTAGGAAATCTTTAGTGAAGCCCATCCATACTAGCAGGAAAAGCTAGAGAAACCAACAGTCTCAAGTGCAGTGGCTCCTCCAGGAATCCTCCACTCTCGCAGAGTTTCTGATGCTCTCTCCTGCATCCTTCACTATCCCTGCCCAGGTACAAACAACCATTGACAACTCTTATCTACACAGTTCAGTCATGTTTCTCAAGCTTTGGAAATTTGGCTGTGACCTCTGTGACCACTTGGGATGGCCTTGAAGAAATGACCATGGAATATTTAAATACAAGAAAATGTGTTGTTTTCCTGTGACAGGGCTATTCCTCCCCTGCCAGACAGCTTAAGGAAATGTTGTTGCAGAAAACCCCCTCTACTCCTCTCTCATGAGACCCCACCTAAAGTATTGTGTTCAGCGCTCAGCCCCCCCACATAAGAAAGACGTGGACCTGTTTCATGGGTCCAGAGGAGGGCCACAATCTGGAACACCTCCCACATGAGGGCAGGCTGTGAGAGTTGGGGTTTTTCAGCCTGGAGAAGAGAGGCTCTGGGGAGACCTTAGCCTGCCAATGTAGTGATAGGACAAGGGGTAATGGCTCCAAGCTGAAAGAGGTTAGATTTGGATTAAATATTAGGAAGAAATCCTTCCCTGTGAGGGTGGTGAGGCCCTGGCAAAGGTTGCCCAGAGAAGCTGTGGCTGCCCCTGGATCCCTGTCAGTGTTCAAGGCCAGGCTGGATGGGGCTTTGGGCAACCTGGACTAGTGGAGGGAGAGTGTTCCTGCCCATGGCAGGGGGTTGGAACTGGATAACTGTTAAGGTCCCTTCCAACCCAAACAGTTCTGTCATTCCATCTTTCTCTATGCCTACCCACAGCATATGGAGACTTCCCATCTTGAAGATCTCTAGGAGCTCATCTACATCCAGTAAGAGCAGAATCCTTTTGCAGAAAGGCAAGGTTTGACTACACCACCAGTCCAGTGATAGCAGCATGTGCTGGTGATGCTCAGGAAGGAGCTTCACCCAAAATGAGGTCTTGCTGAGTCATTACATAAGGATGATGTCTTCTTAAAGTGGCTCCTCTTCCATGCCTTTGCTGGTATCAGCCCTGCCAGTGTGACCTTGCCTTGGCTGCTTGTTGTAGCTTTCTTAGCCCATTGGTCTCTGAAGCTGCTTCACTCTCAATTCAGCTCCTTCATGGTGGACTTCCTCACCTGCCTGTGTCTGATTGAGTCCTGTTTCAGCTGAGTAAATCCTGAGCATATCTAGTGTCCTGCACAGCCTAAAGCAACACCAGATTTTATTCCCCATTTCTGTGGCCATGTCTTACCACAGTTGAAGAAATACCTGCAAGGTCACTGCAGTGTCTGTGCAGTCAGCCATAGCCATTTATTTTGAAATGCATGAAACTGTGAGATTCCTACTTTTTTTTTTTTTGGGTGGGGGTGTGGAGCAGGTCAGGGTACAGAGGCATCTTTCGGCCATTTTAACTTTCAACTCCATCTTATGAGGTATTCTTTTTGCAGAAATACTATGTTGGGATAATAAATTCCCATTTACAGTCTACAGGAAGACACTTTTAAATGCTTCTTGAATAGATGATTCAGAGTAAAAGCCATTTCATTTGATGTGACCCAAATCTGTTGTTTATGACTGTGTACATTCTGAGTACACGTCAGGGTTTTCTTCTGTGCTTATAACAAACTCATCAGATTTGTGGGCTATTTTTTTTTTATTCTTGACAGAGAATTAAATACTGTTTTTACTTTTACAGTCACCATGGAAAGGAGCTAGAAGCAATTTTGGAGCTGACAACTTTTTGCAAGGCTGATCTGAAACACTAATTCAAAACTCTTAAAGTCACATTAAACATCTGATCAAAGTGTTTTGTGTTCCATTATCATGGATTTCTTAAATAGAAGCAGATGGTATGTTACTGTGTAAGCATCAAGATTTCTTTCAGTTTTATCTAGGGGAAATACTACTCATAAAAATTCTTATGCAATTCCTTAAAAGAGATTTAAAAATCAAAGAAAAAAAACCCTAGATTGATTCACTGAACTCTTCCTAATGAGGTAACTTATTCATCTCTTTATCAGTCTTCATTGCACCTTCCAAAACAGAACTTGGAAGCCCATGGTTAAAATACGAGCATGCAAGCAGCTTTAATCTGATTTATATATTTTGTTTCATCAATATTCCCCTTACAATAAAATTTGAGCAGGAAATCATGACTGTCCTTAAGCATCACTATAGGCAGGACTTAGCTAGGAAGCAAATCCCTGTTAGCAGGGCCACAGTGAAGTCCTTTCTCTTGTAATTTTGATATTATGTATAATCCAAATTCTCCCATGAAAATGGCAGTGGGGGTCCACCCAAATTTAAGGCTCTGCCCATGCAATCATCTAGCTAGGAAGGTTGCTAAGATCCACATTTCTGTATTTTTCTCCTGAAAACCACTCTTCTGTGAAACAAGCGCAGGTGGGATACTAGCTTTGCTTCTACTTTACTTATTCTTTGCCCTAGAATAACAACTCAATAACTGTGTACATCTGTGGGTTTGCCTTATTTTATTTTATAAAGAAATATTATGCTCTGGTAACAACAAAGACTAAGAGACTAGTTTATGCTGTTTTCTGCCCCAAGCTGCTCTCTGAGGCAGTCCAGGGGAGCTCTGCATTATAGCAGATCTGAGAGATGATTCTCCTGATGACATGATTAAAGGCAGAATTTCTTTAGGTGACAAAAGTGGATTCTCAAGGAATTATTTTATTAATTAAGTGGTTAAGACTGGTTCTGTAAGCCAGATTTTGTCCTGCCTGGTCTAAATCACAATGAAAACTGTATATATCTATTTTTCTTTGCTATATGGTACAGTAAGGACTTCAGGAGTGTCAGACTATTACTATGACTGATGTAAAGTGAATCCTGGCTCTCAGCACTCTCCATTTCTATGAATTTTACATAGAGGTTAAGAAAGATAATGATCTTCATAAAAGCAGCTCCCAGAGTCGCTGCATGAGGTCAGGAGTTTCAGTGCCTGGAATGTGGATGAGGTATCCACTGCCCTGGAGACTGCTTCCAGACCTGCGCTTCTAAGATTAGCAAGGGCTCTGCTTTTGGTTATCCTGTGTAATGGTATCACGTCAGTGGGCTATGTTAGTTTAATATAAATTGTACATGATGGTTTTGCATTTCTGTTCAATAAAAAGGACCCTTTTTCCTTCCCCAAAATCAAAGCACAGTTACAACTTGTAAAGCATTTAAAATATGGTTTTATTGTGGGGGAAAATACAGGTTTTCATAGGTTTGAAGAAAGAGAAATTACACCTGCAGATACATTTGGGGCAGTTCAGGTTCTCCAACGTTACCCTGCTGTAACTTTTGGATACTATGTGGAGAAATAAACTCGTGTTTGGCACAATCTTGGTGAAAACAACAGCCTTGATATGGGCTCAGTCATTTAACTACTTTGTAGGAGATTTGTAGGGTCACATTTAATCCTTATTGTAACAAGAGGAAATATACTTACCAATGTTAGTGATTTTGAATTACCCTCTGAAACTTGTTTGGGATGCCCCTGAGCAAGTGTGTATCTACAGCACAGACACCTGTATTTTAACAAGCTGCCTCGATGGCATTCATCCTAGTTTAGTGCAGAGGTCTGAACTAAGCCACGTGAATCTAAATGTGCCACAGATGGTTCCAAAATGTTTGATATCCTGGCTGTTCTACCTTAAAAAATCAGAGCAAGCTCTAGTCTATTTTTAGCAAATCACTGTAACAAGATAAAATCCTTCAATAGCTCCATGCATAACAATCATCCCACAACATTTTTCAATTAAAACTGTGGTTGGTACAAAACACTCGTATTCTCAGCTCAGTTACTAAATATGTGTTTTAAACTCATTGCTGCGATTGTATGGAGACCCCACGATCTCTCCCCTCACAGAATTGTTGAATATTACAGCAGCTTTGGTTAACACTTGCTGGAGAGAGTCCCTTCTCCATGAGCTCAGTCACCAGCTTTGCAGCAGCTCTGCAATTGCCAGCTTTGGGGACTCCTGACACTGCTTTGGGATGTTTGTCATGGCAAACAAGCTGGCTCTGTTTTAATATTGCTCTTCCTTGGGTGACACCCTGCCAAGAATTTACGAAGTCACTGAAATGATTTAGGAAGCTTTAAGGTAAGAATAAAATGAGCATTATTTACTAAAATGCAAAATTAGAGATCAGTTATTAGGTTTAGAGTGGTGAAGCAAATGATAAACTAATATACTTCATAGTTGCCTCTGCACTGGCAATGGGACATCTGGAAACTAGGTGGAGATGGTATTACAGAAGGTCCTGCTCCAGGCTCTCAGTCCATTAGCACAAAACCCCAAGTGTGTTGGGTGGTAGAGCTCTGTGCTGTGTTAAACTTTCATGTTTCTCAGGATTTTTGACACCGTGGTACTTCCACTGCCTCCAGATGACTAACTTTTGGTGGATACTTTATTTGTGAAGTCCCTGTGTTTGCTGGAGTTTGCTGGAGACATGCAAAAGGGTATTCATGGAAAGTAACCTTTTGGGAAACTGGACCTTTGTCCAGGTGCTCATGTGGAGTGGACAGTTTTAAATAGCCTAGCTGCAACTGGAGCAGGATGAATCTAGAAACACTGAATTTTTTTTTTATCACTGAGTCCAACTGTTAACCTAAGTCTACCAAGTCCGCCACTAAACCCTGTCCCTAAGCATCACATCCACATATCTTAAATACCTCCAAGGATGGTGACTCCACCACTTCCCTGGGCAGCCTGTTCCAATGCTGCCCAGGGAAGAAAAAGAAGAAATTTTTACTGATAACCAATCTCAACTTCCCCTGGTGCAACTTGAGGTCATTTCCCCTTGTCCTATTGCTGGTTACTTGGCAGAAGAGACCAACACTCATCTGGCTGCATCTTCCTTTCAGGTAGTTGTAGAGTGATGTCAGCTGTTCCTCATTTGCTTTCTAGAGCCTTCACCATCTTCATTGCCCTTCTCTGGACATGCTCCAGCATCTCAATGTCTTTCTTGTAGTGAGGGACCCAAAACTGAGCACAGTACTTGCGGTGTGGCCTCACCAGTGGCAAGTACAGGGGCACAATGACGGACCTAGTCC
>VXBZ01009982.1:187101-201788 GCA_013399135.1 Heliornis fulica | reverse complement strand
CAAGGACGGACCTAGTTCTGTTGGCAACACTCTTCGATTCAGGCCAGGATGCTGTTGGACGCCTTGGCCACCTGGGCACACTGCTGGCTCATGTTCAGCTGGCTGTTGATCAATTTTCCCGGCTCCTTTTCCATTTTCCAGCCAAAGAGCAACCCCCCACTGTGTCCTTCAATTGACTTTGGGCATAGGAGCATAACAGAGGATCTGGGCTACATTGTTCGAGATTATCAGTTCGTGATGGTGGAATTCACTCTGTTGCTTGGTGATAATGTGCGGTAATTGTTAGCGTGATTGAGAGAAGAGAGAGGGGTGTGATTATGGGGGAGTGGGGGCGTGAGGGTTGGGGTGGTGGGGATGCAGTTCTGTTGGCAATTAAAGCATGTTGAGAAAGAAAGGGGAGTAGGGTCCTGCACAATCCTTCCTACCCTCGAGCAGATCAACACTTGCACCAAACTTGGTGTCACCTGCAAACTTATTGAGGGGGGGCACTTGATCCCTTTATCCAAATCATCGATAAAGATACTAAAGAGAACTGGCTCCAGCACTGATCCCTGGGGAACACTACCTGTGATTGGCCACCAACTGAATTTCATTAATTTCACCACAACTCTTTGGGCCCAACCATCTAGCCAGGTTTTTACTCGGCAAAGGAGCACAGCCAAGCCATGAGTAGCCAGTTACTCCAGGAGAATACTTTGGGAGACTGTGTCAAAGGCTTTAATGAAGTCCAGGTAGACAATATCCACAGCCTTTCCCTTATCCACTAAGCAGGTCATTTTGTTGTAGAAAGAGATCAAGCAGGATGTGCCTTTCATAAGCCCATGTTGGTAGGCCTGATCACCCGGTTGTTGTATATCTGCCATATGATGACATTCAATATGGTCTGCTCTTTGCTACTGAGGTCAGACTGACAGGCCTGTAGTTCCTCAGATCCTCCTTCCAGCCCTTCTTGTGTATGGATATCACATTTACTAACTTCCCATCAACTGGGACCTCCCTGATTAACCAGGACTGATGATATATGATGGAAAATGGATTTGTGAGCACTTCTACCAGTTCCCTCAGTACCTTTGGTGGATTCCATCTGGACTCATAGGCTTCTGTGTGTCTAAGTGGTATATTAGGTCACTGACCATTTCACATTGGATTAAGGGGGCTTCATTCTGCTTTTTATCCTTGTCTTCCAGTTGAGGGAGCTCAGAACCTGGGGACCAACTGGTTTCACTGCTAAAGACTTGGGCAAAGAAGGCATTCAGTACCTCAGCCTTTTCCTCATCCTTTGTCACTATGTTCCCCCCTGGCATCAAGAATCTCTTTAGCACTTCTTTTTTTGCTAATATATTTATGGAAACACTTAAAATTGTCTTCTACAACAGTAGCCAGATTAAGTTCTAATTGGTCTTTGGTCTTTCTAATTTTCTCCCTGCATAACCTCACAACCTCAATGTAGTCCTCCTGAGTTGCCTGCTCATTCTTCCAAAGGTCATAAACTCTGCTTTTTTTTTCCCCTGAGTTCCAGCCAAAGTTCTCTGTTGAGCCAGGTCAGTCATTTTCCTGCCTAGGAAATTTCATCTTAACCCATGGGAACAGCCTGCCCCTGCACCATTAACATTTCCTTCTCGAAGATTGTCCAGCATTCCTGGACTCCTTTGCCTTTCAGGACTGCCTCCCAGAGGACTCTGCCAACCAGACTCCTAAACAGGCCAAAGACCGCCCTCCAGAAGTCCAAAGTGGCAGTTACACTGACCCTCATCCTTCTCCAAGAATCAAAGCCTCTTCCATTTCATGGTCAACATGCCCAAGACAGCCTTCAACTATCACATCATCGAGTCCTTCTCTGTTCACATAACCCAGGTCCAGGGGATGCCTTCCCTAGTTGGCTCGCTCACCAGCTATGTCAGGAACATATCTTCCACACACTCCAGAAACCTCCTTCATCCTGGTTGGGTGGTCTATAACAGACTCCCACAATGCTATCTCTCTTGTTGGCCTTCCCCCTGATTCTTACCACTCAACCCTGTCCTTACCATCATTAAACTCTGGACAGCCAAAACCAGTGCTACCCAACCTACTCCTTCTCACCTACTCATTTCCTTCCTTGCCTGTCCCTTCTGAGCAACCAATCCATCTTATACAAGTACCAACAAAATGACCGTATTTTGCCTTACATCAGGGAGACAAACATGTGGTTGGTTCTCCTTGTTTTCTTCCAGTGGGGATTGAATGGTTTCCTGTGAGTTCCTACAGAGAAGAAAAGGCAAGTACATGGAAGTATAAGCCAGCTGCACTGACTAGAGAGGGAAGTGTTGTATCTGGAGAAAAATTATAGGTTTATTCATTTGATATTTCTGACATAGGACTTCTTTGTGGTTTGGCTTCATGAGTTTTTGTCTTCTGTGTTTGTACTATGCTCAACAAATTAAAGACCTATTGTCATCAGCCTCAGGCAATAATGGATTACCTGAACAGTAACAGCCTGAACATTGAGCTGGACGGCTCATTGTCCGTGGAGGTGATATCTGCTCATGGCACTGCTGAAAGAGGGCTAAGACACCTCTGTTATCCCTGTTGCTTCAAGGATCTTTGCCTCACGGGTGTTCTAGAGCATTTGGGGGCCAGTTGGGTTACCTCTGTTTGGCCACTTCAATCACCAGAAACATATATGGGGTTATGCTATGTATTACATATATGTATACATAATTCTATGTAAACGTCATTAATGCTGAAGTTTAGCAGAAATATGCTGGGAAATAAGAAAATTGTTCTGCAGGAGTTGTTCCTGCATGTGGGAAAGTTATAGAGGAGTGAGATGTCCAGCTACAGCAAAACCACCTAGTTATTACAATGGGTGGGCAGAGTACAACCTCCCATCAGCTTTTGAAAAGACCTGTAGTATTTTCATTACCTTGATAAATATCAAGGGTCGCTTTGAGTCTTAAAACAGACATTGCTTCAACAAAGCTTTTAACTTCAGGCTGACATTTTACCTTGCCTCCACAGTAAGGCACGTTTTTAGAGATTAATTCAAACACACTATTCACTTTTCAAGGTTCATTTTGGATTCACTTGGGCTGATCTCTCGCATGTCTGTGGGTTTCTAATGACGTTGATGTTTGCATTTTCTAAAGCCAAGGGTACTAAAGATTCACCTTGCCCTCACCTTCACTGTTTCTCAGAAATATCTAAGGATGAGTTATGCAGAGCCTCACAAGGTGTTTAAAAAAATCTTTCCAGCCCTTAGCAGGTAATAAAATACAGGTAAAGCAGAGGCACAGCTCTGCCATCTTTTCAGTATGTAACGGCGCTGTGTTGGCTGTTTTGATTCCAACCTGAGATGCCTGGTCTTCCTCTGGAGCCCTGTGGAGCTTAACTCTCTTTGGGCAGGTCTAGGCTGGAAAGAACATCCACGTACCAAGGACAAGCAGACAAGTGCTCCAACAGGAGTATCTGTGGTCCTACAGAAACTTGGATCAAGGAGACTTGCACTCCAATTTCTCTTGCTAGATACTGTAATATTTTGGCTATAATCAATTGGCAGAATAAACCCTTCTGTCCTGATGTAAGTCCTCATCCAAGCATCTCAAAGGCTGAGTAAATAATTAACAGAGAAAGAAATTGAAATAAAGAATTGTGAAATTACTTCCCTGAGAGAGCAGAATCCACAGTTCAGTCTGGGGAGGAAGACCCATAAAACATCATTCAACTCTTGAGTCTCTTGAAATCCCACTTTGAGCCTAGAACAAGAGCCTGAACAAGGTTTAAGTTTTAGGCAAAACAATAAGTTTTACCCAGAATGAATCAGTGGCAGCGATGTGAGTGGAAAACTGATCCCTGGAGTGCTTGTTTTACCCACCAGACACGGATCTCTTGCAGGAACTCATCCTCACTGCACTGCTGTACATGTTCATAACAAGCGGGACTGGCACATGAGCTGAATCCATATTCAGAAAGGAAGGTTTAAAATTAATAGAGGTGCCTCACAGAGTTTTAATTCAAAATATTTTCTTTCAAGTGAGTTTGTAGGGAAAGGGAGCAGTGGGAAAAATGCATCTTTGGGTAAGGTAATGAGTTAAGGAGCAGTTTAACGGAGAGGCACCAAGAAAAGTGGTAAAGAGGACAGAAAATTCATGAGGGAACAATTAATAAAGCATCAAAATTACATTTACAAGTATTCTACTTAGGTTAGTGCCACTTGAGCACTAGCATGTTAATGTGATATACTATTTATAGTGCAACAAATTACCCCTTAAACTGCAAATGTACATTTGTGTATTTTGAAGGCTGTGGTGTGTTACCAAATTTAAAGGTGCTGACAGAGCAATTGGTATTTTGTGGAGCAAATCAAGCCGAGACTTTGTGTCAAAACAACATCATCCTGTGGGAGCTGGAGAAGTAAAAATGTGCAGCCAAAGGCATACTCCCATTCAAGTACTGCTATAATCCTTGTGAGTAAAACAGCTTATACTCTTAAAGATGCCATAATACTCTTTAATGTATAGGAATTGGACCATCAGCTTAAGAAACAATTAGCCCCAAAACCACGTGTGGAGTAACCAAGGCTGCTTCTGAGGTATCTCCTGAAAGTGTGGACAGGGTTGCTGTGGTATGTACACATCTGCTCCCTCCTCTTGTGGAAAACTACACAAAGCCCAGTCATCCTCCAGACCTGTACATCTTTTCTCCCAAGCAACTGGTCCTCCCTCTTGGAAGGAGCTGAAATCCCCCAAGAAGGGGGTCTGCTCCTCTGCTGGGTTTTGCTCCAAACCTCACTCTTTCACTGAAGATCAATAGAGAGAGAGATGGGTTTAATGAATGAAAAGCTATGGGAGTTTCAGGAGCGGGAGGCTGGAAACTCAGCAAGGCAGGCAAAGTGTTTATTCAGGCTTTATTTTTGAGCATGCAGGAATCTGCTTGCGGCACCTGAATGGCTGCAGAAGTTGTTTTCAGAAATTAAACATAACCAGGCCCAGTGCACTGGGTAAATACTCTGACTCATACAGAGCTGAACTACACAGAACCCGAACGGTGACTGTTGCAGAGATAGGACAAAATAACTTCCCAAATACATGATGCATGTGACAGGTTGATGTGTTCATCTAATTGCAATAACCAACAGAGAGAAGAAGAGGTCATTAGGAAGGTTTTGCATTAGTGCACACATTTAATTGTATTTATTGCTTCTGGGACTGAAGATGGTGCAAGCAAAAACCTCCCAGATACTGAAAGAGCTGATAACATCACCGTGCGTCTCTGTCATAGCTGCAAAACTGTCTAATGCCACATGCTTGTCTTTAACTTGCATCCTGACCATGCTTTCACAGCATTAGGAGTCAGGTGCAATGTGCATGGCTATAGCCTCCTTACAGCTGAAGCCCCACAAATATAGATGGGGTTTTAAGTTGACTGTCAGCCTGTCAGGGTAGATTTGGCTGCTTGTCATAGCATCACCTTGGAGGCACCTTGAAAAGACCTGTTTTGGCCATGTGCTCATGTAAGTTCACTGCAATTTCACACCTAGAGATCAGTCAGTCTTCTTACGTGATAAATTACATCTCTGTCTTCTACTAAAGTGACTTTGTTACAATCACTGACATTAAGTTGGGTGCTTTTTATTTGGAGAAACTGGGTTTTCAAAGTTTACAAAGGCTCTTCCTGGAGCAGAAAATCAATACTGTTGTTAATACAGAGTTACAGTTGCTTGTTGCGATTATGTGTGTCAACACTATCAGCAGTGTCAGCTCAATTAATTTTGCTGCCAACCATAGCAACAATATGGTAATATGACATATCTAGGAAAGTTCCTGTTTATCAAGCAGGTGGGACTTTCAAAGCATTTTAATGTTGTTTCAGTGTGGTCCTACAGCTTGCCTTGGAAAGCCCAACATATCTTACTCTGAAGCTTTTCCAGTGAGGAGGTGTTATCATTGATTCAGCAGAAAGACCCTGGAAAATGCAGCCTTTTAATCATAGAATATCCTGAGCTGGAAGAGACCCATAAGAATGTCACTGAGTTGCATTATCCAGCTGCCTCTTGAACTCAGTCAAGCTGGGTGCTGGGACCACTTCCCTGGGGAGCCTGTGCCAGTGCCTGACCACCCTCTCAGTACAGAACCTCTTCCTGACATCCAACCTAAACCTCCCCTGTCACAGCTTCATGCCATTCCCTCAGGTTCCATCTCTGGTCACCCAAGAGAGGAGATCAGCTCCTGCCCCTTCACTCCCCGTTATCAGGAAGCCACAGACGGCGATGATGTCTCCCCTCAGCCTCCTCTTCTCCAGACTGAACAAACCAAGGGACTTCAGCCTCTCCTCATAAGACTTCTCCTCCAATCACAAAAGCTTTCACTAAGATCAAGCTGGTCAATGAAAATATGAGCCCTCATTCTTTCTAGGGGACACTGTCATAGAATCATTGAATGGCTTGGGTTGGAAGGGCCCTTTACAGGTCATCTAGTCCAACTATGTGAAAGCCTTGTGACATTTTTATTTTTATGGAGAAGCAGGATTTTTTTGGTGGGGTGGATGGGAGAGTTCTCTCCATCACATCATGGGATAGTGGACCAACAGTTTGGTGATGGTGTGAGGGACAAATGATGGCTGGAGATGTTGGGTAACATGGGGACTGTTTGGGCAGGGATACAGCACTCTGTGGAGGCTGCTTGGCTTTCTGCTCTTTCCCAGAGCCAAGGGGTATGGTCTAGCAGCAATTACAGAGACTTGGTGGGACAGTTCCCATGACTGGAATGTGTCCATGGATGGCTATGTCGTTTTTAGGAAAGACAGACCAACAAGGAGAGGAGGTGGAGTGGCTCTTTATGTGAAAGACCAATAGAACGTATTGAGTTGTGGTCAGGAGCAGACAAGATCAAGTTAAAGGTTTGTAGGTGAAACTTAAAGGACAGGCTAGCATGGGGCATACTGTTGTGGGTGTTTATTACAGGCCTCCTGATCAAGAAGAGAATGTTGTTGAGGCTTTTTACAGGCAGCTGAGAGTAGTCTCGCACTTGCAGGCCCTGGTTCTCATGGGGGATTTTAACTCCCCAGATATTTTCTGGAATGCCTACACGGCCAGCCACTCGCAGTCCAGGAGGTTCCTCCAATGCACTGATGACAACTTCCTGATTAAAATGGTAAATGAACCCACCAGGAGAGGAGCGCTGCTGGATCTTCTTCTCCTCTCTAACAAGGAGGGTCTGGTTGAAGCACCTAAAGTTGAAGGTAGACTTGGCTGCAGCGACCATGAGGTGGTGGAGTTCAGGATCTTATGTGGCAGGTAGAGAACCTCAGGTAGAACTGCATCCTTGGACTTCGGCAGGGCTGACTTTGGCCTCTTCAAGCAATTACTGTGGGAAACCCCATGGAACATGGCACTTGAAGGAAGAGACCCATGATAGTTGGTCCATATTCAAGGACCGCTTCTTCCAAGTTCAAAATCAGAGCATCCCAATGGGGAAAAAATCAAGAAAAGGCACCAGGAGACCTGCATGGATAAACAGAGGACTGCTGGGCAAATTCAAGTGGAAGAAGAGAGTCTATAGGTCATGGAGGAAGTAATGGCTCTGTGGGAGGAATATAAAACTATTGTCAAGAAATGTAAGGTGGCAACTAGGGAAGCTAAGGCCTCCTTGAATTAAACTCTGCAAGGGAGGTTAAGGATAACAGGAAGGGTTTCTTCTCGGCCACCAAGATGATGAAGGGAGAGGAACACCTTCCTTATGAGGAAGGGCGGAGGGTGCTGGGCCTTTTTAGCTTGGAGAAGAAGAGACTGAGGGGTAACCTCATAACATTTATAAATATGTAAAGGGTGAGTGTCAGGAGGATGGAGCCAGGCTCTTCTCAGTGATCGCCAGTGATAGGACAAAGGGCAATGGGTCCAAGCTGGAACACAGGAGGTTCCATGTGAATATAAAGAAAAACTTTTTCACCTTGAGGGTGACAGAGAACTGGGACAGGCTGCCCAGAAAGGTGGTGGAAACAATCTGCTCTGGAGATATTCAGGACCAATCTGGACACATTCCTGTGTGATCTAATCTAGGTGAATCTGCTCAGGCGGCAGGGTGGACTAGATAATCTTTCAAGGTCCCTTCCAACTCCTGAATTCCGTGAATCTGTGTGAGTCTGTGAGTGTGCATCTGCAGAGCCCTTGCTAATCTACAGTGAAAATGATCAGCCTCAATGTGCCGTTTGTTACTACAGAAATGATACAGGATTAGCC
The DNA here is from genome assembly GCA_013399135.1 of Heliornis fulica. Taxonomy (NCBI): domain Eukaryota; kingdom Metazoa; phylum Chordata; class Aves; order Gruiformes; family Heliornithidae; genus Heliornis; species Heliornis fulica. The sequence goes on along the minus strand of VXBZ01009982.1, from coordinate 193,573 downwards.
CAAATAACCCTTTTGTACTGCTAAACGTATCTACTCAGTGTCATCTATCCTAACTTAGTTCATACCCCGAATGACAGTCAGCACATATAGATTTGGGCTTTCTAACAACTTGCAATTGGTGCTCTATGGAGGGCCTCGTTACTTCTCAGCTTGCTCAGCCAACCCCCAGGTGCCATGTCCTCCTTGAGCAGAACCATGCCACGATGGTTCCCTGAGAATTGTCTAATGAGGCTCAGTTTTGTACACAAAGTCAAGAGAATCATCATTACTCAACACACTCTTGCTACTCGATAGCAGATAAATAGGTCTGCTGGGAAAAGGTTTCTGTGGATGAATGGCTAAGAAACTCTAATAGCAACAGTAAAAGGCCTTGGATGCTGATCCTGCTGTCTATCATCAGTTATCCTGGAAATATTTACCACTGCTGGTTCTTCATACTCAAAACAAACAAGCTGATTTTAATGCAGAGATTGACACTTTTTATTCTGTATGCACTGGGGGAAAATCAGCTGTCCTGTACATTTTAAAACTGAAAATTAGTATTTTCCCCTTAGCCTGGAAAGTAAAGAAGCTGTCAAATCATGTGGCTACCTCAAAGGCAGAGAAGTTATTTTCTTATGGTTGACTTTCTTGTGATTCAGATTCAAGCGAGGCAGCTTGGCTCCCTAACCTCTCTTCTTCAGGTCCATAGATTAAAATAGTACATGACTGCTTTGGGTTTTTTAAGTGTAACCTTTGCATAGCCAATATTAAATTGCATGCATTCAAGGAGCTCTTCTAGTGCCAAGCCATGAACAAGATTTACAGGAAAATTCAACTAAATTCCTGTTGAGAGAAAGGATGAACAAAGAGATCACAACTGGAAGGCTCCCAGAGGTTTCAAGGGGATCCAAGAGATGAAGTTTGCTAGAAAAGAAAAATACAGGCACTCTAAATGTCTCCAGGGAGAAGAGGTGAAAATACAGCATTCAGAAACAAGAGTGTTAAGGAAGGAGAGAAAGGGATAAATGCTGAGTGTTACATGCAGGGGTGGAAGTTTGAAAAAGGCAGTACAAGCTGATCCTGACTTTTCTGTAGCCAGAGAGCCTTTTCCTGGGGTTTTTTGCAGGTGTGGGTTTGTGTATGGAGGCTATGGCTGTGTGATGAAGCCTGCACAACCCAGGTCACGTAGCCCAGCAACCACTGCCCCAGGTCTGTTCTGATGTGCCACACTCTGCTTTGGATATGAATGGGGCTGTAGAGTGTAGACCAGTGGGGACATGCACCATGTAATACACGCACCTAAAGGTGGAGGACATGAACCTCTTCTAAAAGGCATGCTATGGAACAGACATTTATCTAAGTTAGGCATCATTTGACCACGTGTATGTGTCTGTATCTGATCTACCTGTGCAGCTAATGGAGAGAATAAAACATTTCTAGAGTGGCATTCAGCTCCTCCTAAAACTGGTGACTAAAAGAAGTCCGATGGGTGCTACCATCACTTTCAGCTCTGGACACCACTAGGAATCCTTTCAAACATGTATCTGAATCATAGAATCATAGAATTGTTAAGGTTGGAAGAGACCCTTAAGATCATCCAGTCCAACCATTAACCTACCGCCACCAAGTCTACCCCTTAGACCATGTCCTCAAGCACTGCATCTACCCGTCTGTTAAACACCTCAAGAGATGGGGACTCAACCACCTCCCTGGGTAGACTGTTCCAGTGCTTGAGGACTCTTTCAGTAAAGAAGTTCTTCCTAATATCTAACCTAATTTTTTCCTGGTGCAACTTGAGGCCATTACCTCTAGTTCTGTCACCTGTTACTGGGGAGAAGAGACCAACCCCCACCTCACTGCAACCTCCTTTCAGGTACTTGTAGAGAGCAATAAGGTCTCCCCTCAGTCTCCTCTTTTCCAAACTAAACAACCCCAGCTCCCTCAGCCACTCCTTGTAGGGCCTGTTCTCCAGAACCTTCACCATCCTCATTTAAACACCTCCTCTGAGGTGTTTAAAACTTCCTTTTTAGAAGAGGGTGAATGGTACTCCCAAAGTACCTCAAGCTGTTGGTGACTAAGCGAGATGAATCCCAGTGTTGGGCTCTTCCATAGGTTGCAGGAGAATCATAGACAGAGACGACTGTAAATGTTACCTATTTTATAGCTTCTGTGACTGCTTGGCCTCTTGTATGATAAATCAGCTTTCCCTGTGTGGTTATCCAGACTATCAGATGAATGACTTGAAAGGAAAAGTGATGTCTAAGTATGCCAGAGTGGAACCAGAGGTGTGGGTACAAAGCATCAGTCTGATACTGCTACACATCTTGAACTTCCAAAGGGCTTGAAGAGTTTGAGAACCTAAAAGTAAGATTGTGGGCACAAATGAGAGCATACTAAGGCAGTCCTGAACTGTGCTCAGGAAAGTATGGGGACTAGCACTAAGTCTTGAAAAAATGTTAATCTTTGTCTCAGATAAATTATGCCCTATGGGAAAATGTATGGTCCATAAGAAAAAGATATCTGAGCAAAAGACACTCTAGTGGAGCCCACAGATGGTGGGCAAAGTAAAACCATGTGTTATCTTCTGTGGGAACACTGGTTACCCTCATAGAATCACAGAATCATCTGGGGGGGGAGAGACCCCAAGGATCAAAGAGTTCCAACTCCCCTGCCACAGGCAGGGCCACCAACCTTCAGGCCTCGATGTAGATGAGGTTGCCTAGAGTACCATCCAACCTGTCCTTGAACACCTCCAAAGCTGGGGCATCCACCACTTTTCTGAGCAGCCTGTTCCAGAAGGATCACATCATTCAACCACATGGAGAATCAGAAACATTAGAAAACAAGTTCCAATGAAGAAACTCCCTGAAATTTCTACATATGAATTACCTCTTCCAAAAGCCTCAGTGGGATGTGAGTGCAGGCAAGGTCTTTAAATAGCCTTCATCAAAAGCAGACAGAGCAAAAAGGGTTAATAGCTTCACTCACCCCACCATGTATTCCCATGTAAGCCAATGTCAGCCTACAGGCTTGACTAATCTCAGGTGTAGCTACTAATTGCTGGCATCCAAACAGTAGCTGGCAGCCATTTAATTTTCCCTTTCACTTGGTGTCATTAACATTAGCAACATACAGCTGCTTCCCTGCTCTGGCTAAATGGCTCCTCGATGAACCTATGGCTTGAGTTCTGCAAATGTGACAAGTCCATGATTAACTTGAAGCATCTCACTGATGCCAGGAAGAACTGTTTACAGACCTGGACCTTAAATGTTTGGAGGCTGTTGGGCTTTTCTGTGTGCAGCTAACAATAAAGGTACACTTGGAAGAACATCTTTAACTTACCCCAAAGTAATGGAGAGGCAAAATAAACCATGGGAAATTCTGGAGATGTAACTTGAAGCACATCTCTCAGTTCTTGCAGTATAAATTATTTACTGCTGACCTTTCTTCCTTTCTTTTTCTTGTTAACTTTAGCATAGCTGAGCAAGGCAATTGAGTTTTTTTCATGATTCTTCTGAATTACTTTTTTTTTCACTTTAAGCAAAATATAAAGTCAAGGTTTCAGATGCAGGTCTCAGAACTCCCAGTTCCCCTTCCTGCTATCTGCTTTTGCTATATTTAAAAATCATTTAACTCGGCTGCTTTATATACTTTTTATTATAGGCACTCTTTGGGGGTTTTTAGGTTTGGTGGTTTGGGTTTTTTTTTTGTGTGTGTGTTAATGTTCATGATGCTTCACAACTTTACTTCATTTGCACAAATGAAGACATGTCTATCTAAGCTGATTAATTTTTTAAATAGTACGCTTTATCTGTGTGTGTGGGCTTTTGCTGGCCTTCTGCTTACTATGCAGTACAGAATTTTTGCCATGCTGCCTTCAGGTAAGATTTGCAGGATTTAATATCACAGGCATTTCAGATCCTGTTCAAATAGTGCAGCAACCAAAGTGACAACATTGCTTTTATAGCTCTGGAAATTTCTGGACCTTCTGCCATTTGTAGACATAAAGCAAGACAAAAAGATGTTCTCAGATCTTAGTGATTTTTCTTGCTAGAAAGACAGCAAGTCCACAGGGGACAGCAAATAATTGTCGGTAACATACGCATTGAAGATGAGTATCTAACCTTTTACTTGTAAATTGAGTTCTTCCCATTGCGAGTTTTACAATTAAATAATTTAGTGAAACAAAAGAGTGATAGAGCAGCTGACAAAGCACACAGGCAGCCCCCATCCCTGGCCCATCCCAATGCCAGACGGGAAGGCTGCTGGCTTGATCTGCCTGCTGTCGCTGTGTCGTCTTTTTGAGATCCCTGGGAGTCAGCCATGTACCGGGGCAGTGCCCCTCATACTGCAGGAAGCAATCCAGCCGGCTGCCCCACGGGTCTGCTGCCCACTGGGAATTTGCATTTGAGGCCAACAACTGCAGCAAGGAGTGCACTTTTGTGGAGGCTGACCTTATATCAGCTTTCCTTGTAGGAAAGGCATGCTGAATCCAACCAATATCATTTTCTTCCATGTGTTTTCAGGGTGAGCCCCTTGCTGCGTGTCTAGGAGAACCTGCAGCTTTGTGTGTTTTATTTCAGTGAATGTAAAGAGTTGCTGCTCCAGCTGAAATCAATGCTCCTCAAACATTGGATTTAGCCCACAGCTAAGGTGAACAATGAAGCCTTGGGACAGACTCTGTGATCTACCTCATCCAGGAGCACAAAACAAAGCAGCATAGCAGTTTCTATCATAGGATCATAGAATGTGTTAGGAAGGGACCTTTAAAGGCCATCTAGTCCAACCCCCTTGCAGTGAGCAGGGACATCTCCACTAGATCAGGTTGCTCTGAGCCCCATCAAGTCTGACCTTGAATACCTCCAGGGATGGGGCCTCCACCACCGCTCTAGGCAACCTGTTCCAGTGGTCTGCCACCCTCCTATTGAAGATTTTTTTCTTAATAGCCAACCTAAATGTCTGCTTCTCTAGCTTAAAACCATCACCCCTTGTCCTATTGCTACATGCCCTCGTGAGCGGTTCTTCCCCAGCTTTCTGACAGGCACCTTTCAGGGACTAGAAGGATGCTGTAAGGTCCCCATGAGCCTTCTCCAGGCTGAACAAGCCCAACTCTCTCTCAGTTTATCCTGCTCTCCATTTTTCTGGAAAGATAATTTGACTATTTTTTTTTGTTTTGTTTTGTGTAACAGTTTACATAAGCTGCTTCATTTGACACTGGTGAAGCACAGGGACCATCGGAGGAGCAACAGATAACACATTTTCCTTCCTCCAGCTAGACCTGAGAACAGGGATGTTTCAAACTTGACTCTGCTAGTAGAGTGTTACAGATCTCTGTCCAGAGTACTCCAGCAGGATCTTCAAATGACATAAAATGAGCAAACAAATATATTGTTGTGTTAGCGTGCAGTCACAGCGATGATGCCAGCTGGGGATGGAGAGAGGGGTTACACGATGTAGGTGAAGATCTGACTCTGCTTTTATTCTCCTCATCTCTTTCCAAGAGATGAATAAAGGCTGAGTCAAACCTGGAATACAGTGAACAGGGTTTGCAGTAAAATTGCTCAGAAAAAAATCACTCAACAAATTAGAAGTTAAAAAAGGCTGGGGGATGTATTGGTGTTCAAAAAGGTAGGTCAATAGGGACAGGAACATAATGTGCTGGTGATGAGCAGTGCTGTGTCTGTGCTGGGTTTTGCTGGTTAGGTGAGAGGAGTCAGAAAAGAGGGAGTAGGAGACAAAACGGGTTGGCAGATGCCGATGAGACAGAGGATGGTTTGAGGCAGTAAAAAGCTTCAGACATTGCTGAGGAAGGGGAGGCAAAATCCACCCTGAAAGGCAAGCACTGAGAGAGAATTCTACATAATTCTGTGGATAATTATAATTTGGGTCAGGCCACACGTAAGCTGCTCTCCTACCCCACGGAGGAGGCTTGCTGTCACGATCTGGCAAGGAGATGGGTGCTCCACTGCATATCCCCTGTCAGCATCCCACCTTTTGGGGGGACACGGACATCCTTAGCACTAGAGGAGCAGGGAGGTGGGTGCAGGCACCCCGTATCTCCAGGCGCTGCCTTGCCCAAGGATGGGGAGCGAAGGTGCCAGCTGCCGGAGTGACAGGCCAGCATCCCGCAGGAGGGTCAGGCCAGCGGCATCTCGGCGCCCATCCCACCCCAGATCCTTTGGAGCTGGGGAGATGCAGCTGGGAGGATGCTACAGCTCTCCCGCTTGCCACGCCGGGTCTGAACGAGCCTCGGCAGTGTGCGCCTGCGCTGCCTGCCACCCCCCCTCCTCCTCCTCCCGGCCCCTCCTCCCGGCTTTGGCAGTGTCGGCTGCCGGGAGCTGGCGGCCGGCGGGGCCGCTGCCGTCCGTGTCAGCCCCCGGGGTTATGCCCGGCTGCAGGCGGGGGGTGCGCAGGGCCAGGGGCAGCCCGACCCGCCGGCCGGACCAGGGAGGTCTCCAGTAGGGGCAGGGGGTGGTGATCTCCTCCCCAC
>VXBZ01009982.1:158605-187001 GCA_013399135.1 Heliornis fulica | reverse complement strand
GTGGGACGATATAAGTATCCGACCCACGGAGAAGAACTCTCCGCCGGGGCTCTCCCGCGGCTCTGCGGGGGGGCGGAGCCCCCTCTCCATCACGCGTGGAGATGCTCTCTTAGCTATCGGTCGCGAAACACCCCCACCCCCCTCCGGTGCGTGGAAATAGCACAGCCCCTCTCGCTGTTTTAATTAATACCGTGTGAAATCAGTGCAAAAGCGATAGTGAAGATAGGGGTTGGTGAAGCTGTCCCGACACCCCCTCCCCACCCTCCCGCAGTGTCAGTTCGGGGTGTCCTGGGCTGAGCCGTGTTTGTGACACGGGGACTGAAACTTTCTGTCTCTCTCCTGCTGTAAAAACCTGAAACCGGAGGGATTCGGTGCTTCAGGGCAGGGACCGGGGCTGTGCGGGACCTGAGGCTGCCGGGCAGGGATGCCCAGATGTGGGTGGCTCATGTGGAAGGGACCAGGGTTGACCCTCTGCTCCAGGGTTTCTATCTCCACTCCTACACGCGGAGAAATCCTTCCCTACTCTTAAAGAGCAAATGGGTCGTTCCTGTGTTTTAAATCTTGGTGTTTGGGCGAGGAGTTTAGGTACCACCTTGCCGAATAGGTCTCAGTGGTTCTGCTCTAGCAAGCAGAAACCTGCAAGTAGTCCTCTTTCTCCTACCCCTCTGAGGATGCTCTGGAACAGAGAGCTTCCTCCCCTCTTCTACTGCACTTACACTGCTTAGTAAGAAATAATTTGTGTATGGTCGGCCTGGATGGTGAAGGGTCCTGATCTGGTCTTGGGGTTTATTGGTAGTGTGGGACCTCCTGAGCTGTGGGTGCAGAAGTCCATGTCTTCTCCCCGTGGTGAATAAAGGCATCCCTGGCCTGGGGCATATTCCTTCTTTGCCTGTTGAATCTAGTTTTTGTCTTTCAAGTAGCAGATCCTCAGTGGGAGAGCTCAGTGTTAGCCTAGCATGGGAAATTTTGCAGCAGGAGGACATGTGGGATACCTGTTTCTCCTAAATGTCAGTCATCCTCAGAAAGGTGGGTTTATGTAGCCACCTGCTTTGAATCACCTGTCTCCCTTTTCAGCTAGTGAAGGAAAACAGGACCTTCTAGAGCTGATCTCTTCATAAAGTCTTTGCTTAAAAAAAAATGAACCTCTGCAGATGGTTAAATGTAGCAGCTGAATCTGAGTAGAGGTACAGGAGATACAGAGCCGGTACTTTTAGGATTACATACTAGGCTTTAGGTGTGTATATTCTTTCCTGAACCCCACTTCTATGCCCCTTTGGATCTGGACCTGAGTGTTTTGGCTTTCTTTACAGGAGGATGGGCGAGGTTATTTTACTTTAGTTTCACAAGAATATTGTTTGAGAGAGAGGTCCCTCACTCACATGGTTAAAAAGCTGTACATTACTTGTGCTGATGTGTGGGTGCAGCCATGCAACATATGTCCAGTGAATATAATTATAAACATATCTGGATGGAGAGGGGAAAAAAAAGCTTACAAAAGCATCAGGGTAGCAGATCATCTGTTTTACAAAAGGGAAGAACTTTTTAATCATGTAAAACGTGGCTAATACCTGGCTGTTATGTGGCAGTCTCAAAGCGTTACCATTTTCCCTATTTCAAGTGCTGTGGGTGCACTGCCATTAAAATCACAACAGCTGCCTTTGTGATTGACTCTGGTTTGGGCAGATTCTGGGGAAGAAGACGTGAAATGAGATGGCACAGCCTGTTAGAGGGCATTGCAGTCCTTTGGAGACTTAGAAAAGGTCTTGTTGTTTTGTCCCCAAAAGGCTTAAGAAGCACAAGGCTTAATGCACTGGCAAGTGGTTAAATTTGAATCTATAGGGGATGTTCTCTTTAACTGCACCTTCTCCCTTACTTGATTCACAGCTTGTTTTTCTGTTTACTCACTGTTAGGAGAAATACGGGTACCTGCCAGTTGGTGAGATTTCTGTGCTGGTACAGCATCTGGAGCTGAGGGATCTCTGCCTGTGCCTGAGGCTCCGCGGTGCTCTGTTAACATAGATAGGAAAAATAATAATGTGCAGCAATGTCACTTTCCAGAAACCTTTTTGTCATTGGCTTCTTTCATCAGGGACTGTAGTAGTTCAGTGCTTCAGGAAAGGTATGTTTGTGCTGCAAAGCAAAAGTGTGAGCAGCCCAAATGAGTATGCCCATGAGTTTTTGGAGCAAACTGATGCACCCATAAACTTCTGGCAAAATAATGTTCTGTCCAGGCTGTGATGCCCACATCTACAGCTTTTGCTGAGCTCTGCGATACTGGCAGCTGGTTTGAAGGTGTTAGGGGCATCAAGGCAGGCTTTGGATGGCTGGGGTACCCCTGGGGTGCAGAAGCTGGGGAGACCCACTGCTGTACCCTGTGCTCCTGGTGACTTGGTAACTTGGATTAGGGCAGTGGTAGAAGAATAACTGCTTGGTGAACTCTTCATGCTTATGCCAGTGGTGATCAGGCACTAATGCAAATATTTCATGTGTGGCATTGATCATGGCTTTGAGTGCAGTTGGTGACATCCATGTTTTTCACTGGTATTAGATACATGTTAAACTACTATGATGGAAATGATGGGATATTCATGCCCACCTCACTGCAGAGAACATCTTTGCTATGTCTTATTTTACAGTGGTTAGTGCTTTTCCTAAACTTTTCATTGAATGAATCTTCTTTGACCTCCCCTGAGAGATTCACCCAAATCTGAGCAGATGCTGCTTTTAGGACGCGTTAATTGATACACAGCCTAAATAGATCTTTTCTTCATTTCAACATTCCTTTCCCTCTCTTGTTTTTGCAAACATTAAAAAAATCACGGAGCGAATCTTACTTTTCCATCTAGTGAAATGGTTTGCAAAGAGAGATGTGGAGTATCTGAGCTGCTGACAAATATGTTTTCTTTTGTATACTTTGTTTCACACTAAGTTACTAAGCAAATTGAGGGCAAACACATGTTTTTGATATAATAAATGTGACTTTGCTGCGTTGGATGTAGCATTGTATATACAAATATAGAATTATCAAGTGACTGAGTTGAAAGGGTAATGCTAAATTCCTTCTGTAAGGGAAAGTATTTTTGTATTAGTCTGCTGGAATACTTCTGGAGGAGATAGAAATAATAGAAGAAATTTAGTTGGACAAAGAAATAATCTAAATCTCTTATAAGTGAATTTAGAATTCAGGTATCTTATAAGACAAAGCCAAGGAAGTCTTAAGGAGGGAGGGGAAACAAACTTGAAACTGTGTCAAGTACAGTGGGTTGTGTTCAATTTTTATGGTGAGTAAAGGTAAAGAAAAAAATAGAGTGTGATTTAAATGTGAGGTATTTGAGGTATATTAGTATATTGAATCAAGACACTAGGTACAAAGTTAAGCAGCCTGGGAAGTAAGGTGATGTGACTTTCTGTGTAAAGGATCGAGAGGAGATATGTGTCTGTCTTGGAAGGACGTTATGTAACAAAGCTAGATAAAAGCCAGCGTGTCTGTCACCAGCTATCGCTGGCAGGAATGACAGGGATGTCTGCCTGAAGGACTCTTAGTATCTTGCAAACTCTTCAGCTGTAAGTGAACCCTACCTGCTCTGGAAAGGGTTGGGGTCAGTACAGGTGGCTTTGTAGAGATGGCCTATGTGCTCATGGGGAAATAAGTTGGGTAGATAGTTAAAACAAACAAACAAAAAAGCCATATAAGAGTGTTTTTGTGCCTTATCGTTAGTGCTCAGGAACTGTGAATGTTGTGTTTGTTCTCAGGTGATTAATACGCATTCAGTGATGACAGCATAGGGTGTTGCTAAGTAAGAAGGGAATGACTTGAGAGAGGAAGAACAACATGCATTAGTGCACAGGGTAGATTAAATTAATCAGATGCAGATCTTTAGGATAAAGTAGAAATAAAAAGGTTTTCTGCACACTTCAAAGGCTAAATGTTACAATTAAAAGGTAACACTTTTATTTTCAAATAAATGTAAACAACCAGTATTTGGCCAGTGACAGAACAAGGGGAAATGGTTCCAAACTGGAACATAGAAAGTTCCATCTTAATATAAGGAGGAACTTTTTCTCTGTGAGGGTGACAGATCACTGGGACAGAGAGGTGCTGGAGTCTCCTTGTCTGGTGACATTCAAGACCAATCTGGACACATTCCTGTGTGATCTACACTAGATGATCCTGCTCAGGCAGTGGGGTTGGACTAGATGATCTTCAAGGCCTCTTCCAGCTCCTAATATTCTGCTATTCTGTGAACCTCTGGCACTTCTTGATCCCTGCGATTCCTTTAGTCTCTATTGCCCTTAAAAGCATAGAATTACAGACTGATTTGGGTTGGAAGGGACCTCAAAGCCCATCTAGTTCCAATCCCCTGCCATGGGCAGGGACACCCTCCACTAGCCCAGGTTGCCCAAAGCTTCATCCAACCTGGCCATGGATCCAGGGGCAGCCGCAGCTTCTCTGGGCAACCTGTGCCAGGGCTTCACCACCCTCACAAGGAAGAATTTTTTCTTATCATCTAATGTAAACCTGCTCTCTTTCAGCTTGGAGCCATTGTCCCTTGTCCTATCACTGCAGTCCTTGATGAACAGTCTATCTCTGAAGGGATTAGCCCACTGCTAAACGTCAAGACCCGTCTGGACAACCGACCTGTGTGACCTGTTCTAGGGAACCTGCTTTGGCGGGGGGTTGGACTCCATGATCTCTCAAGGTCCCTTCCAACCCCTACAATTTTGTGATTTAGGAAGGAATTCTCCTTTAAGTAGGTTCCCTCACTGTCCCTTATCAGTGTCTTTGTTTCTCTGAGCACCTGCACAGACTTTTTTTGGCAACAAAGCAGGAGCTGTCTATACCAGGGGAGGACCCAGCATTGTATTCTCTGATTTCTAAGAGGTCTGAAAGATCTTAGACTCTTAATTTATGAACAGTTTATAGCCAGCAGAAGAGGCTGTGGAAGGATTCATAGACAATCACGTTATTTTTATCACCTTTAGCTATGCAGACTTGTGTCTATGAGGTGAAAAGGGAATGGTACAGCTTCCATTTGCCACTGTGATGGAAGGTCATAAAGATGAGGAAAGAAGAGCAAAAACTCATGCAATAAAACTGCTGGCAATAAAGTTGATCAAGTGGAAGCAGGTGCAGAAAAGGTGAGAGGACAGACAGGTACCTCAGCAGAAAGCATCATCACTGCAGCACGTGGGCAGACCAAGATAGGAGTTAGAGGAAGCATAGGAGAAACCAGTGAGGTGTCAGAATTTGACACCTGAGGAGGACAGATGTTGATATAAAATATAGAAAGGGAGCCATGGTAGTAATGTTTCAGAAATATGAAAATTAAGCATAGTGTAACCTGCTAGAACTGACCATAAACTTGAAAAAGAGGTAGACCTTAAACCAACACAAAATTGCATTTCTTCCACCATCAAACATCACTTGACCCTTTAGGATGAGTATCTCATCTGCAAAGAAGTCCAATATTTTATTTTCTTCCCTGAGGAAGCACCACCCCCCACGCTTCCCTTGCCCCCCATCTCCCCTTTGTTCCTCATAGCTTGTGTAGATTTAGCAAGGACAGGAGATGTTCTGGGTTTCCTGACATGTCCATGCATGGTCCTGGTGTAATGGTTTCACAAATTAACTCTATCCTAGCTGAAACCAGGACACCTGGTCAGGGCCATCAGTGAGACGGGTGTGCAGTGTGACTTAGACTACCAGCTTCCTTCTCTAGGCCACAATTTCCACTGGGTGTTGGTTGTGAAACCTTTAGCAGTACTGTTTGTTGCTTTTTTGCCAGCAGATGACCTGGGTCAGAAATGCTGGAATCATTTAAAAGGAAACCCTTACCTGCAAGTCTGACTCAGTGTAGACATTGGCAGGGCTCCCACTGACTGCAACAACAATGGGGTAGAGCCAGGGGTTGTCAGGACTTTGTGGGCAATGAGGAGATGCCATCAGAGCAGGCTTTGCCCATGTCACGCGCAGTAAGTTGCTATTGACATTTGCTGAAGGGAGCAGAAAGCATCAACTTAAGAAAAAAAATAACAAAATGTGGAGAATAGGTAGTAACAAGAAAAGCCTTGAATGCTTCATGCTTGAGATAGGAAAGAATTGGTGTTTGGGAGCAGGTCAGAGAACAGATTTTATGTGTCTCCCAGATGTTGCCAAGGGTTTTCTAGGGCCTGCAGCTGCACAGGTCCAGTACGGCTGTGTTGTTACAACTCTTACACCTATTTGGAAAAGAGTGTCCTTCCCACCTCCTCCATGGTAAATTTTAACTGTTGTCTTGGACCTGAAAATCTGTTTAGGTTTTGGCTGCTGCTGGTGGAAACATTTTGGTTTTCAGTCTTCTGAAAGAGAAAAATCTGTGTTTTAGAAGAAGAGGAATAAACCACCTTTTCTTGACAGCCTCCTTTTTTTAAAAAAAACACCCACCAACAGAAAAGTCAATTACAAAGCATCATCCTAATCTAATAATGACCTTGTTTCACAAACACTGTGATGCCCACTTTTATAAATAGTGCCCGACAGTAATCGCTGTACGCTCGGAACAAGGGCTCACAGCTGATTTAAGATGATCTAGGATGACACGCGCAGCCGAGCTGCTGGCGCCGCTGCGTTGGTGCTGAGGAGCTTGTCACGGTGTGCTGAGTCAGAGCAAACACTGATTGGGCTGAGAACTCACCTGCTGGAAAAGAAAAAGGCAAAGGGTGAGTTTTCACCTGGGTGAGTGGCAGTGATGACTCAGTGTTTAGTCTCTGGGGGACTAGAAGTAGTGCAGGAGATTTTGGGAGCCACCAGGCACAAAGCTGGGTCCCCTCTTATTTTAGTTCTGGAATGTAAAAATCTGGTCAGATAGAGCTAGTCTGGGTTTACACCGAGATAATGGCAAGAGCAATGTATTTCCTGATGTAGGAAGAAGACACTGAGAGATGTGAAAGGTGGGGAAGAACAGGATTGCTGCTCTCTGTTGTGGAGGTCTGTGCTCTGGCTCCAGAGCTGCAAGTGCCCTCTCTGCAAGGAAAGGGATATTTGCTATAAGTTAGGCTTTCAGTGGAAACAGAGTAATTTCAGGTGAATTTCTAGTCCCAGCTATAAAATGTCTTTGACAGCTATTTTTTTTTTGCTGCAACAAAGAGAGGGCAAATCACTCATACAGTTCTCCCTTGCTGATATGGCATTAACCTCTCTTATCTGTCAGCGTCCTACGGTCAAGAAATACAATGCATAAAGCAGGTGGTTTTTGGTGATACTTGAAGATTATTGGAAGGTACCTGTAAAAAATGATAGGAACTGTGTTACTTGGTGGTAAAAATGCCAGGGAGCTCAATTTTCATTTGTTTAAGTTTTGTTCCATCTTAGGACTGCAAATATTTTCCAGGGATAATCCATAGGAAAGTGGCTCAGGGCGGTTGGAATTGGTTAAAAGGATGTGTCCATCATGCCCAGTACAGGAGCATCAGGAGAAGAGATACACATAAGCAGGGTGAGCCAGCCCATGACACTGAGCAGACTCCTGACCCTCTTCTAGTTACCAGGGTAGACACAGTCAAGAGAGCTATTTTCTATATAATAGTTACCGCTGTGGGTCACTAATGCTAATCTTATAATCCAATTTGATGAAAAAAAACCTGCTTTGGGGAAAGGGTGAACTTTCCCTTTGAGTTTGGAACTGACTGGAACATGCTTAGAGGTATTTTTGATGTAACGAATATGGTCAGAAAATTTAAATGCATTGGGTAACCAAGGTAGAGGAAGAAGAGCTGGGGAGTGCAAAGCTTGAAGATGCCATTAGCATAATTACTGTTGGCTTGATAAAGTACAGTATACATTTAATGGTAGAGAAATCAGTGTCTAAATTGATCACACTGTCCCAGAAAATGAAATATACAGAGGTGGTGACTTTTAGCAGCAAACTCAAGAGTAAAGGTGGTTTGACTGTTGAAGTATTAACTTCCCATAGCATTTCTTGTGACATGTGAAATCCTCCTGGTTTTGTACTTACTCTCTTAAGTTTCTCAGAGGAAGATCTTCACACAGGCTGGCTGTGTTTTATACACACATAGGGGTGGTGCCGCGTCTTCTGTAAGACGTACATCAGAAATAGATGGCTTCGGATCATTTTTTTAATTTTTTTTTTCCCCAGGCTTTTATATCCATATCTCCCTCCTGCTGGCAGGTCAACAGTGCTGATCAAATGCTGCTTGTTTCTGGTTAGCTGCTTTTTATCTCTGGCTCTGTGGTTCTTTAAAGCAAATGAAGATAAAGATATTTCCCAAGACAGTTCTCTTTTTTGTTTGGTCTTATTTCATCCAATTAACAAAAAATAATAACAAGTTCCAGACTTCTCTTGAAAGGAACAAAACAGGGACCCTAACCAGACTCCTTTACAGTGAGATTTATGCCTGCATGGAGGGAATAATACGGGCTGATGGCATCTCAGGGATGCTGGGGGGAGGCGGCTCATTAGAATTGCAGTGGAGAAACGATTCACTTCTTCACTCTGCACCTTTCTTGACCAGCATCTGCCCTGCAGACCTGCTGGTGAGCAACTTGTCTTGCCTTGTGATGAATATCTGGTGTCCTGGTTAATAAGGTAATGGCTGTCTCTCCTGGAGCTGTTCAAGTAAGAGATGAATCCAGGCCACTATCTCCTCATCAGACAGGGTGACTGTCAATTAATGCCAGTTTTTAATGCTGAATATAGGATTCACCAGGACTCTGAACACTCCTTTTTTTTTTTTTTTTTTTTTCTTTTTTTTCCTGGAAGCCCACTGTCCTCTGCAATGTGTCCTGTTAACATCAAGTGTTCCTTTTGGGATGTACAGACCAGGTATAACAGTTAGTTCAGCATTGAGCCCTGCACTGCTCCTGAAATAGCTGTGATCGATCATCAGATGCCCACTCATTCTAGCTAAGAGGAGCCATAATGTAAAAAAGAATCAATTCCAATATCTTTTGGTTTTGTAGTATTTTTAACTGCACTTAAAGTCAACACTACTTGAATATTAGCTGACTTCTCTGAAGTCATCGCTTTTTAATTCAAGCTTTTAAATTAAAACCAATAAAACTAATTTTCAGCATTGCCCGTTGCGATAGTGACCTGCTAATCTCCTGAACTGCTTTGCTAAACAAGGGAAAAGATTTTTTTAAAGCCTCATCATGTGTTTATGCAGGAATTGCAGCTTTCATTGAAAAATGGGGGAAAGGAAAAGTAAAGTCAGCTCCTCAGTATTGCACAGAAGAGTTGGAAAATGTGAATCTTGAGAAGTGAAAACCTGGAAGACTAAGTAACCTGGAGCTAAGTTGCATGGTCTTTTAAGGTCCTGTGGCACTTAAATAAATCATATGAATTTGATGGGGTGGAAGAAATGATGCCTGACTTGAGGTTTTGGGAGGCTTTATATGACTATTAGTGGAAGTCAAATTTGATTAACAAACTTTGCCATTGTTCAACTTCAGCATTTAACCTGTAGATAGTCTGACAGCAAGCCCCAGTGGCACCTCATTGGGTCCCACACGTGCTGGAAATAGTAGTACAGAAGTAACAGCAGTTACTGGGCTGATAGCCTGCTTTCATAGTCAGTCTTTAGCCTGCTTAGCATGACAGGCAAAATGTTCTGGTCCTCAAACTGTCCAGATCACCTCCAGGTTTGTTGATGTGCTGCTCCCTGGTGTGGATTTGCCCATGAAAGCTGGCATGGGATGGGATGCTGCAGTAGATGCTGTGGGTCAACCCCCACAGTATTCCCCCAGTTAGACCATAAAGACAAGTGGAGGCAGTTTTGTCATGGGAAGATTAAAACTGGGCACAGTTATTTGGGTACATACCAGGTTAGAAGGACAAGTCCTTCAAGACAGCAGAAAATCTGTGCGAAGAGAAAACTTGCTCCAAGTGTGAGATCCTGGTGTTGTGGATGTGGCTGAATGCTGAGGGCAGAACCAGCATTTCATACCATGAAAAGGACTTATCTAAAGTAAAATAAAATGCATCTGGACTCATCAGTGGAATTAATTTCCACTGTAACTGCCTTACATGAGCTGTTACACAAGCTATGCGGTCTCTGCAGGGCTCTGTAAGCCACAGGGGTGAAGGTGTGTTGGAAAGGCTGGGACAAGGCAGTGGTGGATCTAGGTCTCTGCAGTGACCTAATTACACTGGAGAAGGGACCTACATCTTTGCCTCTGAACTGCTGAGTTAAAATGGAAAGGCAGCAGGAGCACAGCCTTGTTCCTTAGTTCTGGAGAGCAGTTTGTGAGTAAAGATGTTTCATTGTTTTGCCTTGTAGCAGCTTCCTACCAAAGATGTGTTAACACAGAGCAGAGTCCCATCCTGTCCAGGGAATAATTAACACTGAGCTCATGCCAAGACAAGTTTTTGTGATATATGCAGGATTATACCTAACACGTAATGTTAGGTTACATGTAATGATCAACTTGTAATTTATTGCAACTGTTTGTCAAATGGGCTAGACCTTGTACTTGGATCTAATGACCCAGAGCAGAAAGGCAGGTGTTTGATTTATGATTGCTTGCAGCATGCATGGTTACGGGCTGGCTGCATTACCTGGGCAGGAAAACCGGCTATGAATGCATTTCTTTATCCTGTAGACTGGATCATATCTCATGCGTGCAATCAATAGCAAGGGACAGCTCAGGAGCTGTGTCTGAGCAGAACTCTGGTCTTTTCCTCATCCTGTCTTCCCCACCACCACTCTGGGTTGATGGGTAGGTGCTGGTTGATTTGACTGATACAGCCATTTTGCTAACGCATTACTCTGTCCCTTGAAGGGTTTAATGCTGCTACAGTCAAAGCTCTGCCTGCTGCTGTCACCCCCAGCTCACACCTCAACCCAGCGCTGGTCCTCCACAGGAGGGAAGCTCGTGTCTCCAGACACCATCTGGCTGCTAGAAATGCAAACAACTTTGGATTTCATAGGATCACAGAATCTCCTGAGTTGGAAAGGGCCCACAAGGATCTTGAAGTCCAACTCCTGGCTCCACACAGGACCAACCGAGTCAGAGCATGTTGCTGAGTGCTTTGTTCAGACGCCTATAGTGGCCTAAAAAGCTGCCTTAGCACTGTGGGCAAGTTTGAGCTTGAGAAGTGTGCACTGAGCAAGGCATGGCTTGACCCTGCTACTGGAGATCACTGTGGCTCAGGTTAGCAGCATGAATGCAAAGAGCCTGGGAGCTGAATGCAGCTGATGGCTGAGTTAAATCTAAGATGCGTTTTCTGCATCATTTGCTTTGCTCAGGTTGCCTTGGGCTGCTCGCTTGTCCTTGGGTTTATTTGTTAGTTATTCTTGTAGTGGGAATGGACTCTGTGGGCTTGGAAGCAACCCAAGAGGGCAATATTGGACGAGGCTTCCTCATAAGAATATACAGTTACGTATTTTTCTTGTCAGGCTGTGATTTAAGATCTTGCTTTGTTCAATGAAGAGGGTTATTTCAGACACAATACAGTTGAGCCCTCAAAAAGGGCATGGCCCTATCCTGAGACAGGTCCTGCAAGTCAGGCAGAAGTACCTGAGCTAAACCTCCTAAATGTGACTTCCCCCAGATGTTGCAGGTGTCATCAGTTTCCTTTTTCCGTTGTCTTTTTGTTGTACGGTTTTTTGTTTTTTTTTAATGGAATATTCACAAAAAACATTCACCATTTCCAAAGTTGAATATTGATGAAGATTCAGCTACAAGTTGTAAAAAAATATCTTATTTGCTCTGGGTTGCTTTTCATTTTTTTTTTCTGTTTGAAAATATTCAGCCATCTGGTCAGCAAACAAATAAAATGGTTTGTGATATTGGCAGCAAAGCATACGCTGAAAAGCAACTAATGGGAAAAGGGAACAGCCTCTCTGTAGTCTGGTGGGTTTTGGTTTTGTGTTTTCTTCCCCACTCCGGAAGACTCCTGAGTTAAATTCGTATTTGCAAAAAGCAGAATCTGATCATGATCTTCATACAAGTAAAGGCAGCTTTGGCAAAGCCTAAAGTCAATAAAATATTTCTATTTTCACTTCTCCCCGAGGATTAATTAGGCTCAGTGAAAGCAGTGCACCTTTTCTCATTATCAGTCTCTCTACTTTGTTACAGTTAAAGCCAGGGTTATAAAAACGTTTTTTGTCAATGTTGCCATTTAGGTTAAAATCCTGTCTTGAAGAAATTATGTGAGTTGAAGTTGTAATTCAACTCATTTGTATCGACACGGAATTGACTAATACCTGTATTTCTTGTCTCTCCTCTTGGGGACTGTACATATTGTTAGGGTAACCTCCGTGTTGGGGTAATAATAGTGGGGTCATCCCTTCCACATCGAAGGTCTATGTCACTAAATCTTTCCCTATCTGTACGTAGAAGTTGGCTTCTGAGGAAGTCAAGGCCTGAAAGGGAAGAGCTGAGCTCGGAAGTGCGCCAGGCCCACCCATCCCCATGGCTTGGGTGAGGGGCACACCAGGAGCACGCAGACCCGGGTCAGTAGTGATGAGGAAACGAGACTATTCACAGCTGAAATCAGCTCCTGCCCTCTGCAAGCCAAACAACTAGCGGATATTTTTTCATATAGAAACATCTCTCAAGAGAGAAAAGGAAATGTGGAGCAAACGCATTTGGTAGGAAATTGTAGAGGAGGTGACAGGGCAGAAAAATGATACAAGATCAGATGAGCGAACATCACCCAGGCTTCCCTCTAATAACAGCCTTGTTCCTTTTCTAATATTTTTCTGCTGCCTAGTGCCTAATGGAAACTGATAACCAACAGCAGAGGGGCAGGGCGGAAGCTCTGCAGAGCACTTGTTCGTGCGCCTGGCTGAAACGTGGTTGAAACATGAATAATTCCACGGAAGTTGGAAAGCCAGTGCCAGTTAAGATGATGATCATGCTTAAATACCATCCTGGATTACGGTCAGGGAATTCTGTGAATTGCAGAGTCAATACTCTGACTTAAATCCAATAACATTTCTCAGTTATACCTTTTACTTCCAGTAAACCAAAGACTTTCCTTTAGGTGCATTGCTGAAAAAAAAAATTCATTGAGTGGTGTTCTTTAAACATATTTAAATGTTAATGGTCTGGGTTTTCATAACAATACTTCTTTTGTTCTGTTTACATTCAGTGGACTTCTTCAGATTAACTGATCCTGTCCTTTTATGTGCTTTAAAAAATTTAATTGGTATAGCAGATTGGACAGGATGCTGCTGTGGGACTCTGCTGCTGGAGAGGAAATGGGCCACATTGATTCCTTGGATGATTAAATCTGGCTATAGTTCAGGTTCTCACTGGATTAAAGTGGACAACTTTTAAAATTGTATTAGCTTTATACCACCCCATGTGAACCAGCCAGAAGCCCTGCAAGGAAGAGATGGGTGGTTTGGCCACAGTTTGTGAAATGAATCCTTGAAAATGTATTTTCCCTGTGGATACTGAAGCTGCAGAAATTAAATTTGATTCAGAGCAATGGCTCACTAAGGCAGAGAAAGGAGATGCACAGACTCTAGGATGCACTTGCACATGACCAGAAATGTGTATGTTGCACTAAATGGTTCACTAATATCGGAGGAGCCTTGTAGATAAATATGCTGTAATATTTACCTTAATGCATGTGCCATCTGTCTCACTTTTCTTAAGTATATAGAGGGTTTTTTTCCACTGAAATTATAAATCCAGTTCCTCATCTGAGGTAATTTTCTGTCTGTTTTATGCCTAATGTGGTTCTAGTTTGTTGATCTTACACCATTCCAGGAGCACCCAAAGTGAGGTTTTTGCTATGTCCTTTATTCTGAGAATATAAAAAAGGGTCCACATTAATCATGTTGTCTTACATGTGATGCCTTTCACATCCTTTATCGTAAGAGATGGGTTCATTTGGCTGGTGCTTAAAGAACTGCTGAAGTTTGGCACAGCATTGGTGTAGGGTCTCAGAAGAAGTGGTGTGGAAATAAAAAGTTGTCTTGGGAGATGGAGAGCTAAGTACCTGTGGGAAGCCTGGGGAAATCTTGTACATCTGTTGAGCAGAGACCACCTGGGGCAAAGATTTGCTAATCTCCTTGAAGCAGTTGACTTACCTGGTTGCTGTCCATCTCAGGTCTGGAACCTCCTGATGGCCTCTGCAAACAAAAGCCCAACAGTTTTTCCTGTGGCTTTAATACATCTGTTGGGATGTCACAGCTACCTTAGGTAACTGCCCTCTTGGGAATTGCCTCTTGGCTGTTAAATAGGTATAACCTGAACTCTTCATGTGCAGATTACCCTCTGAATAGGCAACAGTCAGCAACATCTATCCTCAAAAAAATAGAAATTCCTCTTTTAATTTACGAGTCTTAAGCCTTGAATAGCTGGGAATAAAACTTCAAGGTTGAAAAGGAAGAGGAATGAATAAAATCCGGCATATTAAAAGTTATAATTAGAACAGTGATCAACTTTGATACTGTCAGGCCTTCTCAACTGTAATAACTGCATAGCTCTGAACAAAAAGCCTAACCATATTTGCAGTGAAACATGAATCTAGTTCTTGGAGAATGCTTTAGCTGATTACACAGGGCTAGCATGTGTGAATTAGAGTGTGGTGTTCTGAGATCCCGTCGGTGGCTTTATCTAGTGTCCATATGGACACAGTGTTTGCACAAGACATGCAGCGTAGTTGATGTTGGTGAATAATAGGCAATAAAATTAACTTTCCTGAAAACAAAAGCTGTTTGTGTGTATGGAAGTTACCTTGTGCAAACAGTTCTCTGCTGGTGTTTGGACATTGCTCTGTTCATGGCATAGGGAGTACACAAGGAGCACCTGACCATCTGGGCACAGTCCGTTCTGATGGTACCATGGCACATGGGCTGTGCCTGAGCACCTGGGGTCTCAGAGCACTTTGGGGAACATCTACTGCTACCCAAAGATTTCCTTGCTGTAGAGAACACATGAGTGTCTTCATGTGGGTGGTCTTGGAAGACCCTTCAGTGGTCAGCATAGACAACACCTGCTCTTGTCTAAAACAGAACGTGGAAACTCCACACAAATGTGATACGTTGAGTCCATGTATCATCATTCTCTCTGCAGGGTGGCTTATATGCTTTGTGCTCTGACAGATGAATAGTGAATGACAAAACACGAGGAGGATTTAGTGAGTTTTCCCACTAACAGTTTTGTATGTAGAAACATGACAGTGGGGGAGGGAAAATACTATAAAATCCAAAGCGTGAGGCACTACACTTGTTTTTACCATTTTTACTGATATAAACAAGTGGATATGGGATAAATTCCCAGTTAAAAAAGCAAGTACTCTAAGCTATGGATAAGAGACTTAAATACTGGTAGTTAAAAAGCTGTAGCCCATTCATTCTACTTTTGATGGGGCTGCATGCGATTGTGAATATTGACATTAAACCTGACAGTTTTTCCATAAGTCCAACATCTCTGTTAATGCTCAGTCTGTCATGCTAGTTGGCTTCAATATTGCAGGTTTAAATCTGGACAGCCTACTTCAACAAGGTGTTTAAAGACTGGTCTTTTAGGGTTGAGATGAAGTACCAGTGTGACTCTGTTCTCTGTTACAAATTAGCACATGCAGTGACTGGAAAATCTCTTCGCAGAAGCAATAACAAGTGAAGAAAATATTATTTTTAAATATTTTTGTTGAATATTAAAATAGGGCTTCCTGTGTTGGGGGAAAGAACTTCAGGAAAACACATTACCCTTGAAAAGACTGGAAAGAGTGTGATCTGATAACACCTGGGAAAATTGATTCTTGCTGGCCAGAAGCAAAGTGATACGAGGCAGGAGGTTAATTATTTGCAGAGTAGTGTGGAATAATCACAGATATGCTGCCACAGATAGTGAGAGTATCACAGAAGAAGTTTAACCATCTAACAAGTTGTGTGTGAGATGGATCTATCTCCATTCTGCTGGTGTTCATCCAGCAGCAGTGGTGGACAGTGGCGGAGAGCTGGAGAAGTTGTGTCTTGGAGGTGTATAAAGGGTGGGATGTGTGGACACTGAATGCATTCAAGAGCACCTGAAGAGCCAAAACTGAAACTCGGTGTGATGTGAATGGACATGAGGCTTGCCTTCTGTCCCTGTCCTCTCACAGGGTGGTGGAGTTGCCATCTCATGTTGAAAAATTCAATATTCGCTTTCCAAGAGCCCTGGTGCCAGTGACTTTCACTGACATGCTCCTGGGAAGAACATAGAGAAGTGAGAGGGATTTAGACACAGTGAATTCATTTTCATAGAGGTTAATTTTCAAGAGGGATGGATCTGAACTCTCCTTTGGGCTCTTTTAATATTTGTAGAGCTTTATGAGGATGAAAGGCTGTCTAAGTGCTTGGTGTTACAGTTCACAGAGATGGCAAATGACATGCCACTACCCTACAGTAAGCCAAAGTGCCACTGACAAGTCTATTACAAGTAAGGTCTGGCTGTGGCTTATTGCAGTCAGCATCTTTTTACAAAGGATAAAGTGGTTTTAAAGAATTTTGTGAGAGAGCTGTGATAAAATGTTCACACCAATTTTTTTTGCTCTGCACCGAAGGAGCTGACTTCCTCCAAAGCAGTTGTTATTATGGGCCAGAAATGGTAAAATCTGGATTTACACTCAAATCTGGTGTGGTATTAGTCTGCAAAACACTTTGAGAAAGGTTCTATGGGTCAGGAAGAGCAAGGCCCCCAAGTGGTTTAAGCATTGTAACTGGATGAGCATGTATCAGAAATATGTAGGGTTGGTGCTGGGAATCCCGAAAGGCAAACTGACACATCTCAAGTTAGCAAAATATGAGATTAGGGATTGAAAAGAACAATAATTGTGTGGTAAGATGCTGACAGGTGAGAAGAGAGTACATCATGTCCTGGCAGGAGCAGGGGCTGTGGAGGAGGAGGTGAGGGTGGGTAACGCAGCCCATTGCAGCAGATGAACTGCTCCCTCATCCTGAAGACTGGCTGGAGAGAGGCTGGGCTGGTTTTAGCACCAAAATTATATAAATTTATATTATAAACTAAATTATATAAATTTACATATTCTCCTAACTAGGCAACTTTTTATGTCTTCCTGGACATAAAGTTTCTCTCTTACTCTATTGGGTGTCTCTGGATTTCAAGGCACTCGTTATTATAGGAAGGGTTGGGACAGGCTTGGGGCTGTAAAAGGCATCTCCAGCTCCCTGCCAGCCCCTCTCCAGGCTGAGTGTGGAAATGTGAGGCATGTGTTGGCTCATCTTCAGTGATGCAGGATTACATGGGCTGGTCATCCTGTGGGTGGGAAGGGGTTGGAAGGGGGTGACCTAGGGTGAGAAGCAGGTGGGGAGGAGTATAATCCTGTTCATGTACCACAGTGGCACCAGAAAAGCAGTGTGTTATCAGAGTGTTTAAGAGCAGAAAGTCTTTGTCATTTATGCAAAGAGAAGAATCATAGAATGTGTAAGGTTGGAAGGGACCTTTAAAGGCCATCTAGTGCAACCTCCCAGTAGTAAGCAGGGACATTTTCACTAGATCATGTTTCTCAGAGCCCCATCAAGCCTGATCTTGAATATCTCCAGGGATGGGGCCTCCACCACCTCTCTGAGCAACCTGTTCCACTGATCTGCCACCCTCCTGTTGAAAATTTATTTCCTAATGTCCAACCTAAATCTCCCCTTTTCTAGTTCAAAACCGTCACCCCTCATCCTATCACTACATGCCCTTGTAAACAGTTCTTCCCAACTTTCTTGTAGGTACCTTTCAGGTACTGGAAGGCAGTTCTAAGGTCCCCCCATGTTCCAAGCTGAACAAGTCCTACTCTCTCGCCTGTCCTCATAGGAGAGGTGCCCCAGCACCAACAGGTCCATGTCCTTCTTGTGCTGAGGTCTCCAGAGTTGGACACAGTATTCCAGATGGGGTCTCACCAGGCAGAGCAGAGGGGCAGAATCCCCTCTCTTGATCTACTGGCTGCACTTTTTGTGATGCAGCCCAGAATGCAGTTGTCCTTTTGTGAGGACCCATGTTATTGCTGCTGACCAATAGTTATTGAATATTGAATCTAATGAATTAAAAATTAATTAAAAAATAAATGTATTTTGTTGCTATTGGAGAAGATTAATAAATAATTGTAGAGAGTTCTTGAATGTCTGTTGTTTAGCACTCCTGTGCTGAGCTGGTGCTATGTGGCACTGCTACAGGGTTCCTGCTCACAGTGAGATCCCTGTCCATGTGATGGAGAGTGGTACCAGCCCATGTCCCTCTTCTACTCCAGCCTGCAAGCTGCATCTTCTTGGTGTGTTGTCAGAACAAGGTTTGGAGTTTCCTCGGGACCTTTTATTTGGCTTGTTTATAGTCCATTTTTTAGTGATGGGGAAAAAAAAAAAGACATTTTGAGATGGGGAGGAAGGGTTTTATGAAGGATTTGATGTTGGTCTCAGTTTCTATTGAACTGAGTGGAATTTCTGCTACTGATTAAAATGAGTGTAGACTTAGACTACTTTTTGGAAGTGTTATCCTTGTTTTTTCATCTGTTGTTATGGTGTGTTCAAGGCTGTAGTGTGAAAGTCTGCACCCAGGTGAGAGCCTGGGTGGGAGCTATCAAATCGGGCCTTAGAGATGGGATTATCTGGTGTTGATGTGACTGATGCACTGTGTTTCCCCAGTGTGCTGGAGCTGCCTGCTGTCAGTAGACACCAAGAGGTACAGGAAAGAATGGTAAATTTTTGGCTTGTAGTTCTAACTCAAGCATCTTACGGCAAGCCTGCAATTTCACAAGACACTTAACTCCTAAGATATTACTATGTTATTCATTTGGACAAAACTCTGAACTACTGTTCTGATCCTGACATTTTTAGGACATTTTCTGTAATCTTTCAGAGTTTATCTATTTTTTAATTCACATAGATTTTCATTTTCACCTTCAGAGTGAGGAAAGCGACTCACAAGAGCTCCTAGAAAAATCCTAAATGACTGAAGCTTCTTCAAGGCTTTGATTTTGGTAACATTTCCCTGCATTTCTAGCTTCAGCCATGCAAATGTCCCTGTGAGTAGCCTTAACCTCTGTGCTGGGCCCTGATGGATAACATCTCCTCACTGCTTTTCCCACCACCCTGGGTGCTCTGCCATGGTTTTTGCCTGCCTGGAGACATGTTCTTCCCCAGGTACCATGAGCAGCTCTGAGCCATAGAGATGCAGTCAATTTAAGTACATTTTGTGCCAGTCTTCCTCAATTCCCCGAGGTTTTGGCAGCCCCATTGCTGCATGGGAATGGTTAAGCAAAGCATGTGAGGCTTTGTATGCTTGGAGACACCTCTTGGATAGGAAGATGTCTGGAATACCTGCTGTAAAATAATACTAGTGTTCTCTGACCCCTCCAGCTAAGGGGAGAGGTAGTAACTTTGCACCTTGCACCTCATCATTAGAGGATTAATTAGCTGTGTTTTAAAAGGTATGTTGACAGTCCTGAAGTCTTTGTCTCTGAATTATTATGACATCACTATTTTATCTGAAATGTTTCCTCTTTAGAATTGGGCAGTGTTTTCCTGCCTTTGGGCAATTTCAGTGTCAAAGCTGTTATTTTCGCTCAATGTTATGGCCTAATATAATTTCTTCCTCTAATTCTACACAAAGAGGAAAATTGACATCTCAGTTTCTCAGCCTCCTACTCAGGGCAGCACAGTATTTGCCTTTTTTTCCTGGAGTAGCAAAGTTAGTTAGCAGTGGTAAAATGTGGTCCTGTTGTCTGTTACTGAAGAAGTAATAAAAATAAATGATAGAGGAAATTATTTTCTTTCTTGTTGTTATTTTGCCTTTAGGGTTAAGTGATGTGCTATTGAAACTAGAGACTTAACAATCTCTCTGTTTTGGATGTTGCCTTCAGAATCAATCTCTAGGTTTTGAGCTAATTATTTTGAGGAGATATGATGGTGAGTAAGGGTTCCCTCCCTTCTCCCATTCTGGCATGGCCTGCAAGGAGGAGAAAGACTTGCAGAGTCCAACATAAACATTGAACCTGCAAGTTAAGAATTACTAGATAGAATACTGGAATTACAGATAGAAGGTTGAACTCCACAATGCGAACAAGAAAGGACATTTAGATAAGAAGTGCTTTGGATACTGAGTGAATCCATTTGTTATGAATCCATAGTGAAATTTTAATTATACCCTTTTGTGACTAAGCCTAAGCTGCCACCTTAGCTTTCCAGTCAATAAAGCTGGAAGAAATGGTGTTAATTTATGTTAGCAGTTTATTACTATCAGTTCTTAGGAGCAAGGCTTCTCTCCTAAATTTCTGTGAGAAGCACACTGTCATTTTCCACTTTGATCCAACCCCCTTTGATGCCATCGGGAAGGTGCTTGCCCAATGGAGTGGGGGGGTTAACTCTGTGCCATGGCCAGGCAGCTGCAGCCAAGGTGGACATGTGAGTTGCCATCGTGATTTTAAGAGCAGTGGGGTGGATGCAGGCTGTCGGGTGTCCAGGGAAAGGCAAGCTCCCAACACAACTGGGAGAATTGGGATCTGCAGCTGTAGTTTCTAATTGTAGGTGCATGGTTTAGGGGTTGCAGCTATTTGTTTTCTCCAGCTGTACAGGGTGATGGTTGGGGATGAAACCTGCATTACTGTCTGGAAGTTAAGCAGCCTATAAATAACTGTGCCTTGCTTCTGTGCTTTCTGTGTTTCCAGCAGTGAGGCATAGCATGGTATGCTGCAGCTCTTAGCCTGATGTCGGCACATTAGGGCATTAACAAACCTAGGTGGGTACATACGCTCGTGTCTTGTGCTGCCTGTGCCCTGCACAAAAAGGGCTTTAAAAAAAAGGATGCTTTTAAGCTGGTAGCATTGGAGTTATAAGTGGGAAGCCCAGCGACTGTCTCAAAGCCACACAACAGATCAAGCTGGTGGCAGAAGGCGGATCAGAAGCTGTAAGCTTTATTCCCAGGGCTTGCTCTAACCACTAATGAACATGCCTTTTCCTAATGCAAAGCCCAAGCTTAAAGTCTGTATTGTGAAATCTCCAAGAGAGTGAAACTGAGGATGTTTATAAGCCAGTTATCTTCAACCCTCCCAGACACAGTCCTGACTCACTCTTCTATACCATTATGAGTAATCAAGCTGGTGAAATGATGGAAATATCTCTGATTACTTGTAGCAGCTTAATGTGTTCAGGGAAAAAAAACATTCAAGCAACGCACAACTTAAGGTGACTACCAAAACTACCTACAGTCCAAAGAACAACTGCATTCACTCTTAGATGTTCATTTTCGTTGTATTTATCAGGACTGCACAGGATGAAAAATAAAGCCGTACAGTAGATTAGGTGAGATATTGGAAAGAAGTGGGTGGAAAATGAGTCATTGAATCTCTAGTTGTTATGGCACCCAGATGTGCACGTTGTGGACAGGTCTGATAGTTTCATATGGATGCACACTCATGAGTAATTCCCTATTCCCTTCTGCCATACAGAAAAGAGCATCTGCATCCTCATTTATTATTTATCTATGAGCAAAGTTTTTCTTTTCATTAGAAATGTCAAGGTAAAATGATCTTTTCTGGGCATAAAAATGGGTCTTACACTTAAATGGTAATGTGTGCTTGGAAAACATTAATACATTTTAATTAGTGAAAATAATTTTAAAACTACGCTGCTGCCCCAAACTTTGTAGAAATAATGGTTTGGAGGAGATAATAGATTTGAACACTCTCTCCCCACTCCAAGTCCCTCCTCTCCCCATTATTTTTAGTGGATCCAAGCAGTCATTTATTGGTAATTAAAACATGGGGGTTTTTATGTGATACAGCACCATGTTATAAAGAGCTTCAATTGTGGATGCACATGAGATGTAACGTATAGGAAGAGACACACTGCCATACCATAGCTATGCTTTGCACTTACATTTGCCCTACATCTGGTTGCATCCCTGTTTGTTGTGTTGATTACAGTCTGTAATTAAATTCTCACCAGGAAATTAAATTTCTGAATGTGTGTGAGCTTTAATATGTTCTTCCAATGATGCCTTGGATAGTATTGCACAGGAAAGTAAGGAGGGCATGCAAAAATCTCAGGGGTCTCTAGGAGGAGTTGAGGAGGGAAGCGTGGAGTGGGTAGGAAGTCCTACCAGTGGGTGAGGAGTTGTGCCAGCCCTACAGACCTCAAGAAATACACTCCTGAGTTCATAGAAAAGGTGCCTGTCTCTTGGGG
Organism: Heliornis fulica; assembly: GCA_013399135.1. NCBI lineage: Eukaryota > Metazoa > Chordata > Aves > Gruiformes > Heliornithidae > Heliornis > Heliornis fulica. The sequence continues at coordinate 164,876 of VXBZ01009982.1, read as the reverse complement.
ATTCAGTCTCCTTTCCTCCAGACAGTATATGTCTGGGAGGGTGGATGCTGTGGATGTCAAAAAGATAGTTCCATGACAAAAGTACTGGAGCAGGGCACTGTGCTGGTTCTGGCTGGGGTAGAGTTAATTTTCTTCACAGTGGCTGGTATGGGGTTGGTTTGGATTTGTGCTGGAGCCAATATTGATAACACAGGGATGTTTTAGTTCCTGCTCAGCTGTGCTTACACAGGGCTAAAGCCTTTTCTGCTTCTCACCCCACCTGGCCAATGATTAGGCTGGGATTGCACAAGGACTTGGGAGGGGACCCAGGCAGGACAGCTGACCCCAATGATAAAAGGGATATCCCATACCATATGGCATCATGCTCAGCATATGAAGCCATCTATATCACTGTCTTTATTCCACCTGGACACAATCCTGTGCAACCTGCTGTAGGTGAACCTGCTTTAGCAGAGGGGTTTGAACTAGATGATCTCCACAGGTCCCTTCCATCCCCTAATGTTCTGCGATTCTGTCATCTCAATGTGCGAGTTTTCTCCCTCTTACCCTTCTGTTTCTCTACCCATCCTGCTGGGGGATGTGGGGGTGGGGAGTGACTGACTGCGTGGTGCTTAGCTGCTGGCCTGGGTTAAACCACACAGGCACTAACAAAGGGATGCTGCTTTTAGTGTCAAATGTCGTCTGGTGACCATATTCACCTAAGGAAGGATCTGCCCACGCATATTACCCTGGGGATGATCAGACCCACTAGATCTACAGATAAGCCTTACCACAGGGCTTACGACCCTTTCACATGGCCAAAGGGGAGTCCACAGCTTTTAGGCTGTCAATCTTTGCTAGGTTACTTAGTCTTACCATCAGTAAATTAACATTTTTTAAAAAGGAGCAGCTGTAGTAAGATTAATATGTTTGAAAGCATCACTTGATGAGAAATGGTGTTTTTCAGCAACTCTGGCTCATGTGGGTAATTTCTCCGTAGTCACTGATATGACTTGCTTGAGTAGAGGCCATTAGTCATTATGTCTATCTCTGTATGTCCCTAATGAAGCGTGTGTCACTAAAGGAAGGTCTCTGCTTCTAAGAGGGGGAGGCACAGCTTCAGACTTATTATGTAGATGGTGTTGTGGGCAGTCATCACTGCCCAGTAGTTTCATCACTTTAGGAAACATGACTCAAGAATTGTTTCCGTCAAAAATTCCCATTATATTTTTATTTCATTAGGCTAGATGCTGTTGGGTCAGTGGGTAGAGAGTCTGCATTAGCCTAGAAGCTATTTATGTTCTTGCCATGAATAATAAGCTCTGCCCTATTCATTTGTAAGCCAGTGACCATGCCTTTAATGGCTTTCATAACCTAACTCGACTGATTTCAGCAGTGGTAATTTCTTCAGTGGGTTAAAAAAAATGACAGACTGGGATATAGTAAAGCTGTTACTCAGAGGTGTCTAACAGGAGGAACCAGGGCTAAGAAATCCACCCAGTTCAAGTGACAACAAATTTTTCTGAGAAAAATTCCCAGAAAAAATTCCTAGAAAATTTTTCCAGAAAACTGCACATGAGTTCTATTCCAGTGGCAATGGGGTTTCCATGGTGAGGTGCTGGGTGGGAATGGCTGGAAGAGAGAGCAGCCTCAGTCATACTGCTTTTATCATTTAGTGTTACTTTCTCTGATGATCTAGTTCGGTGGACTTTTTGATATGCAACATGCAGCTGATTGCACTGAAAAGGATCACAGAATCACAGATTTGTAGGGGTTGGAAGGGACCTCCACAGCTCATCGTGTCCCCCCCACAGCCCGTCAAAGCAGGTTCCCTAGAGCAGGTCACACATGTCGGCATCCAGACGGGTCTTGAATTTCATCTCCAGAGAAGGAGACTCCACAACCCCCCTGGGCAGCCTGTTCCAGTGCTCTGTCACCCTCACTGTGAAGAAGTTCTTCCTCACATTGGTATGGAACCTCCTGTGGTCCAACTTGTGAACATTGCCCCTTGTCCTGTCCCCACAGGCCACTGACAAGAGGTTGGCCATCTGGATGCTTTGCTATGACCTGTGTATCAGCAAGATTTAGAATAGCCCTGCTGAGAAGGATCTTGGGGTCCTGGTGGATGAGAAAATGAGCATGAGCCAGCAGTGTGCTCTTGCAGCTCAGAAGGCCAGTGGTAACCTGGGCTCCATCAGCAGAGGGATGGCCAGCAGGAACAGGGAGGGGATTGTCCCTCTCTACTCTGCCCTCGTGAGGCTCAATCTGGAGCACTGCTTCCAGATCTGGGGCCCCCAATTCAAGAAAGATGTGGAGCTGTTGGAGAGGGTTCAGATGAGGCCACAAAGATGATCAGGGGGCTGGAGCACCTCCTTTGTGAGGACAGGCTGAAGGAGCTGGGCTTGTTCAGCCTGGAGAAGAGAAGGCTGTGGGGGGACCTCACTGCAGCCTTCCAGTACTTAAAGGGAGCGTATGGACAGGAGGGGAGTGGGATTTTCACAAGGGTAGATGGTGGTAGGACAAGGAGGGGAATGGATTGAAGCTGGAGGAGTGAAGGTTTAGATTGGATATCAGGGGGAAGTTCTTCACAGAGAGAGTGGTGAGGTGCTGGAACAGGCTGCCCAGAGCAGTGGTGGATGCCCCATCCCTGGAGGTGTTGAAGGCCAGGTTGGATGAGGCCCTGGGTAACCTCATCTAAATCCAGGCCTGGAGGTTGGTGGTCCTGCCTATGGCAGGGGGGTTGGAACTTGATGATCCTTGGAGTCTCTTCCAACCCAGTCCAGTCTGTGATTCTGTGAAGACTTGGAAATTCTTCTTAAGAAACAACCCAACACAATAGAAAAATTGTCCAGGGCAAAGCCAGATGGCAGAACCTCATCTGCTCTCTACTACTACATTCTGATCATGATTTTATTGGTATCTGAGCATGGCCAGAGTGCTCTGCTGGACTGGTAAACCCAGTGCTCTGTGGGCATTCAAAGGGCAAGAGTATCAGGGATTCCTATACAGCATGTCTGTGCTCTTGCTACACTGGGGCTGTGTGGGAGCAGCTGGAAAAATCCAGTGGTAGTAAAGGATGTAAGATCTTCCTTAAACTATTACAGACCAGCTAACCAGGTCTCTTTGGTAGAAGAAATAAAAGCAATGGAATTATCAAAACAGTGCAGATAAAAATATCTGCACTTGGAAAGGTGAACAACCAGATGAAGACATAAAGAGGCATCTCTGACTAATAGGGGAAAACAGTAAACAAAAATGTGGAATTGTATGTATTATATAAAAGTAGATGATGTTGGCCAAAATGTATCATGGAAATTGAGAGAGCTTTTAGACTCCTAGAGAAGAGACAATAATGTTTACTTTACAGTCATTCCAGTGCTGATAATGTCTACAGTATTTTATGATGAAGGGATGCTCATCTGTGAAATATATTTATGGAAAATAATTAGAAAGTGGCAAAGAGCTTGTACAATAATTGGAAGCATGATTTGAATCTAGAAAACAAATATTCAGTTAATGTATAGAGTTTGGTACAATAATGAGTAATGTAAATCTCTCGAGAAATGGAAAAGAGAATGCTGTATGATCTATTAAAAAAAAAAGGTAGTCTTGGCTATCATTTATCCATAAAACTGACAAAACAGCATAAGAAATAGCAGAGGACAGAAAATCATTATCTAGCAAATAGCAAAATCATGGATTTCACTGGAACAAATGATATCAGACAAATTTCATTGCTTTTTCTGGTAGACACAAATCAGTAGATAGAGGTGACTACAGCTCATATTATTTATGCCTGTCCTGTGATAAAACATTTGCACTGAAACTGCTCATAAACCAAATCTGGCCTGTGCTTTGAATCCTATCCCATGGATTGATAAGTGGTTGAGGAGCTATAAACAAAATAATGGCACATCCAGACAGAGATTCATAACCGAATAACTAGTTCACAGAGCAAACACCATCTATTTAACATCTTTTTTGATAAGGGTAAGTTTCAACAACCCTCAGAAACTGTGTAGGTGGTACTAAGCTGGTAGGTTTAGGAAACACTGAGGAGAGAGGAATAATTCATGGCACGGAGATTTTTCATTGCTAAATGCGTAACCTAGTGACAGAGCATCCAATAAATTATTTTTACATCCTCAGTGTTTGCTTTATTTTTTGTTTAAGATTGTAGGTATACATAAAGAAAAATGGAATTAAACTCTCCTGTGTTTCTATGCAAGAGAAAGAGTTGCCCATATGTAGTGATTCAATTTCTGAGCCTTAACACAGAAATTAATGCATTGCTTTGCTCAGATGGAGACCAAGCCCCAGTGTTGGCCAAATTTGCTAGAGGAATCCAGTTCTTTCTTACATGCCTTTCAAAGGCCATCTTTGGATGTATAGACAGCTTTTAGTCCATATGCATGTTTGATAATTTTAATTGTTGCATCTGTCCTGTAAAGGATCCAATAAAAGACATGGCAGGGCATGCAACTGGTAAGAGGTGTACAGATCCAGCCTCTGATCCATCAGGCCCTGCAGATGTGGGTCCAGAGAAGGGCAACAAAGCTGGTAAAGGGTTTGGAGCACAAGGCTGATGAAGAGTGGCTGAAGGAACTGGGGTTGTTCAGGCTGGAGAAAAGGAAGCTGAGGAGAGACCTTAATGCTCTCTACAACTAGCTAAAAGGAGGGTGTAGACAGGTGGGCGTTGGTCCCTTCTCTCAAGTAACAAGCAACAGGATGAGAGGAAATGGTCTCAAGTTGCATAAGGGGGTGTTTACTTTGGATATTAGGAAAAAATTCTTCACTGAAAGAGTGGTCAGGCATTGGAACAGGCTGCCCAGGGAAGTGGTGGAGTCACCATCGCTGGAGGTGTTAAAAAAATGTGTAGACAGAGCACTGCAGGACATGATTTAGTTGACATAGTGGTATTGGACAGACAGTTGGACTTAATGGTCTTAGTGGTCTTTTCCAACCTTAAAGATTCTGTGATTCTATTCTATGATTTTGCATATGCTTAGTTTAGAGTCTGGTATGGGTACTAGAAGAAAATCCTGTATTTTGTGTTTAAATGGAGGGTATGGGAATGTAGACACATGCTGCAGTGCTCTCCCATGAAACTGCAAGTAACTGCTCTCCCAAACAACTCTGTTCCTGCACACTAGCTGGCACATACCACTACTAAAAAAATTGACTTCCTAATGCCTTCTTAGAGAAGGGAGGATTATATTAACCAGGGAAAAAAAAGACTTATAGTGAATAATTTAAATATCTGTAGCAAAAATAATCTGAAAGATGTGTTCAGTGGAAAGCAGAAACCTGTAAACGAATGTTTAAAAGAGGTCCAGCGGTACAAGTGACAACATGACAGAGTAAATTTGTCAAGCAGAACATAGATCAGTTTGATTACAGAAAGTGCCAGAATGTCTCCTTGTGAAGAAGACATATTGAAGAAATAATAAAAGATACCAGTAATAAAGGGTGTAAATAAATAGCTTAGGGAAAAAATTCAATTCAAATTTAAATTTGATTCAAACTCAATTCAAATTCAATTCAGAAATTCAATTCAAATTCAGATAAGTGGTGTTTGTAAGAGATGGGGAAATGTGGTATCAGGTTTTTTCTGCTCTTTATGATTCTCTGAGTGCGGAGTTGAAGCTGAACTGCCTGAAACACAGACAGCATGAGATGAAGACATCTTATTTCTAACAAAGTGACAAATTTGAGATGATGATGAGTGTGACTGGGACTGGTTTCTGGTCTCTTGGGTCCATCTCTGTGCCCTGTGGTGGCAATGGAGGCCTTCCAAGGCTGTTGGTTTTCTCCCGGGAACAAAGGTGTGGCATGAAAACATTTTCCTAGGAAGATGGAGTGGATTTAGACTTGTTAAATCAATCACAAATGTTCTGAGGGACACTCCTGGTGGAGCTGCTGCCTTTTAAAAGCCCTGGCTTTTAAGACAATTACTGAAACAACCCTGACACGGCATTTAACTTTTCCGTGTTGCCTTGTCAAAGCACCTGTATGTGGGGAGCTGGCAGCTTGTTGTGGCCGGCATGAAAAGCTTTGTCCTCTCCTGACATCAGCTCCCATCAGTGTCTGAAACCAGAAAGGCTTTAATGAGTCTGCCTCTCACAATAGTGGAGATGAAGGGCCAATTACAGGCGGTGTTTAGGTTTCAGGATCATTAGATTAATCATGAAAATGCATCCAAGGTCCTGCCAGGATGTTGTGTTTTGCAGCTGAAGACTGTTCTACCTGCTGCCTTTGTTTGCTGCCCAGAAACAGCGATAAAAGCTTAAAA
>VXBZ01009982.1:91497-158595 GCA_013399135.1 Heliornis fulica | reverse complement strand
AAAAAAGCTAAAAAAAAAAAAAAAAAAGGAAAAATTCCCATTGGAGGAAAAGCAGCTCAATGTAAAATTCAGCATTGTACCATGAAGCCAGCCATAAATGCGAGCTGTCCTGTTGATTTCATATAACTCTGCTGCAATATTATCTGCCTGCTCCAGTTTACTCGGTGAATGTGTAATATAGACCTTCTTTCTAGCATATTCCTCGCAGTTACAGCATGCTCCACCTCCTGTTTGGCAATGGAGACTTTGCCTTCTGCTTCCATCTTAGTTCTTTCTTCCTTCTTTCTCCTTACAGTCCTTCCATTTATCTCTTTTCTCTTCTAACCTTGTACTTTCCCCTCCCCCTCCCTGCTCTAGCACAGTTGCATTTAGAAATGGTTTTATGAACCTTACAGAGATAAAAGCTAGCTCCTGCAAAGTCACCTGTACATAAAAGACCAATTAACCTCAAGAATCAATCCTGAACAGGGCTGGGGAAGATTAGCGCCTTTCATAAGCCTATGGAATTGTTCCTCCCCGCCCCCGCCCTTTCTTTGAAATGCACCTTTGGATCAAGCTGTAGAAGAACTCGATTGTCTTTAGGGGTAGAAATGAAATTGCATTTTGATTCAGGGTTTGACTCAGTAGGTTCCTTTGAAGAATGCACTTTTGAGGAAAAAAGTACCATGACCAGTTATAGCTTCAGTAAAGATGTAACAGGGTGGCTTTGAAACAAATAAATTTATTTTAATCAAGACAGAGTGCACAGTCAGCAAATTTGCTGATGACACAAAGCTGGGAGGGGTGGTGACACTCCAGAAGGTTGTGCTGCCATTCAAGAGGATTTAGACAGGCTGGAGAGTTGGGCAGGGAGAAATTGAATGAGATTTAACAAGGGCAAGTGTAGGGTCTGGCATATGGGGAGGAACAACCCCAGGGACCAGGATAGGTTGGGCACTGTAGGTGAGAGGGACCTGGGGGTCCTGGTGGGCAGCAGGATGACCATGAGCCAGCAATGTGCCCTTGTGGTCAAGAAGGTCAATGGCATCCTGGAGTGTATTAGAAGGGGGATGGCTAGTAGGTCAAGAGAGGTCATCTTCCTTATGAGAACAGGCTGAGGGAGCTGGGTCTCTTTAGCTTGGAGGAGTCTGAGGGGTGACCTCATTAATGTTTATAAATATGTTAAGGGTGAGTGTCAGGAGGATGGATCCAGGCTCTTCTCAGTGATGGCCAGTGATAGGACAAGAGGCAATGGGTCCAAGCTGTAACATAGGAAGTTTCATGTGAACGTAAGGAAAAACTGGAACAGGTTGCCCAGAGAGGTTGTGGATTCTCCTTCTCTAGAGACATTCAAGACCAATCTGGATGCATTCCTGTGTGAGCTAATGTAGTTGATCCTTCTCAATCAGGAGCGGGGTTGGACTGGATAGTCTTTTGATGTCCCTTCCAACTCCTAGTGTTCTCAGATTCTGACAGTGACAGATATTTTTTTTGTGTGTGTGTGTGTGTGTGTGTGATTTAACATTTTTCACTGCTTGCTCTTTGGAGCAGAAATTTATTTTTTGTGAAGTTGGATGGTGCTGGAAAGCACCAGGGGTCATTTTGCAGACTTAATGTAGATGGGAGCTATCGAAATAGAACAAGGCTCTTGTTTAAAGCAGAAGAACCTAGACAACAAAGATAAAGACAAGTACTGGCAATTTGTTCTGCTGAAAGATTAACTTGGTGATAATACCAAAGGTTTAAATGCAAAGTTGTTTCTAGATGTGAAGTGAAACCTCTACATATATGCTTGAATTACAATACGCAGTGGAAGCTCTCATTGCTTTCTGAGAAAATGACATGTACAGAGTATTTACATTTTTTTGTATGTACAAATATGCTATATATAGATACCCTGGATTTCTGTAAACAATTGACTTCTTTTAGAGAACACTTTCACTAGTCTAAATAAGATATGAAGTCTGACATGCTACAGGTTGTGTTGTGTTGAATTTATAATTTTCTCTTTGACTTTTTCAAGACTTCATTAAAGTCAAGCTAAAGGAGTGTAATTATAATTTGTTTATTGAATTGGCAGTTTTAAAAAAAATCACATTAGGGAAATCCAAGGAAGGAAACACTACTAACAGGAAACTGATAAGAAACCACAAGTGAAGCCAAGTTGGACAATGAGCCTGGAAATCCATAGATATTTGCAAATTGCAGTGTGGTAATCTTGAAAAGCGCTGAAGATATCCATGAAGTTGACAGAAATGAGAAAGCTTCTCTCCTCAGCTGAACTCCAGGACAGTTTTGAGGTCTGATGCAAATAATTTTAGTTTTTTGTTTAAAAATAGAAAGGTCTGAAATGCAAATTGGCCTCAACTTTTACTGAAAGAGGATAGATTCAAAGCGTGCCGAAGGCAACAGAAGTTTTTCCATTGAATCCAGGGTTTTCTTGAACTTCATGCCCTCCCCTCTTTCTCTCTCTCTTACATCCTCTACTCTCATTTCTGTAGCTGTGTCGTAGCTTTTTCACGATGAAAACACAGAGCTGCTCTTTTTATAGCTGGCTTTTCAACAGTGTCATAAGATGCTGTAAGACTAAAATACATCAAAATTATGAGGATGTGTGAGCAGTTGCAGGCTATAATAAACCTTGTCTTCAGTCTGTCCGTGTATCTCACCATGCTGCGTATTCCCAGCTAGACAAAGGAGTTAGGGTGGGTGATGGACCTTCATAACAGACTTTCATAATTTGGATAGCATGAAAATACCATGAAATCACCAAAGATCACATTGCTGTTACACCTTTGCACCAGAGCATTTTGGGAACAGTGGAGCTTTCTCTCCTCCTCTTCGTCTCTCTTGCCCCATATGTGTGACTCTCCTTGGAGCTGTCTCCTGCCACTGAGGGATCTCTTTTACCAGGGGTGGGTAGGGAGAAATGGGTCCCACTGATCCCACTTCTCTTGTCCCCCAGAGTTGTGGACACCCTTGTCCCAGACACCATAGTAATAATCTCTTTGGGCCATATTCCTCTTTTCCCTTACTAATGCCACATACATGAAGTCTTTGTGCTGTGTTTCAGTGGGAAGGAGGTTGCTGTAGACTGTGGGAAGGAAGGAAGGAGGCTCTGGCCTTGCAGGATATCTGATTTCCTGGTGGGTGCTGAGCATGCTCAGCATCACACAGATTTACAGATGGATCCATCCCTTTCTCTTTCACACCTGAAGCTGAGATCCTGTGGATGCTAGTGCTGAGGGGTAGCTATAATGATGATGATCTTTCGAGGTCCCTTCCAACTCCTAACATTCTGTGATAACCTTCCCTGTACTTGTCACTTTATGGCTGATAATTGTAGTGGCTACATCTTGGTTCCCATATGCTCACATAAACTCCTGTTGACATTAATGCAATATATGCCAACCCAGGGGCTTGTAAGGAGTGGCATCCTCATGGCATGTGAATGAGGACAGTACAAGCCCCTCTAGTTGTGAGATACCACAGACTTCATCTCCACTCTGGATTTCTGGGATACAGAGCACCAAAGTGACAAATACAGGTGGCTATTAATTACTATTATCTGTCAACAGATGATGACTGCTAATTTTCAGTGCAATCCACTCTGCTTTTCTTTGTGGCTCTTACTCCATCAAAAGCCCAGCTGAAGTCTGGGCTGGGTGGTTTGTCCTCTTCAGACCAACTAATTTTTTTTTTTTCTGTGTGGAGAACTTCAGTTTTAAAATCTTTTTTTCTTTTTCTCATTTAATTTCTTTGTCCACACTAGTTTTATAGGTTGATGGGGAGGGAGTAGTACTGTCAGCTTTGCTCTGCACACTTTGACTTATTTAGGACTCCAGAAACGTGGCAAATGTAGTTAGTAAATAGCAAAGCATGAACCGCTTCTCCAGTAGAGCAGAGGACTCTTCTAGCAAATTGAGAAACAAATAGCAGAGGTTTTATCAAATAGTTGTTTTGCTGAGAGATCATGTTATGTTTTTTTCTCTTACTAATTGACATGAGTGCTGATTCCACACTGGCAGAAGGACCTGTGGATCAAATCCTTTCAGAGCTTCATCCTTTAAAGGGTTCAGCTTTCTTATACCGTGGAATTTTGAAGATAGTTTGGTGTATTGTATGGCTTGATCCTGAGTGAGGGGTTAGTTTTGGGGTTTTTTTTTGGTTGGCCTGCTGGAAATTGGTTGAAAGATAGTTACTGACTTAGTGGATTTGGATGGTGGCCCTTTCCTGAGTCAGTTAAAAGCTGAACTTCTCTGGAGTCAGCTGTTTCTGTGCTCCATGAAAGCACTGGAAGCTCAGAAGCAGCGCACTCCAGTTCATTGTGTTGAACTTTATGTTTTACCTAAAAAGTGAAAACCAAATCTGGCAAGACAATACTAGATGATAAGAGTTTGTCTGCTTGGGGGTTAAAGCATTCTGTGCCACTGAACAAAAAGTGGATAATATATATATAAAAATCCTAATGAGGACATATGGACAATACAGATTTTCTAAAATGATTTAGTTTGAGGACTTTACAAAAATGTGGCCACTTCCCACAAAATATCTCAGGGATCTGATGCTTTTCCAAACAGCATTTTTTTCAACCAGAAACTCCCAGCCAGTTCCTTTCCATATGCACTGATCTTTCTGAGCCAGAGCTGCTGCCATGGAATAAGGCCAATTGAGGTCCTGCTGGATACAAAACTTGTCCCACTGCAGTCTGGAGCATCTCGGCAGCAGAGGAGCCCTGGGGACTCCTGAGGCCCTGGGAGAGCATCTCCTGAAGCTCTGCCGTCACTGTTTTGGTAGGAGGATAGGAGAGGGTCTGTGTATCCTGGATGTATTCATGGATTAAGATGTTTTCTGATGAGTCATCATTGTCTCAGTTAAATACTAAGCACCTCCTCTCCTAATTTTAAAAATGGTTATTTTTCCTCTGCTCCTATTCCCAGAACAATTTGCTTTCTGCCTTTTCATGTGTAGCATCTTATCATTAAGCTTACAAATGTTCTGTGTTTGTGCTAAATATAATCTGTTTAATAGAAAATGATTGCCTGAGGCTACAGATCGTAACCAAGCATCAGGCAGACCTGATTCAGCCATGGTGCCTATTGGCCTGCAAAAGCTAGAGGTTTGATCTCACACACACAAACACCCCCCTTCCTGGCTGCATAAATCTTCAGAGGATCCGTAGTCATGTGTTAAAGCTTGTTTGGCCTGAGGAGTTAATCCTTTCTAAAACAAGTCTTTTCTCTCTCACATGAATGGGTATTCATGAAAGCATGGTCTAAATCCAGGAGAGCTTTCCTTTGAAACTCATGGCCTTCTGCTAAGGAAAGTATATTATTCACCTAAAGAAGAGGCCACCAAAGCTCCCATATTATCATTTTCCTCATATATAATAACTTTAATTTAGACCCATCGCTGTCTTTGCTTTGGAAAATTAAAATGAAATTGTTTAATTGCTGGAAATTTGATTCTCTCTCTGAAACAGGGTGAACAGACTCCGTGAATAATCTTCGTGCATCTACTCCCTACCTGAGCTCCAGTGGTTAAGAACTATTATATTCCCTGACTTCTAGTAGTGTGAAAATATATGTGTGCCTCCCTCTCTTTCCTGCCTAAATTTCTGCTCGTGAAAAATATTTTTTTCAGCTGCTTAGTCTCACGTTCATTTCCATGAATTCACCCTGTCTCATCAGGATTTCAGGGGGAGGCTGGTTAAATGTGACTGAGCGTGCTTATAAAAGAGCACATTTTTTCCTTAGGATGAAAGGATTATGGAAGGTAATTTTCCTCTCTGAGCCACCCAGTTAGGATGGTATTAAGTCCATAAGCTCCAGACACAAGTACTTACATGGCAGGCACCTGAATCGTGGAAGAAAATGTGTGAGCCCCTTTCCCCTAGAGAGCCTGTACAGTCCTCTTCGTTATCCCAAATACGGTTCTGTGGGCAGCCTCACAGTTCACCTCCCCCAGCCCCATGTGTGCCTGCTTCCAAGCTTCCAAACCATCCTACCCCTACACAGATGCACAGCCCACAGTATCAGTTTCTCAAGTACATTGGTTTCTCCTTGTTGCCAAATGACAGCAGACATTGAGGTGTTCAGCTGCTGATTCTATTTGGCTCTGCACAGGGTGTCTTCAGATGGTTTACCCCTGCAGCACCACTGTTACAGGCCAGGACCCAAATGGGTGGAGCATCTGTGAGTGGAAATGTCCTAAATCAGCTGGACAGTCAGCTGTGCCTTGCAGGCTGCAGGTTTATCTCACTGCTAACCTGAAGGTGGGACCTTTCTAAGTGATGAGCTTCCCATGGGCAAGGAAAGACACTGAAAACCTGCTTTCTGCTTCTGTCTACCATCATCTAACATGATATAGCTTATGATTTGGGTAGCATGTGTTTGGAGAAGAAAAAATCATTAGAACTTGATTATGTGTTTGGTAGCATCACTCACCCCATTTTTCCTGTCTTAAAAACTACGTGGAGTGTGTAAGTGCAATGGCCCTGTACACAGAGCTGTTAGTCGGCTGTGTTACTACTATTTTGAAATGTAAAAGCTTGTTCTCTGTGTAGTATGCTGGAACAGCATGCACTGGTCCAGGCACATCCACCTCTGTCTACAGAATTTAGGTCCTGTCTCTTCCCAGCATTTCTCCGTTTGGGACAGCTTAAGGTGGGAGCTGGTGTGTGGGTGCACAGCTCCTGGTAGCTGAGGGGCTGTGGGCAGGACTGAGCCGCTGGCACTTAGAAATTATTCCTGGGCAGGGAATTCCAAGGGTGGGAATTGGATGGCTGGCTGCAGCACACTGGGTCTCATCTTGGAGGGGGCTCGGGGTGCACACTTACCCTCCAGCATGCCTGTATCCCCACCCTCAGGTAATGATGGACATTTTGCTGTCCATGAACAGGACAAGGGCATCTCCTGCTCTCTTGCAATAGTGAGGTTTGGTAAGGCAACTCCTAGAAGCACGAGAACTGTGGTTTTGGTTGTACCTCTGTGGCATTTGCTGTCAGAATGTGGCTCTTCACCAGATACTTTCTTGAAAGCAATTCCTTTCTTTAAATCTAAAGACAATCCTAGAATTATCTCCTCTCCTTCCACTCTAAGGGACATCCATCACCCAAGATTGCCCCTGTGATCTCCAGGAGGAGGATATGGACCTTGATCTGGACAGAACCAGGTCATCCTCAGGTCATGCCTCTGTGTGAGACAAAGAGCAGCTCTGAGAAATGTAACTGTTGGGGAGAAATTGTGGGACCATGAGTCAGACAGTAGAAACACTAAATGGAATGTGTGAGACGTTATGGGTTTGGTGCCTGGATGTCTGTCGGGCCCTCTCTACCTTGTAGTGTTAAATGTTATTATGGTATGCTGGGAGATGGTACCCACTGTATTGTTAATGGGAGTCGATTAGCGCTAGATGACACTTTAGATAAGTTGCACTTAGTGTTAACTAATTGTTTGTAACCATGGAAAAGTACTGAGCCCTGATTGCAAGCTGCTGGGTCAGCAGACTAGAACGTATAGAAGCTTGCTGGGTTGTTAAACTTGTCTTCGATTCACCACAATCGCAGTCCACGCCTTCCATACACCACACCTCGCCATGCAGCAAGGATGGTGAAGGGTCTGGAGGGGAAGTCTTATGAGGAAAAGCTTAAGTCCCTTGGTTTGTTCAGCCTGGAGAAGAGGAAGCTGACGGGAGACTTCNCCAGCCTGAGTTCCAGAAGCATCTGGACGATGCACTCAGTGACATGCTGTGACTTGGCTGGCTCCGTGTGGAGCTAGGAGTTGGACTCAGTGATCCCTATGGATCCCTTCCAACTCAGGGTATTCTGTGATTCTATGCCTAAACACAGTGGCATCCCTCAGTGACTGTTCTCCCTGGCCATGGCTTTCACATTGACCAAACAGCCGGAGCAAAGATCTTGACTCCCCTGCTCTCTGCTGGCCCGGCCTCTGCATGAGCAGCTGCTTGCTGATGGCCCTGCTATTCCTTATAGGTGTTTTTATCTGTAAGGGGAAATTAAATCACTAATACCATCATCTGTCTGCCTGGGATGACATTTTGCTGTGTAATAATGCAGAGGCACTTACTTCTTTGAGACTGTCTGTGAATCACTGTATTTGCACAACGAAAGGGATTTGGAATTAATATGGCCCAAATCAAGACTATTGATTCAGCCCTCCTTTCTGTTTGACACTGTTTGTGTTTTTTAACGAGAACATGTTGGTCATGCAGCTCGTATTGCGCTGAATCATTGTTCTCAATCACTAGGTCAGGTAGGTTTTTTATTTTAATCTCCTTGTCTGGTAGGGTGGGGATAGCAGTGCTCTGGGGGCAGCAAAGCCCCAAAGGGATTGGTCACTCCTGAGTTTAATTTTGTCATGATTTACTGCAGCACTATGCAGTTAAAAAAAAAAAGAAAAAAAAAAAAGGAAAAAAAGCAAAGCAAACCCCCTGAGTGCAGGCAGATGGCCTGTGCTGGTAATCCTTCATCGTAATGGCTCCTGACAGGGAAGCTGTGGCTCTCTGATAGTCAGGGTTTTCCATCAGAGACAAAGAGGCAACAGTTTTCACAGAATCACAGAATGTCAGGAGTTGGAAGGGACCTTGGAAGATCATCTAGTCCAACCCCCCTGCCTGAGAAGGGTCACCTAGATTAAACCACAGAGGAACGTGTCCAGATTGGTCTTGAATGTCTCCAGAGAAGGAGACTCCACAACCTCTCTGGGCAGCCTGTTCCAGGGCTTCATCACCCTCACAGTGAGAAAGTTTTTCCTCACAATCACATGGAACGCCCTGTGCTCCTGCTTGGACACATTGCCCCGTGTCGTATCACTGGCCATCACTGAGAAGAGCCTGGCTCCATCCTGACACACACACTTTACATATTTATAAACATTAATAGGTCAGTGAGGTTTTCCTGAGATATGAAACTTGGCTTTAACAGTTTGCTTCACTGAAGCATCTCTCAACCAAAAGACCAGCGGAGAGGAGGGACTTCCCCTTCTGGTAAGGGAAGTAACCTCATTGCTGGGACATGACTTCTGCTCTCCCCCGTGCTTGTGTTTTTTTAAAGAAATGTCTCAGCCTTTAAGTTGTAGGGTTGGAAAACTTATTTAGAAGCTGAAAGCAAAAAGCTACAAAAGCAAAACAACTTTATATGGTCACAGATATTCCTAAGAGATCAATGTGGATTTAACGGTCACAAGTTTGACCATAGGAGGTTCCGCACCGATGTGAGAAAGAACTTCTTCATGGTGAGGGTGATGGAGCACTGGAACCAGCTGCCCAGGGGGTTTGTGGAGTCTCCTTCTCTGGAGATATTCAAGACCCATCTGGATGCTGACCTGTGCCACCTGCTCTAGGGAACCTGTTTTGGCAGGGGGTTTGCACTCGATCTCTTGAGGTCCTTTCCAACCCCTACAAGTCTGTAATTCTGTGAGGCTTCATGGCATTACGGAGTGGCAAAAACAGTTGTTAATGGAGGATATGATTTAGCACTTTATTCCTTCTCTTTGTGAACCCCATGGATGTAAAACAGTTTTTTTGTCTGCAGGAAACCCCCAGGAGCTTCTCTGACTTTGTCATCTCTTTTGTTGGATTTTCTGGTCTTGCCTAAGGTGTCAGGCGGGTATATTGAGATTTACTGCATTCGGTTCTGTGCCACGTGTGTGAAATGCTCAGTCGGCAGCAGAGGATTTGCAGTTCTCTCTCTCTGTGCTTAGTGGTGCATAGTTGTGTATTGATTTGCTGTAGTCGAGACGAGCAGGCTAATTACGACGATTCATTACAAACACTGAATTATGGCATTAGGCAGAGAGTTGTTTGCTCTGTGACAAATTGTGAAAAAATAGGACAGGATGTTGCATAGAGAAAGGCATGTGGGAGGTGGTGGTCTGGAAAGGCATGGGGTAGCTTTGGTGGACTTGGCAGGGCTGCTCCAACCCTGAAGACTCTCTGAATGCTGCTGATTTAAACCCTTAAATCATCTTCATTGGGGATATCTCCGTATTGGGTGTTACGATGAATTAGTACTGTTGGTGTCTCCATCTGACATAATAAAGCTTTGGCTGGGTTTTCTCTGGCTCATATGGAAGTGGAACTGATATATGGGTTGTGCTGTGGTTGTATTCCAAGTCCTGACAAAATTTTTAAACTGCATTATTTTAAAAGAGCAAAATGAGAGAAAAATGCCCATTGGGTTGGTTTTATGTTTGTTGGTTTGATTCTTTTTTCCTTGGAAGAAAATGTGTCAGAGGGTGGGATTTGAAGTCTTTCACGTTATAAGGAATGACAACCATGCTTTTAGCTGGAAATCAAGCCATCTCCAGTCAAACTGGTATTTCAGAACGAAGTATCCTTTGCTTTTCAACTGAGAAAACCCCTCAACTCAAACAACACTCCTTCCTTCCATCTGTCAGAGTAAATGACTTTGACATCATCCAGTGTGACTTCCTCTTAAAGACCCAGAGAGGTCGCAGAGAGTCCTGAGATGAGAAGTACCATCCTCTGGAGACCCTGCTTGTCTCCTTGGACAGCAAAGACTCATTTAGTCTCATTTAAATGAGGACAGCGATCTTTCAGACTCATAGGTCAGGGCAAATTTGATACTTTTGAATTAGGTACAGTTTGTGGAGAATGCCTGTGCTTAATTTTGATTTTCAGAGTCAATTTAGAATGCATTTGTTGCCCACTGCAAGGTGCAAACATGTGGTGACCATCTGACGTCTCTTCATTTCCTCTTCTCCCTCCTTAACCATTGAGGCTTACTTAAAACTGCAGTGCTTGCAAAGCACACTGTGGTCAGCAGTGGGAAGATGCTGTAGAAACCCATGCAAACGTTACCCTGAGACATGCAGTTAACAGTGTTTAGAAACCAGCTGCTTTATATGCATGCTGCCTTTTGATGTATTATTTTTAATTTTTAATTTTTTTTACATTTAGAATACATTAATTTTGTGCTGGCCCCATCATGATGGCTGACATAAGATGGATGATGTTGGTGGCCTTACATAACATCCTGAATGCCAAGTGCCTTTGAATGGTGTCCACTGCCTTTGAAAGGGGAAGCATGGTTGCTCAATAAAAGCAGATTTAGCAGTGCTATCTGTCTAACTTGCTGGAGAAGCCCATCCCATGATTTTATTTGATGAGCTTTCCTTGCCAAGAAGGCAGAGGGATTATCAGGAAAGCTTTGCAGAATACCAGAAATGGGACCAAATATTCCCATTTTGCTGCTTCTTGGAGCTCTGCCGAGGTGTTGGTTGGGATTGCCATGGTGGGGGCTACTCCAAGGAGATTTCCTCCTGCGGTGAAAGCACCGCTCTTCTGGCAGCCCTTCAAGCAGGAGCAACACTACAGATTTAGGATGCTATTACGGAGGACATTGATCCAGTCTTTAGACCCTTGGAAGACCTGCATTTCTTTGTCTTGTGTGTCACCTTGTCACAGTGCTTGGGGCATGGCTGTAAGCAGGAGCTGTAGCTACAGCCCAGCTGCTGTAGCAGTAGGTGTCTGGATGAGGACAAGACTCTTAAATATGAACCTAAATATCCTGGACCTGATCACCTAGGCAGAAGTAAATTGGGGATGGCAACACTAATCTTCCATAGAAAGTGCTATATTGCTCAAAGTATGCTTTGGTATGCTGTGTTCTAGGGAAGCAGATGTAAGCTAAGCACTGATTGTAAGATTTTTTCCCAGGCTTTCACTCTAGGAAAGACATTGAGGTGCTAGAGTGTGTAGGCTGGTGAGGGGGCAAGAAGACAGATGTTATGAGGAGCATCTGAGGGAACTGGGGCTGTTTAGTACGGAGGAGAGGAGGATGAGGGGGAAATTAATGCTCTCTACCACTACCTGAACACCCCAGTGACAAGCGATAGGTCAAGAGAAGTTGGCCTCAAGTTATGCCAGGGGAGGTTTCGGTTGGATTCAGGAAAAACTTCTTCACAGAGAGGGTTGTCAGGCATTGGAACATAGCCATTGGCATAGCCAGCAGGTCAAAGGAGGTGACTCTCTACTCTGCCCTGGTCAGGCCTCATCTGAAGTCCTGTGTCCAGTTCTGGGCTCCCTGGTGCAAAACANCCAACCTCTTCTCAGTGGCCTGTGGGGACAGGATAAGGGGCAATGGTCACAAGGTGGAGCACAGTAGGTTCCGCAGTGATGTGAGAAAGAATATGGTGAGGGTGACAGAGCACTGGAACAGACTGCCCAGGGGGGTTGTGGAGTCTCATTCTCTGGACACCGACCTGTGTGACCTGCTCTAGGGAACCTGCTTTGGCAGTGGGGTTGGACTCGATGATCTCTTGGAAGTCCCTTCCAATCTGTACAATTCTGTGATTCTGTAACGAACTGCCCAGAGGAGTGGTGGGATCTCCATCCCTTCAGGTGTTTAAAAGATGGTTAGATGTGGTGCTGAGGGACATGGTTTAGTGGTAGCTTTGGCAGGTTAGGGTGATGGTTGGACTTGAAAGGTCGCTTTCAACCAAGACAATTCTACGATTCTCTAGGATTTCAGATCTCATATCTAGAAACCTAGAGGAGCAGTACAGAGCAGATATTGCCATCATCTCACCCGTTTCAAATATTTGGGCATGATGCAACCACTACCTCAGATTTTCACATGTTCCAGTTAGAGCAGGAACACAAACCCTTGCAGACAGGTCCTGCTTCAGACAGGAAATTGCAGCAAGTGTGTGTCATGAGCTGGTTAAGAGCTCAGATGCTGAACTTCCAGCATGCTCAGAAAACATTTGCCTAACAGAGACTGACTTAAGCGTATACTGAGTCCTTCCTTTTCCTCAAGCCTCAGGGGATGCTCCAGTTTTGGAAGAGCAGTTCTGACATTTCCAGACTTGGTTTCAATTTTGCCTTTAATGCTTTTATGGGTTGGTTCCTGTATGCTGTAGTGTTACGTGCTGGCTGAAGCTCCTTGCCCAGCTGTGTGGCAAAGCCTTGGAGCCTGACTATCTGTCACTAGTGACCGTGGAGCAGCGCAGTGAGCCTGAGCCTTTGGTTCTGTAAGTTGCTGTTTAATGAGGAGTTTCTCCTGCTTTTGGCTCAGAATTAATAGTGCTTATTTACTTCCTTACACAGGGAAAACGCCTGATAAACTCAGAGGGAGTCATATGCAAATTCTGCAGCCCCAGGAATAAAAATTACGGCTCCTTTAGCTTTGCATGCAATCAGGCCCGTGCAGCTCCTTCTGTGCTCTGTTGTGACAGTCAGTGTAGCCTTGTTTCTATTTCGAGCCTTGACTGATTGAACTTCTGTTTGCTGGGTTTTGGCTCCATTGCTCCATGCTACCTGAAGAGGAACTGGGGGAACAAACAGCTTTCCTGAACTATTGTTACTCCCCGGGGCTGATCCGAGCAGCTTGGCCACCCCACGCAGGTGTAAACAGTGATCCTGAGGGGTGGCCAGGGGGACAAGGACAAGATGAGGAGTCTGACATCTGCTCTTCAAGGGAGGGATGAGGCTGGTCTGGCTTGGCAAGGACACAAAGCTCGGGAAACTCTCGTTGGCATCTCCAATGTTGAAAGGGAGGAAAGAGAGTCGTTACTGCCCCAGGAAAGGGGTTGCAAATTGTTTTTTCTGCTCTGCTTGCTGAAGACTATCTCCATTCAAATCTTTTGTGACCTTTTCCCATGGGAGTTTTGCGTAGAAATAGGAAATAGAAGTAATGAATGGGGGGGTGGAGAAGCGATTGAGTGGAGCTAGCAGGGAATTATTACTGCAGCTGTTTTAGTTGGAGCTTTAGGTCACAGTCTTTAAAGGAAGGGAACGAGCCCTTGTTTGCTCCTTGCTTCCTTTGCTCCTGATTTACCTTGTGGGTCTGAATGTCTTTCTGCAATGTCCTGAGTTATATTTCTGCTCTCCCGTATTTCTGGGACACCTGTATCCCTTCCAGCTCTCCAAAGACCTGTGTTTGTCTCCAGCCAGGCTAAGGTGAATCCAGAGGTGCATGTGCTTCACTTTTTATCTTACCAGAGTCCCGGGTTCATTTGCATGTCATCAGTGAGGCGAAGCCCATGCTGCAGCACTCAGGTTGCTGTGAATGCAGCTGCATTGCCCCCATGACGCTTTCCCCCCACAATACGTCTGGATATTTTATACACAGTTCTACAGACCTTAAGGTCTTGCTTCCTTGCTATTGGCAGTCCCTTGTCAGGCTGGTCTGAATCCTCAGACAGAGGTGATTTGAGTAAAATTTGTGTGTTTCATGTTTGTTGGGTGCCACAGAGACAGGCTGCAGGAAAAAGCAGGAGGCTGGGGTAGAGCAGGCTGAGGGGAAGAGGTTTGTAATCAAGAGAAAGGAACAGATGGCTTTGGTTGTAATGCCTACATTTATATTTAATGTTAATATACCCCCAGAGTACCAGTTCATCAGTGATATATAACAGCATACAAACATCTGGAGAGAGAGGGGATAGGAGAAATGGGTTTGTTGGATCCCATGGAGAAATCCAGACTTGGACTTTGCTGCACGTTTTTGGTGGGTGTGAGCAAGCAGAGAGAGCAGAATTTAGCTACAACCCATCTTTGGAGCACTGTAGGTGTTTCCTTGATGTGCCCATCCTGTGATGGGACCCTGGAAGGGAGCAGTGCTGATGCCCAGAGCCCTAGCTGCAGTGAGATATTGCATTATGGCTGGAGCACTTTCTCAGAGCAATTTTTAAAGTCCAAAATAGGGAAAGACATCAGTCAAGCTCTGCCTTGCCATCCTTGCCATCCATGCCCTGATGAGGTCAATCCCATCCTGTCTGGCTCCTTATAGAGTCTCCCTACACTGCTTCATGGTGGAATTTACTGGCATGCTTGGAATTGCTTTCTGATTCATTCTTTGAGTGCAGTTAGTCACCACCGGCCCACAGGAGATGAAAGTTAATTCTTCCACACCTAATTATCTGTCACTGCTAGAAGGGTTTGAAAGCAGGGACAAAAAGTTGCAGTTCTGACTGTGTATGATCAGAGGTGGGGGTGGTCTCATGGAGCAGGAGTGAGATTTGCTGTATTTGGCTTGAGAGCTGTGTGTTACCTTTAACCACCCTTTCCCCTCCTGCTAAATACCAAACAAGGGTCTGGAGTCTCCGTGGGTGTAAATCAGTGTGGCTCTGCTGCAGACAGTGGAGCTGCACCGCATTTTGTCAGCGAGGGAGAGATGGGCTGTGGGTTGAATGATGACAGAGGTATATCCTTGTGTGAGTGTTTGTGTGTGTACATGAAAATGCACACACAGGTGTTTATGTGACCACACACTGGTTAAAGGGGGCTGTTTTTTTATTTGTTTGCATTTAATGCACCTTAGAGGCTTTACCTTGACAACAAGTCATAAATGAAATGTCATTAACACATCCCTGACCTGTTAACAAAAATACCACAGAATTTGTAGTTAAAAAAGCCAGTTGAAAGACTTGCTGAGTAGTATTCCTTCCAGCCCCCTGATGTGTGTATATTAGAAATTCATCTGATACAAAGCACAAGACAAAATGATCGATAGCAGGTTACAGTGCTCTTTATTACAACAAATTAATTGATCACCTCTAGCAGATTTTCCTCCCGGAGGAAGCTCTGGGTATTGAACGTGTCTCATTTCTCTTCCATCCTCGCTGTTGGAAACATGCCAGACAGTTTCATACCATCATTTAAATTTATTTGTGACCTGAGAAAGTTCTGTCACCCTTGAGATGATTAACTTTGAGCTAAAAAGTTTGGTGTCATTGTGGGATGGATATTATAGGAAGTTTTTTCTCAAGAAGATGGAACTCCTCAATTCAGTCCTGCCTCAGCAGGTCCCACCTGAGAACTAGGTTAAAATGTTTTTCCTGATCCTTGAACCACTCATTGACTCTTCTAAACCCAACATACTCCAAAGGTGATAACCAGCACTGTTTTTCATAGTTCTGGGCAGTGGAGCCCAAAATCAAATGACTGTGGGGAGTGATTCAGCCTAGAGAGGAGACTTCTTGTATCAGATGATGACAAGGATGTGTTGGTGGAGAAATAGGTGGTGGGAATCTCTGCTGCTTTCTGAGCTATACTATTTGACAGCTTATGCAGTCTTTCTGGTGGGCGTTTGGTGGCTCTCGTGTGGAAAGACCTGTTGTTCTCCCAAGCTCTATCCTGACTTTTCAAGGGTCCTGTAACTGGCCTATTATAGAGTCTTAAATGTAAAGAAAGTAAGTGCTCCAAGCCTTTCTTCTTCTGAAGCTATGCAGACAGTGGGTGAAATTCTGTGGAATTATATTAGTTAATTAAGATCTGTTCCATGGGGTTGCCTTTTGTCTGTGGAGTAAAAAGCATTATCTGTTTAAGGACTCAATGTCTGGTTTCCACTTCTGACTTGTCTCATCATTTGTTATTAGATAAGACACTAAAAATGGTCTGATTCCTAAGGAAATCTGCAGAAAAGTGTATCATCTCCAGGTCTGCAAAATGAGATAATACTTGTAGGGCAGGTGAGTGAAGACTTCTGTGAGACTCCACAGCAAGCCAGCGGGTGACCAAAGGGGAGGGCTTAAGTCTCTGGTGCATACAAACCTGCATTCTAAAAGATGCCTAATCCTCCTGTTTGCTAAGGGATTTGAGATCTACTATTTTTACTAGGTGCCATTTACTACTTCTGCCTGGTGTACTCTATCTGAAGTGTGTCTACAGCCCTCACTCTTCCATCTCCAAATTACCCAAGTCAAGCTGTGGGGTACAGTGGAATAAGGTGGGAGGGCTTAACTCCTACTTTCTCCTTGAGGAATAAAAATATCATAGGACTTAAGATACTATGCAAGCATGTATCATCATGTCTGAATTTCTTGCTGATGGCTTTCTTGTAAGTTGCTTTATGTAAAGTGTGTGTGTGGGAATATATTAAACAGGAGTCAGCATTTCACCAAATATGCAGTTAAAGCACAAAGTTTAATCTTTAACTCTCTATTTTTCAAGGCTTGGTTGGCATTAAAAGCCTCTCTTTGATGAAGATTTGTAAGGCTTTGTTGCTATGAACCAGAATATGCATTTAGAAATTCTGCTGAGTGGTTGTGGTATCTCTATCCCTAGAGACTGTTTTCATTTCCATATTTATTAAACTGTTCTGTGGTGTTTGAGAGAGACCCAAACCCTTGAGTAACACAGCTGTGAAAGCTGAGAGAGGAGACACCAGGATCCAGGTGCACTTTTGCCATCAATTTAACCCAGTCTAAGTCTGTGTGGCCATTAGGTCAGTCCTGTCTCTGCTTTTCTTCTCTCCATCTTTCCACCTTGGTCACCCATTGGCAGCTTCTCCTCTGTGTGTACAGTAGCACTTACACAATGTGCAATGAACTAGATCACAGAGCTGCTTTGGTTGAAAATTAGTGGGAAAAAATTGACTTTATGATGGATCATGTTCTAAGATGTAGTGCTGACACAAGATTCAGCCTGTTGTTCTCTGAAGTCAATAGATATCTTTTATTGACTTATCTGGGCAACAGATGAAGCCCTGGATGAAAGAAGTCACTGTTTTTCTAAAGTCTACTTGTCTCTGTAGGTTGCAAAATTAAATAATTCCAGACAATTTCAAAGATGGTTGGGCCAGGGCAACACATTGCTTGCTTGTGAAGTTTTATTTAAAGGAAAAATAAATTCTTACAGTCAAAGGGCTGCTGACTGACCTGACCTTTTCAGACTGAAAATGGTCATTGTAAGGATAAATAAGATAGTGATAATAAAACCTCTCCTAGTCATTACTGGGCTGCTGCTGAAAGGGTTTTGGCAAAGGCTGGAGAAATGTCAGAGTGAAAAAGCGCACCGTCTCTGCTGAAAGATGGTTGTGTCTGATCCCATCCAGGACCCAGTGATACTGGTGAAATCTCCACTGATTTCAGCTGGAGTGAGCGTGGCTGATGGCCAAGAGAAGACACTGCTCAGAGCACAGCCCTGGAGTTTCATGCAAGTGATGTTATGTCACAGGGGAATGCCCTGTCCTTAACCAACCATGTATCGTGAATGTGTAGTACAGTAAATACAATTTCTTGGAAGGGCACAGCCAGCCTTTAATGCCATGCTTTGACTCTGTGTTGAAATGGTACCTTTTGGGCTGCACTTTTCAACAAATAAATCCTTCACATCCATGTTTTTCTTCTAGATGTTGTGCTTCATTAGCAGCTTGATGAATGGTTTGTGCACATTAGCATCATTTTATCTGGCTCATAACTGTGAGCTTTACCCTGCAAAGCTGCTTAATGTCCAGCACTGGGGGGTTTCTAGGAGGTGCCCCATGTTGAGTGCCAAAAGGGACTGTTGTGGTTCAGACCCACATGGTGGCTGAGCACCACAAGCCACTTGCTCACCTCTCTAATGAGGAGAAACCAGACTGAACCCCGTGGGTTGGGGTAAGGACAGTTTACTGATAAGGACTGCAAGTGTGAGTAATAACTGAGCCCATGGCAAACGTCTCTTAGGAATGGTTTAGACTAGTGGCTTCTGAAGTGCCCTTCTAGCCCTTCTCCCTCTTACTTTAAAACACAATTTCTACGGGAAGCATGTCTGTAAAGCTCAGTTAAGAGGTGGGTGCCTCTTGGACTAGGGGTGTTCAGATGCTGTACTAATGTACTCAAAATTGAAATGGCAATCTAGCATGTCACAGCCTGGTGAAGAGCTCTGCAGGAAAGGACTTGTCCCACCTACCCTCAGATGTTTACATGGAAACATATGTGTCCAAGCTAGGTTAGCTAGCTCCTCTAGCTCTGGAGGGAGAAATGTGCACAGTTCACATGCCCTGCTCTGGACGTCTGATGTGGTGCTAAAACCATCTCCTTTCTGTGGTGAGCATCTTTCATGGTTCAGTATGTTGACCAAGGGCAGAGGAAGTCCTTTGACCTGGTTGGTATGAGACTTCAGTCAGTACCTTTCACATTTCCACTGGGACACAGTATTCATCCAAACACTCTTGTATCAGCTGTTTGTTTCTAAACATTGATAAGGGTTGTCTCTGTCCTCCTCCTGCTGATGGAGCTGCTCACAGCTCTCTGAACTTACCCTATCATTCTGCAGAGATTTGTCCACTACAGGTCACCCACTCACTGGCCTAGGACTAGACATTTGATTTAATACATTTGGGTTAGAATCCTGGAAATTATGTTTAAACTGGTTATATAAAAACTTACCTAAAATGTAATTTATTCTGATTCCTCACAAATATTGATGATATATTTTTGCTGAATTTTGGCTTCCAGTCAGTAAACCTCTTCAGTTCATCTTTATTTTGCAGATGGCTTTGGCAGTGTTTCAGCCTCAGCTTCTGGTGGTTGAAACCTGGTGCTTGAATTAGGCTCAAGATGCAAATAGCCTGATTTTCAGAAAGTCTGAATATATGTGGCTGCCTTGTGGGGTTCTAAGTAATGCAATTAGGGCTGAGTTCCTCCCTGCCAAAAAAGGCTCAAATGAATTAGGTGAATGGAAAGAGAAATGGGACAGAATATATATACTTGTCTTTAGGAATTTGGGGATTTAGGAATGTGGATGGAAATATTTGAAAGCCTGGCTCATGTTTTTAGCTGGAAAAACACCAATATAAGTAATTTCAAAGGAGATTAGAGGACTGTGTTTATGTTCAGGTGAGATGGTGTTAGGTGTTCAGGTTGCTGGGCATTAGGTCTGAACGAGTGATGTGACAGCCTTGCTGATGGAGAGGTCTGCTGCTCATTCATGGGCTGGGGCTGATAGGAGCATGGAGGGGAAGCAGGGATATTTACTGATGCCAGAGGATATAATTAGAAATAATGAGTGCACTAAAAGAGGAGGATGGGCTAGAAGCCCAAAGCTAGTAAGAAATGTGAACTTGTATCTCCTCTTTCAGAGCAGAATTAGGCAAAGTGACTGATAGGCAGCCTCTGGAAGTGCTGGAGTAGCCTGAAAGCGATGAAAGTCCAGTCCCTGAGCATGCTGATGCCAGAGGCCAGACATGGGGAAACAGCCACTCAGAGAGACCATAGGATTTCCATATCTGCTGTCTTTTGGGATATTATGTCTTGGTGTACGAGGGAAGTGCAAATGTTGTCTCCAGTTCAGTGTCATTAATCTGGGGGGCAGAAGAGTTCTCAGTGGGGTTGGACTCACTTCTTATCTCCTCCTGTATTCATTCTTCCCTTAAAGAGGCTTTTGTTTGTGTGTGTGTTTTTCTTTTTTATTATTTTTTGTAGATACACAACTAATCCCTGTTGCACATGTAAATACAGATAGCACATGGGTCTGTGAAGATTATGGATGCCTCTTTTGGCAAGCAATATCTTTTAATAGCATTGTGTGCAGTTAATCGGGTTAAGCAAAAGTATTCAGTGGAACAAGAGGTGCAAGTTCAGTGGAGGAATGAGACAGACCTCTCAGAAGTTGTTTAGTAATGTTGAATCAGGTAGGGTAGGTGGTTTTAAAAAGTTTTTTTTTCTGGCTCAGTGATGTCTGTGGTTGGAAAACAACATGAGTGGTGCGAGCTGTTAATTTGCAAGAGACTTTTGTTATTAAATTTCATAACAGATATGGTAAATGGTTATTGCTCCTGGGCTTCATCCATTGTTCTCTGCCCAGGTCAGTTCAGTGCACTGGGGTGTAAGGGCTGTGCCTGCTCTGCCCTTTAGTTCCAGTTCAGTGGAAGGGGTTACAGGGCATCTCCTGCCTAGGTGAATGGAGGGAATGAAAGAATTGGTGTAGAAAAATAGCAAAGGCATTGAAGTTACCACTCTTTTTTTGTTGTGGAGGAAGCTTAGTAGTACAGGGGATCACCCAGGAGAAAGCTCTCCAGTCACCTGGAGAGGAAAGAGATACTTCTACATCTTCAGAAATGCCCTGAAATAGCCAATTACTTTAAGATGAGAGGAGCCGTGCCCTGGAAATGCCTGTGTCTGTCAGCTGTTGGAAAGGACTGTGAGATGACTAGCTCAGATGTCAAGGTCTGCACTCCTATGAACATGAGCCAGCAATGTGCCCTCGTGACCAGCCAATGGCATCCTGGAATATAGTAGAAAGAATATGGTCAAGAGAGGTTCTTCTCCCCCCCTACTCTGCCCTGGTGAGACCACACCTGGAATATTGTGTCCAGTTCTGGGCCCCGCAATTCAAGAAGGACATAGAACTCCTTGAAAGAGTCCAGTGCAGGGCCACCAAGATGATGGATTGGATCCCCTTAATCATCTTGGTGGAGAAGATGAGACTCTTCAGCTTACAGAAGAGGAGTCTGAGGAGTGACCTTATTAATGTCTATAAATATGTAAAGGGTGAGTGTCAGGAGGATGGAGCCAGGCCCTTCTCAGTGATGGGCAGTGATAGGACAAGGGGCAGTGGGTGCAAGCTGGAGCAGAGGAAGTTCCATGTGAACGTAAGGAAAAACTATTTCACTGTGAGGGTGACAGATCACTGGAACAGGCTGCCCAGAGAGGTTGTGGGGTCTCCTTCTCTGGAGACATTCAAAACTCACCTGGACATGTTCCTGTGTGATTTAATCTAGGTGATCCTGCTCAGGCAGGGGGCTAGGAGATCCTTCGAGGTCCCTTCCAACTCCTAACATTCTGTGATTCTGTGCATTGGAGATACCTAACACTGGGTCTGGGGATCTGGGCAAGGAGGAGCACTTGGTGCCATTTAAAATCAAGCCAAGGGTTTTGTGAGAAAGGGGCAGTGGAGTTGTAGAATAAGCTGGTGGGTACATGCCTCTCTGAAATGTTGCTCAGCCAGCTCTTGGTGGGCTGGGAGCTGGAGAAGGACTGTAGGATTGGAAGTGCAGGTGGCCCCAGAAAGCCAGGAGGTGCCTGCTGGAGTTTTGCATAGTATGTGTGTGAGGATGGCAGACGCACACCATCGATCCCATATTGATGTTTTTTGAACATTGGACACTGGATAAATTTATTTTCTCCCCCTGGCAGGGCTGTGACCAGTGCATCATCTCTTTGACGTCAATATGCATGCACGAGGTCATCTTTTCTGTACATGGTGTCCTTCAAAGAGAACATATGTATGTCAGAGAGTTTCTTACAACAGCTTTGCTTGGTAGAGCAGATCTGAGTTCACTCATATTCCAAGAACAATAAATCAAAATTCAGCACAGGGCAAAACAAATGCACTTGACTATTTTGGGTGGCATTTTTCAGGTTACTATTAACCTTTCATTTGAAATATAATGCTGAGGACTACACATTGATTCTGACAGGCTTCTTGGAACAGCATCAATTTTCCATTTAGAAAATGACTTTTTTTTTTTTAAGCTTAACCCTAAAAGGGGTATTGTTCATTTTTTTCCTGAAAGGCACTTTCCTTTGGAAAAGCACTCTCTGGATTTGAAATTCAAACCAGTTTTGCCAAAGCCTAGGAACTATGAGCAATAAAATAGGAAATGTTATAGGAAAAACAGCTGAAGTGGGGGAGGGACATGTTTAGAAAACTAAGGCCAAGCCCAGAAAAGTAATCAAACAGAATCAGAATTAAAGTTAAAATTAAAAACTTGGCCAAATTTAAACATACTGTATGTCTTTGTGAGGAAAAAACATTGAAAGCAAAGCTAGAGTAATAGCTGGCAATGGGTAATATGTGACAATGGATTTGTTGCAATTTACTGGTTGGTAAAGAAATTTGTCCATCAGGGAGGAGAAGAAATCCCAACGTAATGCAACAGCATTTTTCAGTGAAAGGCAGAAGTGCTGTAAGTGTCCTGGTGCTGAGGAGGCTCCTCTGTCAGCCTTCTATATTTGGAAGTTCAAATTGCTGAGGCAGATTAGACTTGCTGAGCCCAGTAAGCCAGCATTAATGGTGGGTGATTTCCAGTGCCTACATACATAATGTGTACTCTGATGTTGTTGGTGCTGCAGACAAGGTGTGCTTCCTGTTTGCAGGGACAGACTTCAGATGATTGATGGGCAGAGGCCAACTCTATGGGGTTCAACAAGGCCAAGTGAGGGGTCCTGCACTTCAGTCACAACAACCCCAGGCAGTGCTGCAGGCTTGACTTCCCTGGAGGAGAAGGACCTGGGGATGTTGATGGTGAGCTGAACTTGAGCCGGCTGTGTGCCCAGGTAGTCAAGAAGGCCAATGACATCCTGGCCTGTATCAGGAACAGTGTGACCAGCAGGAGTAGGGAAGTGATTGTCCCTTTGTCCTCAGCTCTGGTGAGGCCGCACCTCGAGTGCTGGGTGCAGTTTTGGACCCTCACTACAAGAAGGTCGTTGAGTTGCTGGAGTGTATCCAGAGAATGGTGATGAAACTGGTGAAGAGTCTGGAGCACAAGTCCTACAATTGCTGCATCTCGTGTGGCCAGCAGGTCAGGGGAGGTGATTCTGCCCCTCTACTCTGCCCTCAAGAGGCCCCATCAGCAGTACGGTGTCCAGCTTTGGGATCCCCAGTTACAATGAAGACATGGAACTGTTGGAGCAAGTTCAGAAGAGACCACAAAGATGATCAGAGGGCTGGAGCACCACTTCTGTGAAAACAGGCTGAGAGCGTTGGACTTCTTCATCCAGAAGAGAAGCCTCTGGGGAGAACTTAGAGCAGCCTTCCAGTACCTAAAGGTGCCTAAAGGAAAGCTGGAGAGGGATTTTTATCAGGGAATGTAGTGGTAGGATAAGGAGTAACAGTTTTGAACTATAAGAGAGTAGATTTAGGTGGGCTATTAAGAATAACTTCTTTACTCTGAGGGTAGTGAGTCACTGGCACAGGTTTCCCAGAGAAGCTGTGGCTGCCCCTTCATTTTCACTCTGGTCTTCAGAAAGGGTAAGAAGGAGGACCCTGGTAATTACAGGCCAGTCAGTCTCACCTCTGTCCCTGGAGAGGTAATGGAATAGCTTGTTCTGGATGCCATCTCCAAGCAGTTGGAAGAGAAGAAGGTTATGAGGAGTGGTCAGCATGGATTCACCAAGGGGAGATTGTGCTCGACCAACCTTGTAGCCTTCTACAATGTCATCACCATCTGTGTGGATGGAGGGAGAGTGGTGGATGTCCTCTACCTTGACTTCAGCAAGGCTTTTGATACTGTCTCCCATGACATCCTGGTAACAAATCTGATAACGTGTGGGATAGATGAGTGGATGGTGAGGTGGGTAGAGACCTGGCTGCCAGGCCAGGCCCAGAATGTGGTGATCATTGGAGCAGAGTCTGGCTGGACACCTGTCACCAGGGGTCGGTGTTTGGTCCAGTCTTTTCTAACATCTTCATTGATGGAAGGGGAGAGAACTGACTCTTCTGCCTGAACTTGGAAGGAGAGCACAAACCCTTTTTTTCTGTATAATTTTAATGTCTGGTGGTAGTTGACAATCAGACAACCATGGGGATGTTTCTGCATTGCAAGGTGTGTCTCTCCCAGATGCACCAGTTCTGAGGACCACTCCAACCACAGAGGGATTTCATGCTGGCTAGAAATCCCTGCAGGGTATTTTGAGAGCGTGGCTATGAGAACAACCTGGATTGGTGACACCAAACTGCTCTCTGTAATTTTTCTGACCTAATATGAAATAGAAAAGAGATCTGAACATGAGTCAGATTTAGAACATTTCAATATCCTTTTCTTTGCTTCACTTCAGTCTTACAGATTGCATTTTATGGATAATTTTTTTTTGGTGTGATATGAATTATGAGGTGGATCTATTGAGATATATTATTTATGTTTCCTAGTTGCCTTGTAGGCAGAATTCATTTCAGTATAATTCGGGACTGGTTTTTTTTTCTGTTTCTTAAAGATTATATAATGAGTTAAAAGGGAGAAAATGCATATTATAATTGAGTATATATGTACACTTGAGAGTGTGGTATATTGTATTTAGTATGTGACTTTGGGTTTCACAGCATCTTATGCCTTGATTTGTTTTTGAGAAAAGTAATTTTCCTTTCTGCTGTGATGTTATTTAGGCTTCTAAACCATAGCCTGAGCCACAAAGGCATTTATTGAACCATGAAAATATTAATTCCACAGAAATCAGATTATTGTTTGCACTTCGATGCAAAATGGCAAAGGTTTTAATGATGTTTAGGTAGAACTTTATTAACATCTGAATATCTCTGGAGAGCTATGGTAACAGTAGGAAAAGTATTAAAGTCGGTATTGTTTGTTATCCTGTAAGACAATGAGGAGAAATGCTAGACTTCCCCTTGTAAGTCAGCTGAATATTTGCAGGGATGAACTAATTATACTACAGCCAGACCCATATCCACCTGATTCCCTTGCTCTTTTCCATCACCTGGGCTGTTGGCACTGCAAGGAGTCATAGAAAGAACAGGAAAAATATTGCTCAAAAAATATTCTTTGTATGCCCAGAGTACCTCCTCCTAGGCTGGCGTAGCTTAGGAGTTGATGTCTGCGGACACAGTGGCACAGATCTTTAGGAGAGCAGATTTATTCTGCCCCATGGGAGGGTTTTACTGTAGTGCTAGTGAGATATGCCAGCTAAAGAGCTCTTCTACTTGTGCCTTGGACTGCAGATGTGACCACTGCATTCCACCTCCTTCATTCATGGACAGTCCTGCCAGCAGAAGCCAGATACATTGAAAGGAACTAACCAGACTATGGATGTAGCTCACCAGCCTCTGCCCTGAAGCTGTGTAAACCTTGAACCTGTGGC
Source organism: Heliornis fulica (assembly GCA_013399135.1). NCBI lineage: Eukaryota > Metazoa > Chordata > Aves > Gruiformes > Heliornithidae > Heliornis > Heliornis fulica. The sequence goes on along the minus strand of VXBZ01009982.1, from coordinate 133,054 downwards.
TAAACTCTGATCTCATTTTCCTCAGTCCTATGATTTTGTGTGTTGTCTTTATGAGTCATACAGGGCTGTGCAGTGTTGGAAGTGGGGTTCCCCTGAGGAGATGGAGAAGTCTCCATCCAAATCAAGTGGCTGGCCTCCCTCTGTAGCCAGTGGAGAAAACTGTTTCTAGGACATGTTATTTCCTCATTTCCTTTGCAGCAGATTTCTAAAACAGGCATGCAGTCAGTGTTTTCCCTTTATTGATTGCCAAGGGAGCTGTAGGTGACCATACCCATGTGAACACATCTCATGGAGCTTGCCGGTATCTGTCATTTTAATAGGTTTGTTCCCTCTGAAGGAAGTTATGCTCCAGTACTGCCAGCTTTACCCAAACTCTTATCTTGATACCAAGCTGGTTCAAGGATGAGTTGTTGCTGAGGTTTATTTTAATAGTAAAATTCTGGGCTATGAATTTGGAAACAAAACTTCAGATGCAGAAATAAAATGTAACTAGATGTAGTCTAGATTGTGTGTGTTCTGAATCAATATTATTAGTAAGATGAATAGCTAATATTCTTTGCTAACTAGTGCTAGGAAATTTTTTGCTTCTTTTCCTTTAGGGTGCTCAAGGCTTATCTCAGTCACAGAGATCATGGGGCTGATCTCCTCTCACGCCATCATTCTGCCTTCAGGCACTTTTCAGACCCAACCCTGGATGGCATTTTCAGAGATATCCCAATGCTGGCTTTATCTTCCTCTGAAATCAATGAAGAGGGAAAGGCATTCACAGAATCAGATTCATCCCATCCACCTTAGACATACCACCCAACATGGGATGACTTGTTCTCTGGGTATGGCTTGCTCCATTGACCAAAAAGGAAGCCTGGTTGGCTACTGTAGATTAGATACCATGACGGCCAGACGTTTGGGATCAATCCTGCTCCAACAGTCTGGGAAAAAAAATTATAGTGGAATCTGTGTCATGTCTCTCAAGTGCTTTTGCAAATCCCACTCTCTGCCTTAGCATTTGTGCTGCACAGCATTGGATGTGCTTTTATTCTTGCTCTGTGATGATACATGGTGATCATCAAAGCAGTGAGAGTACTGCACAGTATGTTCCACGCCAGCTACTTCCTTTCTGGTTTAATTATAACTGAGTTTGCTAATCCTAGTCTTGATTAATGATCTTAATATGCAAATGTTATGATGAAACTGAAACTCTCTGTAATTGCTTGCAGACAGATTACCACTTCGAGTACACAGAGTGCGACAGCAGTGGCTCCAGATGGAGGGTGGCTGTCCCAAATCCTTCGGTGGAGTGCTCTGGACTACCTGACCCAGTGAAAGGGAAGGAATGCAGTATGTTGGCACTTTTCATTTTACAGACTGTTATTTGTGCTGTTTACCCTCGTATGGGTTCTTATCTCTGCTGCTGATGTCCTGAGTGTCCCTGAGTTAGTCCTGCCCCTTGTCCCTTGGAGCTGTGGAGCAGGGATTGCCTTTGCAGTGTAGTTGCATAGCTCAGTATCTGCTACAGGTGTCTTTGTATGCTAATTTGCAGAGATGGTGTGTCTGTTACAACATTGCCCTTGATGTGATGTGGTGGTTTGTCTTGAGCTGCCATACTCTTAATTTCTGCAATTCCCCTATTCATTCCTGCATCTACAGCTACACCATGCAGCTATGTTGGCCAAAATGGTGACCACAAATTGCCAAATTATATTTGCATAGCATCCACATTCTCATCACCTGCATTATTTAGCTAATTAAGAGGCTGAATGCATAAGTAATGGTAAATGTCTTATTTGCCTGAGTTATTTTCATGGTGAAGCTTTTGCACTTTATTTATTCATGTATTTATTTTTAACAACTTGGAGTGTTCTCATATCACTTGGTCCTGCAGGTTTTTTTAATGTTAAAACACTTCTTTCTATAAGGGACATAAGTAAACTGCTGCTTTGCAAACACATTTGAACTGTTCCCTCAGTCTTATGTAGCTTCCCAGGCTGAATCCTCTTTCTGATCACACTTCCTTGCTCTAGAAATTCTCTTCAGAAAAGAATTTAGAAGTTCTTTACGTTCTCAGTAATTTGTATTGGGGGGTATAAAAAAATTGTGTCTGACAAACATATGAACAACAACAGCATTTCATAGAGTCACAGAGTCCTAGGATCGTGGACTGGTTTGGGTTGGAAGGGATCTCAAAGCTCATCTATCACCAACCCCCTGCCATGGGACAGGAGACCCTCCTTGGGATAGGACACCCTCTACTAGCCCAGGTTGCTCAAAGCCCCATCCAGCCTGGCCTTGAACACTGCCAGGGATTGAGGGGCAGCCACAGCTTCTCTGAGCAACCTGTGCCAGGGCCTCACCACCCTCACAGGGAGGAATTTATTCATTTTATGTTAATCTATCCTTATATCCTTATATATAAATCTACCCTAATTTAGTTTAAAACTATCCGCCCTTATCACTACAGGCCCTGATAACCAGTTCCTCTCCATCTTTCCTGTAGCTCCTTTAGGTTCTGGAAGACTGCTCTAAGGTCTCACTGGAGCCTTCTCTTCTCCAGGCTGAAGAAGCTCAACTCAGCCTGTCTAAATAGCAGAGGTGCTCCAGTCCTCTCATCATCTCCATGGTCTCCTCTGGACTTGCTGCAAGGGGCCTATGTTTTTCTTTTATCTGGTGCTTTTCCCTGACTTACTCTTTCAGTTCTACTGTGGGAGAAAGGAGATTCGCTCACTTTTGACTGTTCTGTAAAGCTTATTGTTCACTTTTTATGACATATGTTCCAGTGTGAGGCACATATATGTTTTCTGTAGCAGTTTTGACTACTATTTCTTAGTATTTGCAGGCAACGTTTGAGAAATTGCCTATCTCATTCCTGATATCTGGGTTTAGTTTCTCAGGTTTTAAATGTGGAATGTCTTTATATCCTTATGATATGTTTTTCGATTACAGAAATACAGAGCTGGGAAGCACCTCAGGTAATCCTATAATTTATCCCCCTGCCCAAATAGCTGTAGTAGCAATGACTTTGTCATTCATGGCTGTTGTTTGGCTGGGCTGTTTTCGGGGATCTCTGGTGATGAAGAACCCATAAGCTCTCCAGATATTTGCTCATCTATTTTGTTCTTTTCATTTTCCCTCTTGCCACAGCTTTTTCTGCTGTTGAATCTCCCTTCTAGCCTGTTACTTTTTACTGTCTGCACTGTAAAGGAGCAGATAGTTTATCCCTTCTGCTGCACAATCTCTTTTGGCATACTCTGGAGTACATAGGTATATGTCATTTTTTTCTGATAGACACTATTTCTTCTTAAATCATGTGATAGATGGTTTAACGTCCAAGCAACATTATTCTGTCCTCAACTATCTGCTATGGATTTTGACAAATGATACACTTCCCTTTTCATCTCCTCTTATTTGTGTGCCTTCCTGGTCTTAAATCAGTTACAGTGAAAATTCAGCTGATTTATAACAACTAATGAATCTCTGGCTTCTCCACATTTGCACCCCTGAAGACAAGGGAAAAATCTTTGCCCGGAAGATTGGCTGTGATATTATACACCGAAGTCCAGGATTCTGTTAAACATACAGAAAAACTCATCTCAGTAGTTGCCTTTACTCCTTGTAGTGTTGCTGTTAAGTCCCATGGCATTTCAGCTGGTTTGAGAAGCAATTAGACACTTGACTTCTTTCACCGAACTCTTCAGATCTTATCTCTCTTGATTCTTGGGAGTGCAGGGGTGTTAATGTAGTTCTGTCTGTTTGTGTGTAGGAGATTATCCAGCTTCAGGAAATGTCTGACTAGATTTTGATGGCAAAAGTCATTTTAGGTTTCTTGTCTCCTAGTCTTTCACCTTTTCTTTTTTTTTTTTTTTTTAAGAACAGCCAGTCTTTCAGGCTGAAAACACGAATCTCTCCACAGCTGTCAATCACTGCAGGAACGTGTGGGGAACACCCATCCTGTTCAGCTTGGCTAATGTGATGGTTTTGACTGCAAAATACTTGAACCAGTGTAGAGTTTGTCTGACAGTCTATTCTTCAGTGGGTGGGATATACTGGGAGAGGCAGCTTTTGCAAATTATGTGCCCTACAGCTCCTTAGAGCTTGCACATGGGGGTTTGTTGGCAAGGAGTTCTATTGAAAATTCTGACAGATACCTCCTCCCTGACTGAGGAGCTGAGACTGAGCTGGTGGCTTCAGTCTCATCTGACAATGCAGCAGCTGGACCAAGGATTTCTTATGCTAAAAGCACAAATCCCTGTAGCTTGAGGAAAATGATAAGTTCTGTATTGGGGCTGCTACAAATGACATTCTCAGTGAATTGTCTGCACAGTGAAACTGTGCTACAGACTTGGCCAGGGGTTGCACACACATCACCAAGAAACTGAGATCCTTGAGATTCCCTCCTTTATTCATAGGCCTAGCATTATTTTATCCTGAGGCCTACCAAGAAATACCATAGCTATGAGATATCCTTTGACATAAGTCTTTCTGGACATTCTGCAAATGTACTCAGATACCCTACGTCTTGTAGATCCTACCTGTCCTACATCATGCTGACACTGGGGATCATCTTGACATTTGTTCTTGGACTCCCATAGGTATCTCTTTCAGTCCTTGAGCCTGTGGGACGGGGGACCACAATGCAGTTACTCCAGCTAGGATGATTTCCAGCTTTAGAGATCTGTTGCTTTCAGAAGTTTTGGTTGGTATCTACTAGTCCTGAGATGGAACAGACCCAACTATATCTCTGCTCTTAGTAAAGGGTTGAAGCTGTGTAGCAGCATGAGCTCCTAGGGCTTTTGTGTCTCCTTGAAGGTTCTTGGCAGAGCCCTCAGCAGTCCTTGGTGGCAGTTAGGTCACAATGGATATGGAGGAATCTGGGTGAGAAAGTGGGTTTTTTGGTAGCACAGCTGCCACTGCTGCTGACTTCACGATGAAATGCTTGCAGTTATTTTCATCTAGTCAGAAATGCTTGTCACTTCAGAGTATCTGCTATTGATCTTTACTGTTCCCTGAAAACAGAAGTGACTTGCAGGCTGTCATTAATTTTGGATCCTTCGATTACAATGCCAACCTCTCCTGCTTCCAAATGCTCAGCAGTCATTCTCTTTAAATTGTGCCTGAACTAGGAATTCAAACGATGGTATAACAATATGTTAAATGTCTCCAATCATCTCTGTAAGTACATCTAGACTGTGGTCTCCAGTGGAGTGGAAAGACACTTGAGATTGCTAAAAATGTATTAGCTCAGGTGCTTCATGTATCTGGAGCAATCTAACCGTGGCACCAGAGCTCAGTCAGTGTCTCTAGATGTGCTCATTTTCAGGATGCTGTGTTTTACTGCTTCTCATCTGAATGAGCCCATTTCAAATTAGGTTGGGTACGCCTGCGCTCTGCTGCGATTTGAAGTGCACACCGACCTGCAAAGCACAGCTGGCTGTGACCCACCAAGAGTCCCTGCCAGCAGTCCCCAAAATGGCTGTAGTTTCCGAAACGTGTCAGGATTCAGCCCTTTTTTTTTGTGTTCAAAAACTCAAACAGCCAAGTTTACCTGCAGAGAAGACAGTGTCCTCTGAGAAATAGTCATGGAGTTCAAAGTAGAAAGGACTGTCATATTTTGACCGCTTTATGGCATGATTTTAAGAAGAAGGGAAGGTTTCTTACCTTTGTCTTGCCATGAGCAGACAGTAGCACGATGACCAACCTTCCCCTCTGCTGTGGTTTTGCCCCTAGCTGGGAGCTGAGCACCACCCAGCTAGTCTCTCTTGAGGGGGAGGGGATGGAAAGGGAGAGGAGAAAAGATAAAGAAAACCAAAGGCAAACCTTGTGGGATGAGAAAAGGATAGTTTACTGGGACAGCAGAGAGTGAGAAATAACAATAATAGGACTTCTATAGCAAAGTCCTGTGCACCCTCCCCACCAGCCCCCTTTTATTCTGAGCATGTCATAATTGACATGGAGTAACCTCTTTGGCCAGATTGGGTCACCTGTACTAGTCATGTCCACTCCCAGCTTCCTGGATGCCCCTCACCCTTTTTGTTAGCAGGGCAATATGAACAACTAAGAAGTCCTTGTCTGCTTGGCAACATCTAAAAACATCAGGGTGCTATCAGCACTGCTCTCATCCTAACTCCCAAACACAGCATTCCACCAGCTGCTAGAAAGAAAATTATCCTAGTCAAAACCAGGACACCCTGTTGCTACCCTCCCCACCACATCTCATCCAGGAGCTGGGAAGAAAGAAGGAACCTCACATGACAGACGTTTATGATGCTGCAGGAGGTCTTGCTGTGCAGTGACCCCAGATATGGGAGGAAAAGTGCAGGAGCAGCTCTGCAGCACAGTAGCTTGTTTGCAAAGCAGTGGGACAACATGCTGCCTTCTGTATTTTACTGCTCTCTTTTTTTTTTTCCTTCTGACGTCCTTGCACTGTGGGGCTGCAGCCATCGTCATTTTCAGACCCCACATCAGGGTGTCAGCCTGCATTTTACCATTCAGCATGGTATGGTGCCTCTGCTCACCCTGAGGGGCTGGGTTGCTTCTGGACAAGCCATGGCATAATCATGCCAGACTGCTCAGCCACCTCTCTCAGACTTGTGTTTATTCAGAGATGAGTCATAGTTTTGATGCCACCGCATCACAGTTACAAAGAATCCTGCAAAGGAACACATTAAAAGCACAGCAAAGATATTTTCTAGGAAAAAGACTATTTATTACATCCAAAGCCGCTCAATGTGGCTCTCTTCTGCTTTGTGTTTAAGATATATCCCTTTGTTTTGGAGGTAGGGTACACACATGGATTCAGAGAGCATCATGCTGGGGGTATGGTGGATAAAGAGCTTCCCTCGGCAAAATGCAGACCTCTGAATCGCTCCATTACTTCTTGACAGAATGTGATTAACCAATTTGGTCTTGTTCATTTTTAATTACCACAGACCTCACTCTGATCTCCTCATGAGTCTGAGTCTGATAGCAGGAAGGGAATTTAGCTGATAAAGATCACTGCCATCAGGGCAGTTGCTTGGCTTTTTAAATGGAAAATATTTATGAGAGTCAATGGGAGCAGTTTGCTTTTAGGGCTAAGCCCTCACCAACATCCCTTTATGGCTGGTATCTCTGAAGACCCTTTGGGGGCTGTATGCAGATCTTCTGGGGCCTGGCAGTGGGAGCAGGACTTGGCGTCGTGCTCCTACTGACACTGTGCTGCAGTCTGTTTTGGTGTCCAGAGTCAGGCTTTTCTGCCAGCCTGACCATATGCTGCAGGTTTTGCACTCATATTAAATACCTGAATTTGAAGCTTCCCCTCCATCCATGTCTCCTTTCCTTCCTCTCTTCTTTATCTCCTTTCTCTCAAGTACAGCCCAGATGCCTGGTTTGGAGTGTGCCCTGTGCCAAGGGGAACTGATTTGTTTCTCTTGACAGAGTTTGTGACCAAAAAGGGCTTAAAGTCTTCACATATTGGCTCCAATTTATTTTTTAATATTAACTCTCGTATTCCACAGAATATGAGTTATAATTGCCATCCTAAACAGGAATAGATTTCACCTCTTATAAAAGTCTGTCAATATTAGAATGATAGTATCATGGAATGTGTTAGGTTGGAAGGTACCTTTAAAGGCCATCTAGTCCAACCCGCCTGCAGTGAGCAGGGACATCTCCACTAGATCAGGCTGCTCAGAGCCCCATCAAGCCTGGCCTTGAATATCTCCAGGGATGGGGCCTTCACCACCTCCTAAATGTCCCCTTTTCTAGTTTAAAACTGTTACCCTTTGTCCGGTTGCTACATGCCCTCATGGACAGTTCTTCCCCAGCTTTCTTATAGGCACCTTTCAGGGACTGGAAGGCAGCTATTAGTGGCTCTATGTGCATTATTAAGAAACTATAGTGAGAATTTATCTAGCAATTTCAAATGGAGTTGCTGTGCAGATATTAATGGATCTCCTTAGAAAGCTCCACATTTACCTGATGCCACTAAGGTGGGAGCAACTTTATTGAGATCAGAAATCAGCATTTGAGGCGAGGCGTGTGAGCATGTGTGAGCACATGCCAAATGGCAAGCATGTGAAAAGCTTCACTGACTTCAGAAAATAGACTGTCCTTAGTTACAATGAACTTTGCTGGGGGCTGGGAGCAAAATGCCTCCTGATTTATTGATACTGAGCTTTGTTTGTTGAGTTCATTCTAGCTTGTGTAACCTGCTCCTAGGATACCACGGGAGGAGATATGGATCTTCCTGCTAATTGCAGTGCACTTTAGACACAATTAGGGCAAATGATCTTTTTAAGTCTTATAAGTTTTATAACACCTTAAGATAATTTAAGTGATCTGCAAGAGTATCAACATTCTGCTTTCCTAAACTTAAATAGAAAGGTTTGAGTTTGATGTTCTCTATGCCCCTCATAAGATTGGGTATGCGAAGCAGGTAAGAAGCGTGTCTGTTTCTAACTCCCTGGGCATATACAAATGTTATAAAGTACATACAGTATATGCTACATATTTCTGTAGATGGATAATATAAAATTATATACATTAGTAAAACCTGTATGCATATGTTACAGCCTCCTGACATAAAGTTTACATCTGTTCATTGTCAAATGGATTTTATTCCTGCAAATGATGTGCAGTCTTCATGTTAAAGAATTGGTTCTTCTGGAGCTTCACTGACAATTTTGAAATCTGGTTGCTGAAGACTTGAAAATAGCAGTTTCTTTGATGTTGGTATTGTCCATATGTGGATGTGAACATCCACACAAATACTTCAATGAGAATGGTGCTCTTTATTGCATGGTCATATTTATTTATGCCATCTCAAAAGAGTTCTATGTAATTAAAAAAGAAATATTGTCTTAATAGATAGATATGTTGAAGAACTACTTTTTATAGGGCTTAAGTAAGTCCAGAGTTATGGCCTCTTGAAGCAAACATGTAAATCCCAACAAATAATCAGAGAGGGTTTTTTCTTCCTTTTTATTTGACATTCACCAAAGATTATTTTCTGGCCTCATTAATGAGCTTTGAAATAGATGATTGAGGTTTCTTTGTTTCAACTGAAGATAGGAAATATGGTGATATCAGCATAGCTATCAAGACTAGGCATTCTCATTTTTTCTCATGGATTAAAAGCACTGGACCTTGTCTTCATCAGCCTTGATGTACTAATATTTTTTTCATGGAATCATAGAATGGTTTCAGTTAGAAAAGACCTTCAAGATCATAGAGTCCAACCATCTATCCAGCACCACTAGGTCCAGTGCTAGACCATATCATCAAGCACAACATCTACTCTTAAACACCTCTTCTAAGTTGACTCAACCACCTCACTGAGTAGCCAGTGCCAGTATCTGACAACCCTTTCAGTAAAGAAGTTTTTCCATAATATTCAAACTAAACTTCCCCTTCATTTATGTCAATCAGACTTTGCTTCTTTGGGTATTCACCTTGGAAGAAACAATGAGGTCAAGCTATTAATATTATTTAGATCTGACATATGCACATAGATATACTTATGTAAGGTGACGGATGCTGTTGGGTATCCTTATCTGTAGAAAAGTACTGTTTTGAGACAATGGTCAAAAAGTGTATTCAGAAGATCCTCCCCTTTCATTTCTCCATCCTTGAGATTGCTCACTTGAATAGTATATACTGATATCCTGCCTAGTTTTGATTAATACCTTCTCTTCTCCCATCTTGTGAACAGTTGTATGGTTCCCATGAAGCTGCCTGTCCACATATGAGTCACAGATGGAGGGTTGCTCTCTCGAACCAAAGTACCCCAAAAAGTGGATTCTTATTGGGCATGAAATGTAGGGAATAAAGGAATTTCTTGATGTGCTATGGCTTTGGCCCTTCACCTCTCATGTATTACCTAACAATTAAGGATGTCTGACAGAGAAAAGCATAACATAATTCTGTCTATGGAGCCACTTCTGAATCGAACAGCAATCGAAATGTGCAAGAAGTGTATTTCAAAGTAACGATCTTTATAAGGGCACTTTTGTGTATATCTCCTGCAGGACCAGGCAACTCAATTTTTCCTGAGTCTCTTTTGTATCCCTGGGAAAGTTTTTATGTCTGTTCTGAAAGGAAAAAGAAAAGAAATCCCACTGGGGAGGGGACTAACACACAGCAGCAGAGGCTGCTCTGAGGAGCACTGTGAAGCTGAGGAATTAATACAAGGCTGTCATGTAGCAAAGACGTTTAGGCAGCAGTGGTGTTCATGGCACAGTTTGGGAGTTGCTACAAAAATGCTGTGATTTAGGAAAGCCCTTGAGATGTTTACTCCTGTTCTTAGAGCATTCCTGTTAATGCCTGTTCCTAACTCAAGTCAGGTAGGTGAGTCCTCTTGAAGGCATTAGGTTTCTCACCTGGACCGAGGCTCAAGGCTACATTTAGCCATGGCATTTACATCTGAATGTCTCCTATCCTTACCTTGAGAGATACCCCAGTTTTACAAGTAACTGTTCCAGTTTTTTTCCTCTCTGCATGAGCAACACACTGTCTTTGCAGATGAAGTCCTGTTGTTGGCTCTTTGAAGAACAGATTCTTTTAAGATAATACTTAAAACAGCAGAAGAGTTTGCACTGCACCCACAAAATTCATTTCCTGTAGAAGTTACCAGGAATGTTGATGTGTGTATTTAGAGTGCTGAGAGGAAGGTTGGCCTTTAGTGTCTTTTGATGATTTCTTCACTCTGTTTGTGCACACGATGTAATTAAATAAGCACAGCTTCTTCTGAGTCACTAATTTACCTTTCAACAGGAAAGCAGCCTGCAAGACCTTGAGATATGCTGTGTCTTGGTAGAGGGATGAGAGACAAGAACTCTGTGTGTGTGCATGTGTGTGTGCATGTGGAGGACGTCTCAAGCGTCACTAGAAGCCATTTGCACCAACTACTTTGGTTAGTAAGCAACCAAAAAGAACCTGATGGAGGCAGTGGGGGTGGAGAGCTACTCACTCACCTTTAGGTATGTTTGCCGCCATCTCCAGTGCTGAGTTATTAGGATGGCTGTAACCCTGGCAGCAAACCTGCTTGCTAGTCTCTTCATGATGACCACCTTCCTTTCATGAATTTATTCATGAAAGTATGGAGTATTCCAATTCCAAAACCGCCCCTTTCAGTGTCCAAATGATGAAATGAAAGCGATGAGAAAACTGTCCTATGTGCCAAGCCAGCTGGGGAGAACAGTACTGTTTGAGTCAAAGGCGAACTGGGAAAAGTGTTGCTCTATTGTGTAATTTCTTGGGTAAAAAGAAAAATTATTTACTCTTAAGAATATGAAGGATCTCTTCCACAGAAAGTACTCTTTCCCAAGTTACACCAGCTTTTGGTGTGACCATGTTTCGAGTCTAAACAGCCTTGACAGACTCTTTTATTAAATTAAGATCCAGTCTGGTTCCTGGTAACACATTGGGATATAATGACTGAAGAAAACGAACATCAATTATTCACAGTCTATTGGAGAAGCCTTGTATAAATTATTCACAGAAGACATTCTGAAGCTGGCTGAGATTATAGAAGACATTAATAATGAAGCAATGATTTCTTCTCCTCCTTTGACTTTCTTTTTTTTCTCATCGTCGCGTATTTTTATTGGTTTTTGGTCGCACATTTTGTGGACCCCAATGTCGCAGGGTATCACTGAACAGATGTCTCTATGTTTTTGTCTTTGGCCACATCTTCCCCTCCAGGTTTGTGGCCTGTGTCTGCTGAACCCAGCAGCTGTTCAGAGGGACAACTGCATGATGCTGCCATCCTCCTGTTTTCTTACTCAGCTACAGTTTTCACCTCTGGCATTTGGAGGCTGAGATAATCCAGCCCAGACTGCCTGCAGGAGATGGCAGCACCTCACCTGAATCCCAAGCAGTGGGGTTTTGGATGAACAACAGAGGAATGGAGGGGGAAAAATGGAAAGCCAGTGTTTGGGATTATTTCTCCTGTGTATTTTCACTGTTTTGCATAGAATTGCTTCATTGCTACCGCCCTTGTTATAATCTGGTGAAATCCAGTCCTGTGGGTTCTTTTGGTTTTAAATTGTAATGTATTGAGAGACGGAGGGGTGCAGAAAGTTGTACATGAATGTGTGCATGCTCAGTGGCAACAGAATAAACAGAGGAGCTGAAATAATGTTAGGTATCATGAATAAGAAATATTTGGAGAAAAAAGTCTGCTGAGAGGACTGATAGATGTAGAAGTAGTGTGTCCAAGTGGTGTAGGATGGGAAGCTAGCCAAGGGAAGTTCCAAGACTGAGTGGTCCAGGCTGCATAAAAGAGGAAAACAGTTGAATATATTATAGCTTTGGTGTTGGAGGATGCAGGGCATTGAGGCAGTTTTGATTAATGTTCTGGTGAAATCACAAATACTCTGATCCATCTCATGGTGTAGCAGTATCTGTGAGGTATGTCTGCATAAGAAAACACTCCAGATGAAGGTTTCAGACCTCAGAATTTGAGTAGTCATATAGATGTTACGGTCTATTCTGTTAGTCCAGCTGTGCCTGCCTTGAGCCCCAGCATCAGAAACTTAAGCAACACAAAGCTGTTAGCATCAGTTACTAGAAGAGGAGTGTGCCTCAACTAGCATTGATCCTAGTCCTCCAAAATCACTGGGAGGGCCCCATCTGAATTAAAAGGAAAACATGACCCTGGAGCCTTGCAGTCAAAGGGCAGAGGCAGAGGCAAGCTTGTTTGTGGCCTGTTTTGCCCTCTGGGAAGCCACTTCCATGTCTGCAAAGTGATTGTGAATTTGGAATTGGTTACACAGGGGACAGGGCTCTTGTTTCAGGATGGCCCATGGCCCTGGGACATCCCAGGAGGGAGATAAGATACCATTGCTCCCCACTTAGAGAGTTTAGGAGGAGGAGGGTTAATTAGAATCACTAGTTTAACCTCAGATGCCATTAAAATGCATACAGCAAGGCTGATGTTGAGGCTGATAATTCATATTTGGCATGAGCTTTACTTCCATATGGTGTCCAGTTATGGTATGAAGCACTTGAGAGACAAAGGGTCCATCACATGCCACAACAGATTGTTCCACCAATCAGTCATTCTTCCTGTTAAAAATGTGTGTGCTGATTCCGATTTGAATTTGTCTGGGTTCAACTTCCAGGAGGTAGTTCTCCTTACACAGTTCCCTGCTTAATTAGAGAGACTCCAGTGGGATCCTATGATTTCTCACCTTGGAAATGCTTATATATTAACCAAGTTGACTCTTAATCTTCTTTTGATAAACTAAATAGACTAAGCACTTCAGATCTCTCACTGTGAGACATTACCCCTAATTTTAAAAGCATGTTAAGTCCTTTTGTTTTGCAGTGACCTCTTAAAAATGCCAAGTCATGAGTATATTCAGTATTAGAAGAATCTTCTTGCCTGTAATACATACATTTAATCCTAAACTTCTCTAACTCCACCTCCAAATACACCCACAGATCTCACTAGCATCTCTCTGTACATCTTGACAGTGGAACCTCTTGATGAGTGGTGGGTCTACTCTGACCCTCTGGCTTGCTGCTCTCCAGGATACAGTCCAGCCTTCTGCAGGCAGGGTCAACACTCCTTGCCTTCAGCACCTTGTCCTTGACAATGTTAAAACACACTGACTTTGAGTGGGCTCAGGTGTTACAACAGTGTCTTGCACACCAATTTTGGCACAGTTCCTTTTCTATTTCCCTGCAGATGTTGATAAAAATGTGGAGAACATCAGGCTCAGTCCTGGGGCAGCAGAACTGCCCCATTCCACCCTGCTGAGTGATGGCTTCACACTGACTGCCCTGCCTGGGAGCTGTTAGTCAGGCATTTCTTAATCCATTTGGGATGTGCCTTACTGGTATTGTGTGGTACTACCTTCTCCATCAGAATGACATACAAAACTAAGCTTAACTGTATTAGAAACCCTAAGTCTATTACATCCACTCAGTCACCTTTATCAATGACTTGTAATCCTTTTAAAGAATGAAATGAGGTCTGTTTGACAAGACTTGTACAATGGTTTTGGTGGGTATTAGTACTATGGCTCTTGTTAATTTTTTATGAAGTGAATCTGGTGTCTTCTATATTGCAATGCTCCTATGAATGCGTGTGGCTGCCTGTGGCACCATCTGTCTAACAGTACTTTACAGCATCATCTGTGACTGAGACTGGTGACCTTTTCCCTTTCCCTTTNAAGAATTCTAGTGATGCTGCAGAAGCATCACCAGAAGGTACTTAACTGGCCTTTTCTCCCTTTCCCTTTCCCTTTCCCTTTCCCTTTCCCTTTCCCTTTCCCTTTCCCTTTCCCTTCCCCTTCCCCTTTCCCCTTTCCCCTTTTTCTCTTTCCTTCTGTATTTGAGAGCTACAGCTGCAAATCACCATTAGCACATTGGATTCACTGGAGCTACTGAAGGCATGAATATTTCATGCTGTCCCTAGCTGCCTCCAAAAAGGTCCTCACAGTTGTAAAAATGCCCATGATTTGGGCAAGTAATGAAACCTTTTAATGCGTCTCACAGTTGTTTTTTTTTTCACAGAGAGAAAGAAGATCAGATTTGGTCTTCACAGTGTGTGTTGCTCTAAGTTGGTGTGTAGCACTCAAATTGGCATTTGAAAGGTGTAATGGGAAGGTTTGCAGTCAGAGGGTAAGAGGGAATAGTGATGTCCAAACAAGATCAATAACATCTGTTCTGGAGGAGAATTTCAGAATCACCTATGTGTTTTAGCAGCTGTAATTCTGTTTTCTGAAAAAGGGTAGGCATATATGTGGCTATTCAGTAGAGATTTTTTTTTTAATTGAGTATCAAATGCTTAGATAAATGAGCTGTAGGTTTGGAGGCAGCTGGAGTTTGCAAAGGCGACGTCTAAGCATGGAGAATAATTTTCCTTCTGGAACCTGAAGCAAAAGGGAGGAGTGGGGGAAGGGAGTTAGTGGAGGACAAATCAGAGCACACACCCAAAAATATTTGTTCTAGACCCCTGAAACTGCACATCACATGTTAATCTATGTGATGATGTGGTCCTTCCCACTGACAGCACCTTGCATGTGTCACCCCCTGCAATCAAGTCCAAAGTTTCTGTGGACAAGTGGTCACAGATCAGTGCTGGACCTGTGCACAGCTACATCATAGTGAGGTGGAGCAGCCACAAGCAGGGCAAAGTGCCAGTGCCCTGGGACCGATCATCTGTCTGTGCCCTGTCCCCACCCCAGGCAAGTGCCTCCTGGCCCATCACAGGGGACATGTGCCCTGTAGCGTGCCTCTGGGCATGGCCACAACCTGCCCACCTCCAGCTGGGACAGACTCATAAATTGAGTCTGATGCTGCAGAGATTAAAGAGGTTTAGCCTTGCTTTTTGTCTCCCCTCTTGATAGAAGAGCAAGTTGTGTAACACTAGGAGAGGAGACCATCTCCCTGCCCTTACACATTGTGTTTCCTCCCCAGCCCCTCCCAGACACCTGGAATGAGACCAAATGATGCATCTGTTCCAACATCCAAAGTGGTTCATGTTACTATTTGCCACGTTCAAGCCCAAATTGAACCTGGCAAGCAGCTGGCATGCTCAGAGCTAGTTTGCTTGCAGACTTACCTGTTTTGATGATAAAATAGGATTGCCTTGGAAATATGATTCTTAGAAAAGGGAAAAAAGATAAGTCCTTACTTAAATAAGGAAAAGGTTCATCTCTCTCCTGTAAGGTGAGCGATGGATGGCAGTGTCCTGTGTGGCAGCCTGACTGAACTCTTATGCCCTTTTTTTTTTTTTCCTCTAAAGTAATCAGGCTGCAGGGAGTTAAAAGACATTAGTTTGGTTAAAGCAATAATCTTTAGTCAACCTCACTGCAATTGAGGAGGAGGCTCTGCTACCTTCTGCATCTCCATTAAGGCAGCAAATCGCTCGCAGTTAGTGACTCCTTATTTGAAACTCACAAATCTGGAACAGATTTAAGCAGTGGTCTCCATTTCTTGCTATTTAAATTTCTTTAAAAACATCGAAACTGTTAGAGCTCTGACTATATAATGAGAGAGCTCAGTTTTTTCTTCCCTTCCTGATGGCTTCTCTCTACACCCTTTGAAAGGAAAAAATAAAGCAGGATTTATTAACAGTGCTGAAGTAGTGAGTCAGGACATCTTTATGCATTTCAGGGAAGGGATTACTACCTTTCTTCAGGTCTCTGAAGGAAGCTGTGTTTCAATCCTATGGCTTGAGCTGAGGTCACAGAGATATCTGGATGGGATGTTAGCTGTATCATATGCCACTGCCCACAGAAAACCACTTGCTCACACCGAGGGAGGATTTTCTTCCTGTCTCTCAGTCTTTCATGGAAATCTTCTGTGTATCCCTACCCCAGCACCCAACCCTGCTAGGCTCCTCCCCACTTTCCTTTGTGGTCCATCACCAGCGAGCAATGTGGTTAGAAAATTGATTTGCTGGCTTGAAGTCCACTGGTTCAAGTTCAGAGTCTCCTGACATGACCAAAAGGGAAAAAGGACCTTTTGTCAGGAGTTTCCATCAAAACAGACCTTTTAATCTGCATCCCAGTGTTGCCCATTGAGGACAGTCGGCAGAGAAATGCTGTGGAAGCTGGCACAGAAATGGGAGCCTGAACCACAGTTGAATTTGGATGGAAATTGCTGTTACACAGTCATGACTTTATCAAAGTACTTACAGTCAAATAAGTTCTTCTGTAGATACATCAACACAGTTCTATGGAACTGTACATGCTGCAACTTCAGCTGGTGTCAGTGCTTTTGGGCCAGTTTCACCAGTTTAGCTAGCAGTCTGGTCTCATCCTACAGTTTCTCAGACTAGTGAGTTTATGTCTCTCAAAGTGAGCGGATGAGATGTCTGTCACTGCAGCGTGGCAGTAAAAAATCCCTCTGTTTCTTGGGATGTGAGTTGCTCTGAATGCTGCTTTGGCTACACTGGCACAGTTAAATCTAAAAATTTGCAAGCAGCATAGGAAGCTTTATGTTCTGCAGGAAGCACTCAGTTGTTTTTCATCTGGGATGGTCAGTCTCAGAGAAGACATGCGATGGTGTGGGGCTGGGGGAAAGTGGGATGGTCTGAAACCAGTTGAATTGAATTGAAGGGATGTTGAAACCAGAGTCTGGGCAGGAGTTATAACATGGGGCTCCAGGAGCATACAGGACCTCAGCTGCTGTTCCAGATTTCCTTTACATTATGGGAATATTCTTCCCTTAGCAGACAGACTGGGAAAAGGGACAGGTAGTACTTGGAGCAAGTAGTTTTGGAGACATCAGTTAAAAAATCCACTTAGTGAAAATTCCTTCTAAATTATACTTCTTCTAGTTACATACATTTGAGTACCATCTTTTCTGTGATGCCAGTGTTTATTCTCTCAGCCAAGGATGCTAACATCACCCTTGCCAAAGATCCTCATTGACAAGACACAGGCCCAGGGGTGGGCATCTGAAAGACCACCTGGTCTATCAGCCAAGCTTTGTAGACAGACAGTGTGAGGAGAAATGCAGAGAGACCCTTGGATTAGGTCTGCAGCTCTCAGCTGAGGTTTGTAGTGCTGTACTACAGTATGCTGCTGTGCACTTGCTTAGCTAGCATATTGGTGGGTGATACGAGTCTACTCTGGCTTTCAGGTGCTGGTGGTTTTAATTGGTGGTTCATGGTCTAACAGGTCAGTGAGCAAGGGCTAGAACTGCATTGCAAGTCTTTGTTTTCACAGATATTCCCAAAATTGCTATTAGACACAGCATGTGGGTAAAGATTTCATTTCTAAACCCTTGTTTTGCCAATGGAGACAAGCTTCAAATCATGACCTGTCATTGGAGATTTGGTTTCAGTGCTGCCACATCAGTGAAACAACAGGAACTGGTGAACATCTCCACTTTGCAACCAATGTTGTTATTTCAGCTGTAGTGTTCCAGAGACTAGGCAGTCCTGTTTGGTTGCCTTTAGTGTTAGATCACTCTTACTTAAGTGGTAAAAAACATAATGGAAATTAATTGCTGATAATTTCTCTATTCATATTGGAAACTATTGTCTTCCCAGCTTTCTCCTGTGCCTCTGGTGAATACCTGGAGATGAAGAACCAGGTATGCAGCAAATGTGCAGAGGGGACCTACTCTCTAGGAAGTGGGATCAAGTTTGATGAGTGGGATGAACTGCCAGCAGGATTCTCCAACGTAGCGACTTTCATGGACACAGCAGTTGGCTCAGCTGAGAATAAAGCTGACAGTTGCAACAAGTAAGATCTGTTTGCATTTGGGTTATGCAGCTCATGTGAACCTGAGACAGTCCATTAAGCCAACTTAATGACTCACCTAAGCTCTCCAGAGGCTGACCAGCCACATCAGGTGCAAACGAGGGGATGGGAAGCAAAATTTTTAGCCATCCCTTTGCTGTCATCGTGGTCTCTTTGGGCTCATCAGCAGATGATCAGTGAGCAAGGGCTAGCTGCTTATTTGTAACTTTGTAATCTTATTTGTAACTGGAAAGCCACAGGGTCACAGTGCAGTAAATGTGGCTAAAAGGTACTTTCACAGCCGTTTTGGAGAGCCATGGTGCTTGCAGAAAGCTGTTTCTAAGTATAATTGTAAGTAGGTTGGACCTATGGATAAAGAACCTTTGCTATGTAGGCCGGGTTCTAGATTTCTAGTACCTTATCTTTTCCCATGCACAATTTTAACAAAAAGTGTTATATATACATGAAAATGGATGGGGATACAGAAATTAATTTATAAAGTCACTGCAGTTAACTATCGCAGGATTATGGGTTCCTTATGAAATAATGTGTTTGTACAGTAGCAAGAAAAGTCTCCTCAGTGCCTGTAATCTTGTTTTGAGGCTTGTTTTGTTTATGTTCTTCAGCTCTTCGTGGACACCCCGAGGAAATTACATAGAGTCAAACAGGGATGATTGTACAGTATCTCTCATCTACGCCGTGCACCTGAAGAAATCTGGTTTTGTCTTCTTTGAATACCAGTATATTGACAACAACATCTTCTTTGAATTTTTTGTAAGACCTTTCATATGATGAATCTGACTTTATATTGTAAGAGTTCAATCCAGATAAAGACTATCAGAAACAGATTTTCCTCCCATTACATTCCCCATATGTCCATAGCTGGTTAGTTCTGAGCAAGATTAAAAAAAAAAAAAAATCTTTTCCTTTTTGTTTTCCGTTTAGCTGCCTTTTGGGAATGAGTTTCAGCTTCAGAACTCAGGGAAAACCCATCCTATCTATCATGGGCTGGGGTTTTTCCATTGGGGGTTGTTACTGTTACTGTTGGTGGTAGATGCTTCAGTTGTGGGGTCGGGGTTGGACTTCAGATACCTTTGAGGGAACTTGAAGTTTGAAAAGACTTCTTCCAAGGTCGGCATCCATAACCTGAGGTGTTCCAAGGCATTAATATATTGAAACCTTAATTTTAGTTTTAGGTCAATATGGGTCATAGCAATTGAGATGAAAAGAAAAGCAGAAGAGGCAAAATGGTGGTCCTTAAAAATAGCAGGTTTTATAGCAGAACAGTTCTCCAAAGAGATTTAGGAGTAAAAATTCAGATGACTTTTAGTAGGAATTAGGCTCTGAGGATGTTTCCACCCTGCAAAGTTGAGGGTCGTTAGTTCTGAAATGGGAGAAACCAGGGTGGGCTTACACTTAGTAAATGACTAAATGACTAATGACACCAAATGACTAAAACAATTGATCCACAGGGGCCTGAATGAAAAGGACAGCCCTTCTCTGGCCAGGTGGATGGATTGGTTGGGGTCCAGGGAGCCAGAGGGTCTAGCCAGTCTTGCCAGTGCTAGACTCCCCATTGCAGAGCAGATATCCCACATCACTAAGAGGCTTTGAAAGTTCCCACCAGAAGCTGCATTCCTCTCCTTGGCATGATGTACCTGCCATTTAGGACAGAAAAAAACCTTAACTGGTTAACAGCTCAGAGCAGAAGACTGGAAATTGTCAGTCTCCTCTGTTGCTGCCTTTTCCCTGTCTGATGAGCCCTGTTTTTCATTTACAAAAAGTGCAGCTCATGGTATCTCACAGGAATGTAAAGCCTTAGGTGGTGTTGGTTAATATTTCTTGAAGCTTGCAGAAAAGTGCAAAGAAACATTATCCTTAGTAGAGGTTGGAAATTAAGACAAAAATAAGCTGCTGGAGACACTCTCTTGCTGCTACATCTGTGCAATCTATTGTACTTTGATAACAGACAGTGCAGGCAATATTATTTAGCAATTCAGCTTTATATTAGGCTATCCTGCCTTCTTCATGGGTATAAAGCAGCAAATATGATTACTGCTGTTAGATGAATGTACCAGGATTATGATCCCAGCTCCAATTGCTTGACTGACGGATCTGCTCCTTCCATGGAGCGAATATATTGTTTCTCTGAGCACTGACTTTGGAAATGGCTTTTTGATTTTTACTTTCATCCATATCCCACTCATTGACCTCCTTAAATTTATCATTCCCTGTTCATGAAGCAGTGAGTGGTGCAGTCCTTTCTAGAATTGCCCATGTAAATAATTCCTAGTCAGCATCAGTATTTCTGGGAAACCGTATTTAACACTCCTCTAAAAGTAACTTTGGTTTTCTGTCCAGCATATGTGATTAAATATGTTTAACAATGATATTTTAGCTCTGGACAGTGACATTGCAGTAGCAATGGCTTGCAGGTTGCCAGGTGAAGTTTTGGGGCTTGCCAAGCACAAATGTCTGCACTGCAAATCTGAGGGTGAGATGTCCTCAAATGTGGGAAACTTGTGTAGATGCCTCTTGTTAGATACCAAGTGTTTCTGCAGTGTGCCCTCCCCAGGCTCTTTTTACATCTTGAAGCCCTTTAAATCTTGTGAGTATGGACTATATATTCTGATCTCTATTTTGCAGATGGGAACTGAGGCACAAAGATGCTGTAGTTCAGATTGCACAAGATAATTAAGGATCTATGTTCTACTTAGATGATGCTTCTCATGTCTTTTCCTCGGTGCTGTTGATCTAGAGGGAGTTTAATGCACAGATGCTTTGCAGGATGTGGGGTTATATGATTTCAGACTTTACATGGAGCAACTCTGAGGAGGAGGCTTGACCCTAGGTTTTCTGAAAATATTGAACTGACCTTTCTTCCCAGTGGAATGAAAGCTGAGTAATTGAACTTGTACCTCAAAGGGATTTGATGCCTCAGATAAGACAGTTAAGAAAAGTAAGAAGTGGACTACTGTGAGGCCATGCACCCAACTGTGCTGCAAGGAAAAGCTGCTGAGCTGTGCTAGACCTGGGTGAGGGACAGTCAATTTCACACCTCTGCTAGGGCAGTCTGATAGCTCGTTGCTTCTCCCTTGATAACACTACTGTGGAGTCAGATGTCAGGGAGACAAAGACATAGCAGAAAGTTGCTGTGAAGGAAACAGTTTGTCTTCTAGCTTGGTCCTGTCCACTCTTACCTCCCCACTGACTAAGAAGCCCATGGCCTCTGGATTTTGGACAACTGGGTTTTGGAGGGATCAGAGGAGTACGCAGCCAAGATGCTCAGCATCTGAGTCCAACCAGATAGTGAGAGGACAAGGCTAGATCTTACCCTCTGCATCAGCAGTGGTCATTGGAGGCACTGTTAAGCTTCTAATAGGTTTTGAAGGTTGGGGTGGTTTGGCTTTTTTTTTTCCCACAAATAAGGCAGCTGCTGTCATAAATACATAGACAACAGGAACAAAGCTGGATCTCATAATTGCCTGCCAGCAGTGATTATGCTGACAGAGACATGCATCTGATTGTAATCACTGATCTTGTGTTTTTAATTAACAGATACAAAATGACCAGTGCAAAGAGATGGAGTCCACAGCAGACAAGTGGGTGAAACTAACGGACAACGGGGAATGGGGTTCTCACTCTGTAAGTGTGCAAAAAATTCCTTCACGAAGCTTTCTTCCCATTTATAAATGTCTGTGATTTCCTCTGAGGAGCAAGCAGATAAGGGCTGGATCCTGTGAATGCATCTGGAGAACAACAGCTTTGCCAGTACTGGGCAAAGCCACGGAGATCTCAAAGGGGCTGATCCCAAAGCAAAGGATACAAATGCAAGACTTGGTGTTGATTTCCCTGGGCTTTGAATCAAGTGCTTTATGAGGTTAAACAGATTTATGCAAATCCAGGTGCCACAGTCACTCTGCATGATTGTAACTGAAATCTTCTACAACAGTTGTTTGCTCAAGAGGACACAAGATTATTCCCTGTTGCTCAGCAGAGCGGTGGGAATGCTGGGGTACTTGGAGGCAAGCAGGACAGGCGTCCATCTTGTGCTCTGTGGTGACTTTTACCCAGTTGCAAAGCAAGCTGGTAGCACTGGGGTGGCTCCTGCAGCAATGATAGGAGTCCACACTGGGAGCAGCAGCCCTTTGGCTGACCTATCACCCACTTGGCTGAGTTTTCTTGGTGCACAGACCATGTGTAGACCAACTCATTAGCTCACGGTGACATCTGGCTTCAATTACACCATCATACCCCTAATTCCCAGAGACATTCCAGCAAAGGCCTAGCACAGGTGACATTATGCCAAAAGAAAAGAGGCTTTTTACTGGCACAGACAGCAGCCTGGTCTCTGTTTCCCATGGTCTGCTTGTTGTCCTGGAGGAGAAACCATATTCCTGAGCCAGCTCTGGTTGGCCATACCTGTTAGCTCAGGTGCAAGCCCTGTGTGAGTCCCATCAGGAATCAGGTGCTGCCGGTGAGGAGGGGTGTGATCTACCTCTCAGCATGGGCTGAGAGGTAGATCCAAGGCCAGGGCATCAACTTGGGTGAGTCAACAGATGTAGACAGTGTCTGCACAGGAACTGGTGCCATCTGAGCTCCTCACCTGGGATGTGCAAGTATCTCCACAGACTATGAAGATTGCTTGGATGCCTGGCTGAAATGCAGACATCTGAGCTGGGTGAGATGCCTGCTCTGGCTCTCCCTGAGGCTTTTGCCTGCACTGCCAGTCCTGTCATGTTTGCTTCTCTAAGCCCAGTTTTCCAGCTACTGCAGCCTCTGCTCTCAGCATGTTAATCTTGCTGCCCTATGGCTGATGTTGGGTCTCTCCACACACACCACACACAATATTTAGTTCAATATGGTCCCAGTTTGGCTGTTACTTGGGGCAACCCAGCTCTCTGTCCACCTGGACAGTAGCTGTCTGGGAACTGGGAGGTACAATATACTCTATTTCCCCTGTGCTAAACTGTTGGATTCTGTCCTGGCTGAACAAAAACTATTGTCCCACCAGGCCAGTACTACTCTGCTTTAAATCTCATTATCTTGGATCCTTATGCTAGTAGAATTTATCCCTCTTCTTGTGTGACATTAAGGACCTTCAGGTCAGTATCACAGTGTTGGCAGTAGTCATCTTGTAGTGAGCTAGTAGATAGGAACAGCTTTGTGGGCCAGGCAGTATCTAGTCTTGGCTTTTAGGGAGCTGTATTTGTGCAGGTGAATTGAAGGCAGCAAGCACCAACACAACTGCTGAAAGAAGTGGTCCTGCCTTCCTCCTCCCCCTTATCCCATCCATGATGCCACTGACCCACTACCTTTCCTGTGCCAGCACAGGAGTCATGCAGCCACTTGCTAAACCCCACCGTGAAGACAAGTAGGTCAAAGCAGTTGGAAACTGTGTTGTTTTTTGCATCTCATTTGCTGTTTGGGGTCAGAAATGAGGAGGAGGGATGGGACTGCTGCTGGGGACATTCGTGGTTTGTGCCTGGCTTACTGATTATGATGCTGTAGTGTTAGATGCAGGCAAAGCTGGATATTTTTTTTTTTAAAGCCTATATAAAAAGCTGACTTGTGAGCCTGGATTTTTGAAGTCTGGGTCATGTTGGGTTTCTTTATGTACACGTATCTCAAGGCTTTAGAAACAAACAGATTGACTATATCTGAACACAGAGCTAGAGATAAAAGCTCCGGAGTGCCAGGGGTAGCTGGATAAAGGCAGGAACAGTTTTTTTTTTCCCAGTTCTGCTGACAACAAGGTCAGAAACAGCTCTCAGTGTTTTTCCATAAAACTGGGGTGTTGAGAAGCTTTTTCACAAAGCACGCTTGGGCCCTCCTCAGAGATGTCTCTGCAACATCTGCCGAACTGTCACCCCATTACTTCCGGCTCACTAAGCAGCTTAGGAAAAGCCAGGATTGCTGCTAGCATGCAAGAAATCTGAGGAATGGAAATAAAAAAAAATAAATTTCTTGGTGAGGGGCTGCCTGCTAACTGCCATATCTATTGCTGCAGGTAACTTTGAAATCAGGGAGCAATATATTATACTGGAGAACAACAGGGATTCTCATGGGATCCAAAGTAGTAAAACCAGTTCTGGTGAAAAACATCACAATTGAAGGTAAGTGATATTTACTTTTTAGGTCTTATCTGACTCTTTCATCACAGTGTCTGCCAAGTGGCATTTCTACTGGTGTGCCACCGAAGTGGCTTTTTTTAGCCCCTTTCTGCCCTGGATTCTGCTCTAAAGTGTAGAAACAGAACAGCAAAACTTCAGTGTCAGGAAAAGGCAAAAAAAAAAATTTAGCTGGTAAACGATGCCGTCTACTGGAGAAGATCAGCTTAGCAAATGAAGAGAGAAAAATATAAACAGGTTTTCTTTATTGTAGTATAGATGCTGTATCTCCATAGTGATATATGTGTATATGTATCTTTATATATATCAGAACAGTGACAGTTAAATTCCTATTTAAATAATTTAACTTATCTGGGCTTCCTCTTTTGGTCCTGTTCTAAGTACAAGCAAACTTGGAGTGTCATATAATGTTCTTACATGAATTGGACTCGCATTGAGGAGCAAAGATTAAAGACCTAAATTATGAGTCAGCAAATCAAAAGTGCTTATAGTGAGTGGTGAAGGCCTGTGATCTTTAAGCTGTGCTGTCCAGCTGCTTTGCTTTCCCCTTGAGAGTTGTTTGGATGTGGCACAGGCTGCCCAGGGAGGTGGTTGAGTCACCACCCCTGGGTGTATTTAAAAGATGGGGGTAGATGAGGTGCTTAGGGATATGGTTTAGGAGAGGACAGGTGTGGTTGGACTGGATGATGGTCTTTTCCAACCTTGGGATTCTGTGATAAGCAGGGTGGTAGTAGTTACAGAGCTTACCTCTCTGTATTTCTGTGCTTTACCTGTTATTTATCTTACAGGAGTTGCTTATACATCTGAATGCTTCGCATGCAAGCCTGGTACCTTCAGTGACAAACCAGGTTCATCCAGCTGCCAGGTGTGTCCAAGAAATACTTACTCTGAGAAAGGAGCTAAAGAGTGCACCAAGTGTAACGAAGAGATGTATTATGCAGGTACATAAATCGAGTGGGTTAAGCAAAACCAGGAGAGAGTACATGAGGTCATAGGATGTTTCTGGGTTCAGATGTGAGGGTGGTTTATCCAAAGATGAAGTTTTGTCTCCAGCTGATACACAAAGGGGAAACGAAGATCGGACTTCCCAAAAGCTGCAGAAGGCACATACAGACATAACGAGCCACAGTCGATCTTCTTTGAGGCCATCTATGCTAACAAGAAGAGATCTTTATGACCTCGAAGAGAACAGTTCTTCCGAGGGATAGTAACAGTCGTGCTGTGCCCTCTCGTGGTAATTCGTGTTACCGGGCGCTGACCTGAGCTGGCTGCCTCGCTGCCTTCAGGCTTGTCATGCTTCGAGGAATCTCTTTTCCAAATCCTCTCCTTCCACACAGGAATGGATTATCAGTCAGAACACCTGCTATTACAGATGATGGCAAGTGCTTGGAACCTGTGCCTGTGCTTATGATGGGAATGGGGATTTTGCAAAAATATCTGGGGAGCGGAAATGTTGGGGTGTTGTAATGAAGTTTCTAATGGGTTAGGGTGGTTTTGGTCCTTACCAAGTGACAAGATATTTTCATGCTTGGCAAACTATACCAATTCCTGCCTGAAGCCGAAGGAGTGGGTTTGGGTGATTCCCTCCTGGTTATACTGAATCCGTGAATTTCTGTGTGACTGAGCATAGCTGGTATTCTCCCTGTTCCTCTCCCTCAGTTCAGGGGAAGGTTCACATAGACTTCATTAAGAGTTGGATATTTTCATTCTCATTTTGTGTTTCTCTGATGACTCACTTTACTCTCCAGATTTTAAGCTTGTGATGGTCATTTCCAGGGACCATTTGATAGTTTAACATCCTGTTCCTCACCTTTTCTTTTTAGATGAGGGATCCAGTGCATGTATAGAGCGTCCTCCATGCACCAACAAAGACTTTTTCCAGATCCATACCCCATGTGATAAGGAAGGAAAAGTAAGTAGAAAGCATGATACTGATACTAACTTTAACCTTATTGAGCTTGCTGTGACCTCTTGTTTTGAAAACAAGGTAGGTATTCTAGGAATTGCTTTCCTGATTTTGCTTACAGGATTGAATCTTTCTGAGGTTTTGGACTTGTCCTTTAGCTACTTTCTCTCCAACATTTATCCATCTGTAAGAATCTTCCTGTCTTGGCTCTGCTTAAGGGATCTGTCATTGTGAAATGTTAAGCTCCTTACCCTTGTGATTAGTCTGACTGGGTCACTGGTCCTACCTCCATGCTCATAAAACTCCCGGGTTGGAGCACAGGCTGAAGTACTGTTCCAGAGTAGACCCAGCTCTTCAGTTATCAGCAATCTTCCCTGGGACAATTTTACCTTCTGCCAACTTACCCTGTACCAGCGATGTCCTAGCATGATTCAGGGGCTAGCATGGTACAGGAGCACTGGACATGACCACACCTGTTTCAGGTGGAATAGCGTTTGTCTGTGTAGGTGTGATGTGTATCACATCCCTTGATTTTAATGCCGAAGAGGAGTCCATGATCTGTTTGAATAATGATATATATACACATACTGTTCATGTGCAGCAGTAGAACTTGGCTGATAATAGTGTACCTACCTCATGGGATGCCTAGAAATACCTGGACTCTAAGTAGACTGTTATACCTAGAGGTCTTAGAACCACTGCATCCCTGCTGATGGAGCAGCCTGGCACTGGAACTCTCCTGCCCTTTGTCTCAGCAGTGATGTGGGGATTTTAGTAGGATTTTCAGAAGAAACTCCTATTTCCTGGGATATAGAGCCCACAGAGGTTTGGACATGTGGTTAGACCTGTTTTGTCTCTTTTCTTACCTTTCCCATCTCTATTAGATCTGGATGGGAAGGCAAGTAGTCAAAATCCATAGCACCTGTAGGTTGCTGGCCTGAAACTTGCTGGCAGGGTAGAGTATTTTGGAGTCTCCTGATCAGCCAGCTCCAAAATGCAGCTGAGAGTTTGTATGCTTTAATAACAACACATCAGTGAGTTTAGTCCCAGAGCTGGCACATTCTGGCAATCTGGTCTTGACTCATTGATTCTTGCTCTATTAAATCCCTGTAATGACTCAAGGAATTAGCAGCAATGTTCACTGCTACACCCCCCAGGTACCGCTTTAATTGCAGCCTCCTGCAGTTCACCCTGTCACTGCTCTGTGTGATTCAAGACTCCCTGGCATTGAATAAGCTTCTGTCACTGACCTTCTTCTTCCCTCCTCAATGACTTTCCCCTTCATTCATGGACTTGATCAGAATACAAAGTGAGTCTTTCTGCAGACCTCCATCATCTTCCAGTTGCAATAAGAGTATGTCATAGATGCACAGATAGTGGATGGGTTTTTAGGACAGCTGTCACCACATAGTGCCTGGTGTCTGTGAAAATTGGTCCAGGTTTGTCATACTCTCCAGCCATGTCTCCAAGTGATGAAGTCAGATGAGAAGGCCTGACTCTGCAGCCCATTTTCAGGTGAATGGCAGCTGTAAAGCACCAACCTAAAGGCTTATTGATCTGTGGCTTACTAAAATCAGCCAGGTTTCTTACTGGACATTAGATTGTTGTCTCCCTTGTGTTGTCTCCACAGAAGGAGAAGCCTTGGGAGATTAGGGAAAGCCTATTGAAAAGCCCATTGACTTTTCACCTATCTTCTGCTTTAAAAGTCCCAGGCTGATTGTTACCCTACTCTTATAAACCATCACCTGCATGGCTGTGGGCACTCCCTGACCACTTTCTCTCTGCTCAGAGGCAGGAGGTTTTTTTTAGTGTGTACAATGTGTCTGAGCTCTGGGCAACCACACAGGTACTTTACGATCATTTGTGTTTTAAATGCTGTGCACCCTGATGCTGCTGAAGCATTTCTGGAGCAATAGTCTAGAAAATCCTGTGTTTGGGAGCAGCAAGGGCAGACTGATCCATAAGGGACAAGGTACCTGGAGCCAAGTGTGTCAGCATGGCAAACAGAAGCAGATGCCACTCTGACAGCAGGAGCAGTCCCACAGTGCCAAAGTGAGCAAAGCAGACCCAGTGTCAGTGGCCTGATTCAGCTAAGGTCGACAGAAAAGTCCATAGTCGTGAGGCAGGAGCAATGTCAAGCCAGGATATAAAGTCTCTGGGTCAGTCAGGATGTAGATCAGCATGACCTGGCACAGGCATATGGCTGCAACAGTGGTAGGGGCAAAGGGTGAGAGCCTCAGCTTAATTGCAGCTCCCAGGAGCTGAGATCTGAGCCTGCATGGAGGCTTCTTCCAGATTGCTTTTCAAACATGTTCAAAACTGGTCAACATTTCTTCAGTAGCTCTGGTTATCAGAGGGCTACCCTTGAGAGCAAGCAGTTCAATGCCTGGGATGGCAGGGGCATGTGGCCAGTGCCCTGACCAAATTTATAAGGTGGAATCTCCCCTGTCAACCTCTGTATCCTTGCCTCTGGCCTCAGGGATTCCTGATCGCAATGAGGGAGAGTTCTGGACAAACTGAAGTTTTGCCAGCTGAGTTTCTCATCTCTGAAACTCAACTAATTTTTGTTTCAAGGTATTAAGCCCTTTCAGGGATAGACTCAGTCAGGTGACATTTGAAACCCAACACCATGGGTGATGAATCTCACTTAAGCCTTTCCTTTGAATTCGGAAAACCTGTGTCTTGTCGAAGAGAGGTGACGGCAGAGAGGTGGTGCTGTTGTATATAGTAACACCAAGGACTGACTCATGTTAGTGTTTGTAGACTGCTCCTTATGTAATGTGGAGGGACCGGGGAGGGGTTGGGAGAGTTCTTGTGTGGTGTTGGCATTTGCTCATTAGGTGAAAATGGCTGGAGGGGAATTGAAGACCTTTGTAAGAACAGACCAGTATAAAGGAAACACAGAACTGGGATATTCTTTGCTAACAGATGCCTTTCTCCTAAAGGGATTTGATAAAGCAGAAGTTATATTTAAGGTTAGTATGCTCAAAGTACAGAGATTAATTAAGCGGTTAGAATTATCTGATCCTCAGAAACATTTTCACCGGAAAATCCACCAGATAAATAGGAATGAACAGTAGTAATAGTTTTAATCTTCACATTTTTTCTTTGCACTTAAGGCTTGAAGCAACTCGTGAACCCAGTTACTTCTGTTTCCTTTCTCTGCCTTTCCCTTTATTGTCTGGTTTAGGCCTAAAACATTGCGAATACCCAAATTTTATTTTAAAATGTGACCTTATTTAGTGCATCTATTCATAAGGTGTCCTAACACACAAATGTGAGATCAGTATCCTCTCTTTCCAGACTCAGATCATGTACAAATGGATCGAACCGAAGATCTGCAGAGAGGATCTTCCTGATGCGTTGACCCTACCTCCTTCTGGAGAGAGGAAGGATTGTCCACCCTGCAATCCTGGCTTTTACAACACTGCCTCGTCTTCCTGTACTCCTTGCCCACCAGGCACATTTTCAGATGGGACACAGGGTAGGAGTCCACAAAGAAATTTCTTGTGTCCCCAAAAGCAGTTGTTTGCTTGCATGTGATTTAGCTTAATGGCACATCATCATAGCTCAGAATTCACTTTGCATAAAATACTTATTAAATAACATTGGAGAGAGGGAGTTGGATATCTCTTTTCTCGCTGATGTCCTTTCTTATCAGGGATTGCTGCTCTAAATTGACCTGCTGTGTTCTGGATGCATTTCTTGGCTGAAATAAACATCCTCAGGGTTATTTTTTCTGAGGAGGGAATCAGAACATTTACAGACAGTAATTCTTCCTCATCCATTATCCTGCCCATGCCAAGTTCTTTCCTGTGAAAATCTAATTTCTGTCAAATGAGTACCCTGCCAACACTGTCTAGCCTAAACTCTGGCTTGTTGATTCTGAGATGTATTGGCCCCACAGCAGCTACTTGTTGCTTACCTACAGCATTTGGTGGGAACTCATTTTTACCAGTATGATCAAGCCTTCAGCTAAAGCCATTAAAAAGGAAGTGTGGCTTGGGGGATCAGTTGCAGATTACTTACAATGAAGTTATGATCTGTGATTTCTAAAATGCTGGTCTTGGTTCCACTCTTCTGGTTCCATTAAGAATTTGGCTCTTTAATTATAAATAAATATTTTTTCTTTGCTCATTACTTGTCACAGAGAGTAAAAAAGTAATGTCTGTGTTCTTTAAAACACACTTTGAGATGTACTTTGGCTTTGTGATTTCCTTGCCCACCTCTCACCCTGTAGAGTGCAAAGCCTGTCCTGCTGGGACTGAACCCGCTCTTGGGTTTGAGTACAAGTGGTGGAACATACTGCCAGGCAACATGAAGACATCTTGCTTTAATGTTGGCAACTCAAAGTGCGATGGGATGAATGGTGAGCCAAACTCCCTGTGTTGTTCTGTGCCTGTCTCTTTTGTGCACTGATCACTGTTGTAATGGAGCACCCATCTAAATGAGTACACGCTTCACTGTGTGAGTGAACAGAGTTCACAGAATCACACAATGTCAGGGGTTGGAAGGGAACTTGAAAGATCATCTAGTCCAACCCACCTGGCCAAGCAGGATCACCTAGATTAAGTCACACAGGAACATGTCCAGATTGGTCTTGAATGTCTCCAGAGAAAGAGACTCCACAACCTCTCTGGGCAGTCTGTTATGGTGTTCCATCACCCTCACAGCAAAAAAGTTTTGCCTTACATTCACATAGAACCTCCCGTGCTCCATCTTGGACCCACTGTCCCTTGTCCTATCACTGGCCACTGCTGAGAAGAGCCTGGCTCTGTCCTCTTGACACTCACCCTTAACATATTTACAGACATTAATGAAATCACCCCTCAGCCCCTCTACATCCTTCTCTTTAGTTACACCAGACTTAAATATTCCTGTAGAAAACAGTGTCAGTAGTTATCACAAAAGGAGTAAAAAAACCCTCTTGTATACCAGGAGAGAGCAGGAGCTGCAGCTTACGTGAAGTTCCCTTGGCCAAGGACCTATCCCACTGTAAAATTTGATGCACCTGGGTATCCCCAACTATTTGATTTCTCTCTAGATTATCTTCTCTCATGTTTTGTGACAACTATGCCATTTCAGCTCACACATAATTCTTTTGGTAAACTTACTAAAGCCTGTGATCTTTGTTCATTGAGCACTGAGAGCCTCTCTCTGAGGATGGACTAAGATTGCAGCAGAGAGCAGTCACAGCTCACTGGTGAAAGTGGTCCCTTTCAGGACTTCTCCCATCTCCAGCTTTCTCTAAGATTTTGCTCAGTCTGATCTGCCCTGTCAGCCTGATGTAACTCGAGCTTTGAATTATCTGTGTTGAGCAGAAGGGCACTAAAATATATCCTTAATGTTCAACACATAGATTCATTGATTTGTGGTTTAAGGCTGGAAGAGATGAGATGGATCCCTTTTGAGCTGCACAGCACAGGCCAGGGAATTTCAATGGCTTTGCTGATTTCAAGGTGACATTTGCCTATAAAATCAGCACTTCATACAATTACTAATATTTTGCATTCAAAAGCTTTATTATACTGCTCTGTAGTTTGTAACAGACATCTTTAAAATATGCTGAAACACTGACTTGCTTAAAAAATTATGGTAACATAGACATTTTTTTGCCATATGACCCAGAGAACATCCATTTCTTGATGATTTTTTTTTTGTCCTGTGAAGGCTGGGAGGTGGCTGGTGACCACATCCAGAGTGGGGCAGGAGGCTCTGACAATGACTATCTTATCTTGAACCTGCACATCCCAGGATTTAAGTAAGGAACAAGATGTTTCTTTTCATCTATTTCTTATTTATCTCTGCCTCTTACACCTATTTCACATTACCCCTGGAATGAACTGGCTTTTCCTTTCTGAAGTCCATGATGCCATGAATAGGAGACAAGAGGAAATTGGGGTTGTATTCCTGTGCCCTCAGTCAGCCCATGGTGGCAGAACATTCTGTAAGACTGTGGGTTTTAGCTGTGTTTGCTTTAGTCTGAGATATCAGCCAGTTGGCTGCCTGAAAACTGAGAAAAGATATTCCTATTCCTCTATTTCTAAATTATCCCCCCAAAAACCATCTACAACCCCCACGGGTGGATAAAAGTGCCTGCCCTGAAGGTATTTTAAGGAAACCCACATTACATTGCACTGTGGCTCCAGGCAGCCTGCACAATCTGTGCTTCTCCTGTAGACAGTGGAGAGATGTAGGCACTGCAAGGGAACAGAACACCTCACCTCTTCCACATCCCCAGACAGGATCACAGAATTGTAGGGTTTGGAAGGGACCTCCAGAGGTCATAGAGTCCAACCCTTTGCCAAAGCAGGTTCCCTAGAGCAGGTTGCACAGGTCAGTGTCCAGATGGGTCTTGAATATCTCCAGAGAAGGAGACTCCACTACCCCCTGGGCAGCCTGTCCCAGTGGTCCATCACCCTCACTGTGAAGAAGTTATTTCCATGAGTTAGCTGCTTGATGTGCTTGTATGGTTTTGTCTAAAGAGTGAGCTTGGACTCCTAGGTCAAACTAGTTGTCAAATCTTAGGACAGATAAGGTATGAAAAAAATGAACCTCACTCTCCCTTTGCTCTATCTCAGCTGAGGGGACTTGTGACTTCTTACACCAAGTGAGAAAACCCTGATTTTTAGTTTACAATATAGGCAAACAGCAGTGGGAATAAAAGAGAAGCAACCTGAATACTTGTGATTTGCATGAAACTCCTCAATGTGTCTCCCACCAGTGGAGGGCAGATGATACTGTGTCAGTGGAAGTCACTTAAAGCACGTAATGCATGTAACTGCTAAGATTCCCTACCAGTAATGTAAAATTTGGGTGCTGGTGGTGGAGAGGAAACTGTCCCATAAAGAAGTCAGACACTTAATGACTAATTCTGCTGCGCCGATACCCCGTTCAGAGCCGCCTCGCAAACCTGGCCTCCCAGTTCTGCAAGGGCACGTTTCGTGTGACAAGGCTTGATGGTTTCACTACTGTACCAGAAGCAATTTGAAGGATTGACTGCTGCCTGTCTGGAGAGCACCTCGTAAATGGTTTGTTTCTTCTGTTAAACAGACCTCCGACATCGATGACAGGGGCGACTGGGTCAGAACTAGGACGGATTACTTTTATTTTTGAGACCATCTGTTCAGCAGATTGTGTGCTGTACTTTATGGCGGTAAGCGAGGCCTCTCTCTCTCTCTCCATGACTGAGGACTGAGCCTGGTATTCCACATGTCACTTTAATACCTCTACATAGGCGTGATTAGTTGCACTGGGTTTATAAGTATGACGTTAGTTTAATATCTGTGGTGCCCTTGTAGGAAGGTTTTAATGAATGACCTAACAAAATTCCTCCGCCAAATGAGTTGTGAACTGTCCCTGGGTAACTGTTTATTTAAAAAAAAAACAAACCAACTGGACACCAAAGAGACAAATTTTCTCCCTTAAACTGACTGATAAAATTCTCAGTGTCTCTTGTGCAGTTGAGTTAGTGTCCAGAAGTTTAATGGAGTCACAAATCAAGTTGTGGGACAGAGGGATGGGAAATGGAAAATATGGAAAATTTAGACTTGATCCTTTCCATGACCTGGGGGATCAGCAGAGCAGCAGACAGACATTTGTTTGTGAAAGCAAAGTGGTGTGTTTTATACTTTCCTTGTCTGTTTATTGAAAGGAGGATGAGGAAGGTAACTGGATCTGTGACAGCCCCCTCACCCCTTCCATTGCAAAATGAAGCTGGACCTTTTAAAGAAAAATTATTTAGTGGTACCTTAAAGGAATCGGCCCTTAATCTAAAGAGAATTAACTGGGACTTTGGTGGTAATTTAAAGGAATCTGTTTTAAAAGAAAAGCATCCATCACTGGAACATTTACAGCTGATGGAGAATAAAACACAAACACCAATTGAACAGGTTTTTCTTCCGTCAACTTTGATGTTCTCATGTTGGCTTCAGTTCTGTTTCAGTAGAGCTACCAACAAAGTGGGTATCTGAAGATGGTGGAAACTACATTTTTTTCATTCAATTTTGGCCTTTCCATTTCTGTGCTATGGTCCACACATGTTTTATACATAATAAGAATTTCAGATCTAAAAGAACTGCTGTGCTGAATCTGGCTTCATAATGTTTGTAAGCTGCTATAGGACTTTGAACTTAACTGTTGTGTGAACTAGGGCATCTTTTGGAATAGACACCCATTCTCAATTTAAAAATTGTCAGGGGCTGAAAACAGAATAAATATATTTCTCTCCTTTAAATGTTGAATAAAATTGGAAAGTCTTTTATATAGTAATCTCTGTATTATAAAAACCCCTGTTGTTTAGTTGTAGTGTGAGAACACTTTTAATTTATTATTTTTAAAAATTATATCCATTTTATAGGATGTTAATCGAAAAAATACCAATGTGGTGGAATCATGGGAAAGAAGCAAAGAGAAACAATCCTACACTCACATAATCTCCAAAAACGCTTCCTTCACATTCACCTGGGCCTTTCAGAGAATAAATGAGGGCCAAGATGTAAGTACTTCCTCATGTACAGGGCTTTACAGCACAGCTTGCCTGGGATGCTCACCACCAGAGCTCTTGTCCTCTGTTGAAGCTCACAGGCTTCTGGAAAGGGGCAAGTGGCTGTGACCATATAGCAGCCCTTGGGAGGCAGCTGTGGGTAAACCATCCACGTTGAAAGACAGACGCAGACATAAGTCGATCCCTGAATCGGTGCACTTGTGCAGAGAGCTGTGGTTAGTGTCCAGAGGCAGTGGTGTGATCACACCAGCATGATTTCCTTGGCTCTCGTTCCAGAGCAGACAGTTCATCAATGACATGGCAAAGATCTACTCCATCACAGTGACCAATGCAGTGGATGGAGTTGCCTCTTCTTGCCGGGCCTGTGCGCTGGGCTCTGAGCAGTCTGGCTCATCCTGTGTGCCCTGCCCAGCAGGACACTACATCGAGAAGGAGACCAGCCAATGCAAGGAGTGTCCAGCCAACACTTTCCTGTCCATTCACCAGGTCTATGGCAGGGAGGCCTGCATCCCATGTGGGCCTGGAAGCAAGAGCACCAAGGTAATGAAACCAAGTGTCTCCGAGAGATGGTAAGATGGTAGGTTGGCATATAAGCACTCAAAGGGCCGGTTTCTGCAGCTATGTGCCTTGTGAGCACTGGAGTGTAATCATAGCTGATGATCCTACTCTTCCAAATATGTCCCTAGTGTAATTTCTGATTGTAAATATGCAATAAGAAGATAAATTTGAACACACCAGCTCAAAAAAAAAAAAAAAGTTTCATTCAAGAAGCTGTACTTGGAACAGTGTAAGAACAAGGTGTGTGTATACGTTACTTCCACCTAAAACTATTCCAGACTCCTGCTGCTTTAAACTCAGGGACTTACTCAGCAGGGTGGTGTTTCTGTGCCTTTAGAAATCTGGAGCAAGTTCTTCTTCTATGAAATGACCCTTAGACTAAATAACCATCTATCATGCGCAGCGTCCTTTGGCAAGGAGCTGCAGAGGGACTTGAAGAACCGCTCTGATTTGTTCACATATATTGTGCCTGCCTTCAGCTGGGTTCACATTCTGTCCCCACTTCTTGAGATTTTTCTTGTGTTTCCTCTGCAAGATGTGAGTGCGACTGAAGGCATGTTCTGATCTATCTACAGGGCTTTCAGATTGGGGTCCTAAAAGCACCCACAATGAAACAAAGCAAGAAACAACACTTTCTTGACTTATGCAGTAGACAGCAGAAAGGACAGGCTTAGGGAACATTAAACTCCTGACACTTAATTGCAAGGGACTGAAAAAGGAATGGGAATTCTCCCAAGGGAAAGGTGAATTAGAGGAATAGGATGAAGTTCCCTTCAGTCCTTATCAAGGAAAGCAGTCCCGTCTGCACCTACTTGCCTTAACTTCCAGGTAAAAGGTTTGCTGCTGGTCCATAATTGCTATTTAATGGATGCTTCTCCCCCTCTGAAGGACCATTCTGCCTGCTTCAGTGACTGCCTGGTGTCGTACATCAAGGATAACCAGAGCCTGAATTATGATTTTAGCAACCTCAGCCAAGTGGGCTCCTTGATGAGCGGACCCAGCTTCACCTCCCGAGGCACCAAGTTCTTCCACTTCTTTAACATCAGCCTGTGTGGGAATGAGGTGAGACACTGGCATTGAGGGTTGGGGAAATTATTGCCCATGTTGATACTCTGTAGGATTACACTGAGACAGGACAAGGACCTCCCTGCTGCTGATCTGTCACCAACACTGTGCAAACACTTTCCCCTGGATCTTGCTTGGCAGTGCAAGAGGACTTTTGAGCAGCAGAAAGTGATTTTCCAGAGTGGAGATGTCAGTATTTTAGCCATAAGTAGTTCTCAGAAGAAAAGCCCTAGCACACCCCTACCTTTTCTTAGTTCTTGTGCCTTCAAGTCACTCAGTCACTACACTGACCTCTTTGTGCTGCCATCAGGAAACTCAAGTGAAGGGCCTGAGTCTTTCACTTGCCAGTTTCTTTCCCTGTTTCCTTCATGACTTGGCTGGAGATGTTCCTGTCAGCATGGCCCCTGGTCACCCTGTTCTCTGTTCCTTGTGTGTGCAGTGGCCAAGGTGCTCATTGATGACTTTGACTGCAGCCTTTTAAACTGGTGCAAAAATGTGTTTAGTCCATGAGTGGACAGCCTCTGGACCCAGAGTCTCGATTTTTGTCTGGGGTCTGGATTGTACCAGAGCACATCATCACATACATACGTGGAAGTTTCAGAGCAGTACCAGTGCTGTGCATTGGCCTGAGAAAGCTGGTGCTTGTAGTTAATGTTTGGTCCTGTAAAGTTCTGAAGTCTCATGTGTACCAAAGCGTTTGCATGAGTTGAGACAAATGAATAGTCACATTTATAGTGTTTTGCATGCTTTTGGGCTTAAATGTGTGTTTAAGTACCACCTGGCTTAGAGCTAATGATCCACAACTAGATCTACAAAGTACAGATACACTCTCGCCCCTGTGGATCTGGTCTTCATTTTCCCAAGCTACTACGTTGATACTGCAGTAGTATCAACTATATGATTAGGTCATAAGTGCTTGACATTTTAACAGGATAACTGAGCCTGGTGATTTGTCTTTCATTGCTTTCACTCTGAGACTCTAGCACTGGACTTGACATATGACATTAATGCAGCCTTGAAGGTTACAGAACTGTTTAGGTATTATATGTGTTTGTACTTTGAAAATATTTTATCTGGATTAAATACCCACCAAAAGAAGTATTCTATAGTATATTATTTAAAGGCAAATGTGTTTTTCCTTTGTAAGCCACTTTATTATGCTCTGCAAGTAAACATAGTACTGTCAAGATAACCAAGAAGAGTGCTTCATAGCACAGGTTTCTGATAAGACATATACCAGAGGTGACATCGTGTGTCAGGGCTTTAATTGTAGCTTCCACAGTGGCACAGTTTCTTGTTGCATTTTGTCTCTGTCATGACAGAAACTTTAAGTTATTTTTGAGGTGGAGGAATGAAACTGGTCCAGCTTGCAATCAGGAGGTTTGCAGTCTCTCCTGCCTTGAGGTTTTTCACGTCCTATCAATAGCAATAGTTTCCCTTTTTCCTGATTGTCTGCAGGGGAAGAAGATGGCGATTTGCACTGACAACATCACAGATGTTACTCTGAAGGACATGGTTGCAGAATCAGAAGATTTTTCCAACTTTGTGGGAGCTTTTGTCTGTCAGTCCACCATCATCCCGTCAGACAGTAAGGGTTTCCGGACAGCCCTGGCTCTGCAGTCCAACAGCCTTGCTGACAGGTTCTTAGGTACATGGTTTGTTGTCTTATTGTCATCATGGATGTACTCTCATATATTTAGGGTTGCAGGGTAAATCCTTCTCAGCTCAGCAGTTCTGCATTACCTTGGGGGAAGAGTGAAGCGCATGATTCAGTCCCACTTTGCTCCTGAGCAGTGTAGCAGATCCGGACAGATGTTGATTTTGCTGCTCTTTCAGTTCAGCAGATGGCTGCAGGAGAAGAGTAAGACCTCCCCTCATTCTGCTTTCCATGCCCCTATTACTCACTCTTCCCTGTGTTTGATCTAGTGTGTCCCACGATGCTTAGAATTTCAGCACTGGTTTTCTGTCATGCTTCCTACGTGCCTCATGCAGGGCAAGACCAATTACTGCAGTAGTCATGCTAGTCCAAGTGTTTCTGCCCATGCCAAGTCCCCACTCGGGCAGTATCAGAAGAAGAATCTGGTGTTGGGACATAATTAGGCAAGGAAGGAGGTGGCTTAGGGCAGCATGGGGCTGTGCACATCATTAAGTCTTGCTCTGGTTCACAAGTTCCCTGAGTCTGAGGCCAGGTGAGACAATGAAGTCATTAGATCTGCTCACCTATCTATTACAGGCACTCAGTGCTTGTACTTTCTCACTAGCACTGAGCCCAGAAATTCATGTTTGACAAAAGAACATCTTCAGAAAAGCAGTCAGCCTGGACTTTTAAGGCTGTCAGAAGTAAAAGCTTTGCCACAGTCACTTGTATTTTCTTTTTCCACCATCTCTGTGTTTTGTTTTAAACCAGACTTGTTTCTTATTTAAATTTTCCTGGCTTCAGTTTTCAGCTCTTGCTTCTTGTTATTCTTTCTTCTTTTCGCTCCCACATTTCCCCCCTTGGAGAAATATTTTGTGTGTTGCAGTCTTGACACTGTCCTGAGTCTGCTCTTCTGATAAACGAAGTAGACCAAGTTTTTCTAAGTCTCTGGCTGTCACATAGTTCTCTCAAGCATCTGAATAACGTTTGAGGCTCTTTAACTTGTTACAGCCTCTGTAACTTGTTGTTATACTTTCTTAAAGCACAGGCATCAGAATGGAATACTATTCCAGTAGTTAATTCACTACAATGGCAATAAAAACCACTTCTGTATTTGTATTTACATGCAAGGGTTGAATCCCTGAGCCTTTCTTGCTCCATACTCATGGGAGTTTGTGATGGCTTCTTGGATCTGATGTTCATTCTAAATTTTTTTCAGAGATGCAATTTCTAAGGGAAAAACCCCCTCTCTTCCTTTGGACTGACCTTCATCCCTTGATGCAGTTGTCTGCACTAAATTTTGTTTAGTTTGATTGGGACCAATTTACCAAGTGAACCCAGTTGCTCTGCATTTTATTCTTGTTCCTCTTAATCTTTTTTTCATCACTTTATGAACACTGATTATATAGCTTCTTGAAGATCCCTGATGATAATCTTGCATTTTGGGACTCCCAAGATCAATAACTAGAGAAGCCTGGATTCATAACACATTTGATGACAATTTCCCATGGTCAGATATATCTATACTTAGTAACTTAAATAATCTTTAATCCAGAGTGTGCACTTAATTGATACTACAGTGCTAATTTTTTAATTAGACTATCATGGAGTAATTAGTGAAATACTTTACAAATTTACATAATTTTCTTTAGCGACCAAATTCATCAGCACTCAAGGAATGAAATCAAATTTGTTCGACAAGAGCTATTCTCCAGAAATTCATCTTGACAGTTGCTCATTATGTATCTATTCATTAAGTAAAACCCATCTTCCTCTTACCATTTCTGCTAGTTTGCCTCATTGTGTCAGCCACATTTTTAATTTGGATCACCATAACCTTTATTCATCAGCCTTCTGACATTTCCTTATCATTAAAAGCTCTATTAAAGGTCACTCTTAGGTTTAGTTTTGCTAGTTTATAGGCATGCATGCTAAGGAGATGCCAATATCCTGCCTCTGAAGGAATGATGTGTTCAGCGAGGAGATGGCCCTGATTTTTTGTCTAATAGAGATACAATATCAAGCTCTTATGCTGCCTTTCATTTATTGCAGTTGTTATATATTAAAATGGTTGAAATTTACCTTTCCTATTCTTAAGATGTACTTTTTTTTCAAATATTTCTAAAAAAATCTCTCCAAACTTAATTTTTTTTCTAGTGCTGCCAAACACGGGCTTTTCCCTGAAATCTTTAGCATCCATTATAATTTTTCTGTAACTCATAACTTCTCCATTCCTCCTCCTTTTAAGCTTGTGCCAATGTTTCTATTTGAATTGCTCTTTTACCGCTGTTCTGATCCAAGATGGATTATCAGTCCATGCTATTGTCATTCTTGAGAGTGTCATTGTGGCTTTTAAGCCATAAATTAATATGCTTTGAAGAGTTACTTTTTTTTTTTTTTATTACCCTTGATTTAGCTTCTAGTGTTCTTACTTTTGAGAAACTGCACTTTGAGATGTCATCTCTACTGTACTGCATATCTGTGGCACAGCTCATTTTGCTTTGTATGTTGATATGATGTTCTGTACCCGTTCCTCACCTGGAAGCCCTCCTGGGAAATGTTACTGACTACACTGATCCATGTGCTTTCACAGTCCTAGGTTCTGACTTGTCCTACACCAGGTAGTAGTTTCTAGTGCAAACTGTCACATTTGCTATCTATTCTATTTGCCTAAAAGGTTATAACCAGACAAGAATTTTCCAGCTGTGTGAATCGTTCTCCTAAATGTAATGCTCATTAAGTCAAAGCCCTAAGAATCCAGCTAGGCTGTGTGAGCTGTTGCAAGAACAAGTGGAAAACTTGTTTTCTTCAGCCTTTCCATCTTTGCACCAGTTGCTGCTGCTGCCACATTTTGTTATTATTCTAGCAATTTTTCACGTTGCTAGAAGGATGTAACCTGTGCCATTTATACAGCTCCCTCTTAATCTGAAATGTTGCAGTGCAGCAACAATATTTTCTGCCTTCTCTGGTCCATGGAATTGGAAGGATCTCTAAGGACTTGAATTGTTTGAATTTTCCCCATTTCCAGTTCTTCTTCAAAGTCTATGCAAACCTGTACAAGCTGTGTTCTATCCACCAGCCATCATTTGTTCTAAAATGTGCTCTCGAGGCTTGCCTATGACTTCATATTCCTCCTGATTCTTGTCATTGTTTCTTTGAGTTTTTCTCCCATAGCACTGCACTTTGCTCAGGGTGTTACATGGTTATGATGTGGAAGGGCTATACTTTCAAGATATATGATTTGAACAGGTGATTGATCAGATATCTTTATAGGTCCTTTCCCAATCCAAATTATTGTACTATTCTGTATTATCTCATGACGGCTTTAAATTAATTCAAAAGACTAAAACTTATTTAAAATCATGTTTTGACTAAGAATTATTTTAAATTATGTTTTATTGATTTTGTGTTTTATCTATTGAGGAAATCAGACCACAGGAGCAACATACACATCTGCAAAGTTTATTTAGAAGAAAGTGTATGATGTATAGTAACATCATTGAATGCTAGTGATAACCATACCTTGCAGACAGAAAATATTATATGTGAACCCTTTAGAAATCCAGTCTTAGCTTG
>VXBZ01009982.1:58108-91488 GCA_013399135.1 Heliornis fulica | reverse complement strand
CCCCCCTTCTCAAACTTTAGGAGCTACTATTGAAACAATGCTGGAAAACATCAGCATCAAGACAGATATATTTCCTCCTTCTCCAAGCAAAATACCTGATGTGCATTTCTTTTACAAGTAGGTAAAAAATACTGACACTTCAGTCAGTATTTGGCTGATATTGATTGTCATGTAGAAGAACATCTTATGAAATCAGCAAACACTGTTTACTCAAATCTAAATTGCACTGTAGGGAATGTTAACAGAGCTTTGATTCATCCAGGTGCCACTTACAGTGTCATGTTTCTTTCCATAATTTCTCATATATGGCTTCAATATGTCCACTTCCTGTTGCATATTTTCTTTCATGTTCTTTTGTATTTACTTTGATGTCACAAAAATGAACTAATGGAGGTTAAAAATAATTGTTCCAAGCTGAAAAGTTAGTAGCATGCTTTTCCCATTAACTTCCCTCCATAAAAAGAATACCTCAGCGTGGGTAAGAATTAGCTCAAAGATCACCTCTGTAAAGATGTCTGCTTGCTGGAGTCTTCATGTGAACTAGGATTTTAAGCTTGGACTCTGGAGCCTGTGGACCTATTCAGCTGTTGGTTACTTCTGGTACCTAAAACGGCCTCCAGGACAGATGGAGAGAGACTCTTTATCAGGGAATGTAGTGAAAGGACAACTAGTGTAATGGGTTTAAACTAAAAGAGGGTGGATTTAGATTAGATATTGGAAGAAATTCTTCTGTGTGAGTGGTGAGGCCCTGGCACAGGCTGCCCAGAGAAGCTGTGGCTGCCCCTGGATCCCTGGCAGTGTTCAAGGACAGGTTAGATGGGGCTTTGGGCAACCTGGGCTAGTGGAGGGTGTCTCTGCCCATGGCGAGGGGTGTAACTGTGTGATCTTTGAGGTTCCTTCCCACCCTAACCAATCTATAATTAGGGTGCATACCTATATTTGTTTTACTGATTGTCTCTCTAGACTGTGTTGGCTTTAGTGACAGATCTTAATTATCTATAGCACTTTGTACATCAACACTTGATGCATATGTAAGCACTTAAAATACAGGTCTGATTCTGCCAACCAAATTCCACACCACTGACCCTACTTTGAGTACATCATGAACTTGGCTTACAATGTCTATCACATTGGAATAAAAGGAGAAAGGTCTACATTTATTATTGTCCTTGCCTTGTGCTATTTCAGGACAGTGTTGTTCTAAGATTGCGGGGTGAAGAGAGAGCCATCATAAACTCTTCAGCAGAGTGACACACCAACCACAGCAGAAGCAATTCTCTCTTTTAATCATGATATTCTGTTTTGTGGGCAGGTTTATTTCTCGCCTCAGCAGAATTTAAACTAGCTAGAAAAACAAAGCACTGAGTGGCATCTTAGAGCACTATGAGATTTAAATGAAATGGTAAAACCTACCCTGCTTCTGTTGCTCTTTTTTTTTTTTTTTTCTTCTTCTACCTGACAAAGGCAAAAGTGCTGTGGCAAAGGGCATTTGTTCACTATTGTAGTTTCATGAAAAGACGAGACTGATGAAAGACCAACCTGTATTTACTGTAGTGGAAACATTACATTTCTCCTCCTGTTTGACATTAGGTCTTCAACGGTGACAACATCCTGTGAAAATGGTCGTGCAACTGTTGTGACAATGAGATGTAACCCCAACAAACCAGACCAAGGAGAGCTTTCTGTGCCCAGGTATTTAAGCACTTGTGTCCTAGAAGCACTAAAACCCCCCTTTTCTCCCCTGGTCATAAAACTCCATCAATTTTATACTTAACAGCAGTGAGGTGTGCTGTCTCTCTCATCAGCCTCCCAGGAGGTCTAATTTCTCCTGGGAGAAGCATGTGTGCGTCTGTCACCTCCCAGCAGACCAACTGTTGTGTATTTAGACTCTGCATTAAGAGAGGTTAAAGTTCAGGCAGGC
The DNA here is from genome assembly GCA_013399135.1 of Heliornis fulica. Classification (NCBI taxonomy): domain Eukaryota; kingdom Metazoa; phylum Chordata; class Aves; order Gruiformes; family Heliornithidae; genus Heliornis; species Heliornis fulica. The sequence continues at coordinate 89,567 of VXBZ01009982.1, read as the reverse complement.
TGTTCCAAGCCAAAAGCAAATACAGTGATGTTTTCTTGCTACACTTCTGTACTTCTGATACTTATTTTGGTCTTTGGCCTCCTGATTAAAACTGCCCAATCTGAGCTTTGAGAGGTAGTTTCTTCCTTGACCTACAGCAGTAGTTGTGGACATAGTTGGTGGTTTGTTTTTTTGGTGGTTTTTTTTTTGTTTTGGTTTTTTTGTTTGTTTTTTTTTTTTTTTTAAAAAGAGCAGCCTGTTGTAGGAACGATGAAATCAGCTACTGCAATGCCTCTGTCTCTGACTCTGTCTAGTTCAAGTTCTATATGTATACATGTATTTATGTCTTATCACTCCAGTTTCAATCCTGAACTCCTTGTACCAGTTGTTTTTAATTTGCCTGACCTTTTTCCCTTTACTCTGATTCAAATGACTACAAAAAGCTTTTTTTTTCCAAAGTACTGTTTATTCCTGCACCTCAAAACATGCAGAGAAAAAGACCACTAAAATGATTAATTCTGTAACTCTTCAGCAGCACCTTGTGATTTTTCAGAAGTTACTGTCAACTCTGATAACCCTTCTCTGGCTGTAAGGCCCATCTTTGTCTATCTGGATGTTAACATAAATCTGCTGATTACACTTTCATTGGTCATCCTTCCAAAAAGTCAAGTGCCCTTTCTATAAAGCTAAAAGCTTGAGAAGTGTGGAGTCCTCTTGATCCCTGTCCCTCTTGGGACAGGTGAATCACTCTCATGAAGGTAAAGAGGCATCTACTTCACAGGTGCTAGATGAGTAATTGAAGTTTGAATGCCTTTTGGAGATGTTCACCCCTGTTTCTTAGGGACCTGACACTACAAATTATGTTGGGTAACAAGCCACCATCTATCAGCTGCCGTGTGAAAATCCTTCAGGCGTTCTAATGTTGTAGGTTAAACATGATCTGAGCTGCGATAACTCATCTGTAGTGAGAGAGGAGTAGTCTACCTTGCTTGTGAAAGTGTGAGCATGGACTGAAATGACACACAGTTGGCATGTTGTAACTTGTCTCAGTTCTTGTTGACTTCTCCCTTCCTAGCCCCCTTTGATTAACTCAGCAGTCAGAGCTATTTTCAAACAGTGAGGTGTGTGATACATGTCAGATAACACAGCAACTCCTTGATCCTCTAGTCATGGTGTTTAGTATCATAGGAAGTTGTAGTAAAAGATGAAAGAGGCTGAGAAGAAAGGTCTGTCAGTGCTCTTGTGGTGTACATTGAAATATTGTTCCATAAACCAGAAAGGACAGTTGTCAGTTATTCAGATCAGGATAACCCAGAATGAATTTGGGCTTGGGATTTTTTAATCCTTCAGATCAGAATAACAGATTTCCAGGTGATACAGAAGCAAACCTTTACATAATTTTTTCTGTATGGATATATTTCACATTTACATGGCCTAACTTCTTCAGAAGTGAACTTCTGGCCACTGCTGCTGTTAGATGTGATGCAATTGTCACTAACAAAAGATGTGAGAATATCCTGCCATTGCCAATGCTGGCTGAATACAAAATAGGGTAATTCTTCTTTCTTAGACAGTTATCTCTTCATTAACTGGTGAACATCTTTCTAGTAATTAACAATGACAGGACAAGTCCGTTCCGTATGGATGAAATCACACAGACACCATTAGAACATCAGCAGGAGCCAGCAGCACTTGTGGAACAGTCACCCAGTGCAGGAGAACAGCAGTAAAAGTCCACGCTGGACTAGCTGGTGCTGGTGAAATGGTGGAGTAGTTCTGCTGGTCTCTAAGGCTTGCTTCTTTCTCTTGGCTTCTCTTCATTGTGGGTGCATGAGTAGCTCTCACTGCCAGGAACTGAACTGTTACTTTAGACCTTGACAGCCCAACATCTGTTTTCACTTGAGAAAGCATTTTACAAACTGGGGAAAAAATCTTCCCACAGATTTTCCATCTGCTGACTTGCTGGATCCTTACCCAGTTGTTGTACTTCCCATTATCAGCCTTCAGCAGCAGAATGTAAAGTGAGAATTCAACCCCCTGATTGTTTCCTAAGTGATAACTAAGCTTTACTCTCCTCCCAGCTCATGCCCTGCCGGCACCTGCGATGGATGCATTTTCTACTTTGTATGGGAAAGTGCAGAAGCTTGCCCTCTCTGCACAGAGCAAGACTACCATGAGATTGAGGGAGCCTGCAAAAAAGGATTTCAGGTACAGGAGCCATGTCTCCAAGTCAGAGAGCTTCATTTGGGTATATCTTGGACTCTGTTGAAATTCAGCGTGCAAGTCGGTACTCCAGTCCTTTAATAGCCACAAATATCAGGGACAGACTAAGAAAGTATTCTGAATTTCAATTCAGAATTTAATCCTTCCTTGCTTGCACTTTTTAATTTTTTTTTTTATTATTTTGCTGCTATTTTCCTTTGTGAAATATTAGGAAGCCCTTTAACAGGGTCAGAATTGTCCTCTTGATAAACTGTCCCAATGCAGCCACAACACATTCACAGTGTCTTTCCAACCCCTATTGCGCAGCTGAAGAGCGATTTGGAAGAGGAAATTCTTTTGCAGTGTCTGAACCTGCAAGCACAATCCAGAGGAAAATTGAGTAGACAATATGACTCAACCTAGAGTAGGAAAACCTGAAGTGCATGTTTTGGTTTGCTTTCACTGAAAAGATGTCTAGCCTGTTTACCTCAGAACAGATAGTTTTCTTCGATTCTAAATAATTGTCTCTTCTTATAAGCAGCTTTCTTTTTGATGTTTTCCTTTTGAAAGGAAACTTTGTATGTTTGGAATGAGCCAAAGCACTGCATTAAAGGAGTTTCTTTACCAGAAAAAAGGACTAGCACTTGTGAAACAGTGGACTTTTGGCTAAAAGTGGGAGCTGGTGTTGGTGCTTTCACAGCTGTTCTGCTCATAGCCTTGACCTGCTATTTTTGGAAGAAGAACCAGAAGTAAGTACTTCAAACTGTGTCCCATATAAAAGTAAGCTAAAAGCTTGATGTACTGGACAGAAAGATATATCATGGCTCTGACCTTATGACAATGTTGATGAGAAATGCTGTGTTGGATCAGTCTGTTAACCCACCAAATTTCTTCTGCCAACAATGCCTATCATAAATGCTAGTGAGGAAAGTATAGGAAATTATAGCATAATTTCATAGAATCATTTAAGTTTTAAGATTGGAAAAGACCTCTAAGATCATCAGTCCAATACCACCCTGTCAAATAAGCCATGTTCTGGAGTTCCATGTCTACATGTTTTTTGAACACCTCCACGGATGATGACTCCACAAGGTGATTTCCCAACAGGATCTGTTGAGAGTTTGTAGTTGACCTTAGGACCTGAAGCACCATGGTATTCTCAGGGTCTGAAAACCAGAAGGATATCTCTTCAGTCTAATTCATCCTTCTCATGTAGTTTAAAATATGGTTCTTGACAATATATTTCTTAGGTCCATTTGGCAGGACAAGTCTGGTATACACCCAAAAGATCCCTGCTTCTCAATCTGAACATTCTGACTGTTCCCCATCCCCATTGTCCCCTGCTTCCCAAATCTCATGCCATACAGTTTCAAAACAGGATTCCACCTCCATGGGATTTCATCCATCTTTAGGACATCCAGCTTCATCAAACCTGGACTCGAGTATCATGGTCCTCACCTCTTGCTGGCTTCTACCACACACTATTATGTATCTCTCCTCTCCCCCACAGTCCCCTTGGACAGAGGCTGTGATGCATCTCATGGTACAGGCTGAAGTCAGACCTGCTCTTGCTCCATCCAGCACACTGATCACAGTTCTACATGCAGGAAATCTTCTCGCTCTACTTATGGTCTTTTGGAAAAACATGGCTTTTTTATAAGGATAGAGAGATAATCTAAGGAGTAGAAGCTTGATGTATTGTTAATACTGTTTTAGTTACATGTTTTAAAGGTTTTAATTATCTAATCTCCAGTAAATACCTCAGAAGTAATTATGTGAAAGGACTACAAATAATCTAAATTACAAAAACCTTGAATATAGGACATTTGTAAAAAAAAAAAAAATCTGTGTCTGTCTGGCTTTATATCTTCAGGTTGGAGTATAAATATTCCAAATTAGTGATGACAGCAAACTCAAAAGAGTGTGAGCTGCCAGCTGCTGACAGTTGTGCTATAATGGAAGGAGAAGATAATGAAGAAGAAGTAGTATATTCAAATAAGCAGTCACTGCTGGGGAAGCTCAAGTCCTTGGCAACGAAGGTGAGAAGTAATTACTGCTATTAATACTAAAAAGGATTATTACCTTTATTTATTACTGGATGTGCTGGGGCTGTGATGCTAATTTGCACAGTGCTTTGTGCAGCCTCCCACGCATGCATCACCCAGGCCACAGCTGATCTGCTGAAATCCCCAGTATGGAGAATGGTAAGAAATGTTGCAGGGTATTGAGAAAATTCTCCCTCTTCTGCAGAGAGCTTTGAGGAGCATTCTTCATTGTAGGAGTGATGCCTAAAAAGAGCAGGTAATGGAGGCAGGAACCTGGCTTTCTGGATTCCTGCCAGACACCTCCAATGCTGAGACAAACACAGCTACTACAGATACAGAAAATTAACACTGGGAACAGAACCACCAGCCCATTGCTTGCAGCTTACCTGGGCTGGCTTCATGCCTGGCTTGGGAACTCTCATTTTGAGTACTGTAGGATTCAGTTCAAGAGGAGACATTGGCCACAGCTTTCTACCCAATATATCAACTTCCTCCATTTCAGTAGGATGCAACTTCCAAAAGCATTTTTTCTACGACACATGTAATGCAGGCCGTTGCATGTCTGATTTCATAGCCCAGAGGTCTTTGGTGTCCTCTGAACAATTCCAAGAGAAGAAAAGGAGAACCATCATGGTAGATCCTGCAAACACTTTGGTCTTAATTCCAAGTACCTTGAAGTCAGTAGAGAGGGTGAGTTGTCTTTAAGGGAGTCCAACTGGAACATCTATTATGATCAGCATAAAGGTGGATGACGTTTTCTCTTTCAAACAGTTTTGCTGAAGAATGTTGTTTCACAGTAGGAAGGTTTATTCAAAGATTACAGCATTATTTTTAAAGTTGGTCTCTTGCTTCTTGCCCAAATAATATTTCAGCATGTTGAATGTTAAGTTTTTCTATTTTATTCCTTGTTTTCCTTTCTGTGATTGAGTTCAGTGTAATAAACACCTGCATGTCTCCTTTCTTTCCCCTTACTTTTCTCCTCCCTTTTTTTTTTTTAATTTTTTTATTAGACTGTTGTCCTCTTTCTGCACTACCTGCTCCCTAGATCTCCCTCCTAGGAGATGCTGCCATTACACACCTAATATGCAGCACTTCCTCTTCACATCATCCTGACTATTTGTCTTGTGAAATTAATATTGCTCCTTGTGGAAAGGGACAGAAATTCAATCTTAATTCAATATTAAGAATATTGAAAATGTAAATAAAATCAAATGGCATAAAATTCTGTGATTGTAGTGAAAAAATGGAAGTTGATTCCATATTGAATTCTATAGGGATTGCCTTTGCAATACTGATGTTATTTTTTTGCTTGTGAAATGGCTTGGCTGGCTTTGAGTGTAATGACCAGTGCTGCTGGTGAGGGCCATGTTTTGCTATATGTCTGATAACTGTAAAAGCTTAGCTGACTCCATTTGAGCTCCAATCACTACTTCCTTCCTGATTAGAAGCATAGAGTCAAGAGCATGGGAGAAGTGTTTCGTTTTTCTCTCTTCAAAGAAAGCTTTAGTACTTCAGTATTCGGACCACTCAAATGTCTATTTGGACTTAAAATGAGTTATTTTAAAATTCCTGTATCCATTGTAGTAGGCTCCCTGAGTATTCTCTTCTTCTTTTCCTGCTAGATAATCACAGCTGGCAAACTTAGCTTCCAGCACCTCATTAGCTTACTGAAATCTGTGCCCTGTATCCCTGAAGATAACTGGAATTTAATATATCTTTCTCCAAAACAAATGTTATAGACATCAGTTTTCATTTATGCAAAAGATGAGGAAATTCATCTACTGCTGCATATGCATGTAAAATACAGAAAAAAATATGTGGAGGAAAACGGGAGAAAAAAATGTAAACTGAGGGAGAAAGAAAAGTCTGAAATATTCTAACGATATGTTCAAGCTTCAGGCAATGGCATTTCTATGAAGCAAAACACCTCATAAAGCTATTAGTGGTTTTAAGAACCCAAGGAATGTAGCAAGTAATGACTGTTATTTTTAGTGAGGGTATAGAAGGTAAAGAATTACAAAACCAGCCAAGGTTTCACCCAGTGAGTAAAACCCTCCAGTCCTGATTTTTAAGACAACAGAGAATTTGTAGACTTCTTGTCCCATGGGCCTTCCAGAGGAACATTTGTGATGGGAATCCAGGAGTGAGGCAGTGGTGTTAACATTCACAGGCTTTGCTCCATTTTCTTTAATGTAAGAATCACACTAATAGGTAAAATTAACCATAGGTGTAGCTACTTTGCAATTCCCCTGCTCTGATTTCCTATCCTATGCCATGAATATAAAATGCAAACTTTCTGTGTACCCTCTGAAGTAAGTGCCCTGAACTTATATATATGGCAGATTTTTGGTGATCTTGCAAATTTTAACAGAATTACTAGTGTTTTAAAATAAGAAAGGGTCAGAGTGTGCACATAATGACTGCAGTGAAAATAAAGTGAAATCTTTGGCAAAGGCTACTGTGGAGTTATGAAGAGAAGTGGCTGTAGTAACTGTTGGAGTGGATTTGAAGAATCCCAATTGATGGGGACTTGTCTTTTGCATTGCAGGAAAAGGAAGATAATTTTGAATCTGTTCAGCTGAAATCTTCAAGATCCCAGAATATATGAAGAATTAATGCTGCCTTCAAAGAAACAAACCTAATGTCTATTTTTACAGGACCATATTTGAAACATATTCTGGCACACATTGTAGTGGTGATCTTGGTGAGAAATGCTTGGCCATTTAGAAGGAAAGAAGTCGGGAAGCAAACCAGAAAAATTGGATTGCCTTACCATGTGATTGAGTACCTTGCCAAAAAAGAAAGCAGATGCTTGGATTCCATACTGGGAATGAAATTCAACTCAGGAAGAGATATACATACTGCAAATAACACTCATTTTTTTGCATTCACCCAGGCATTGCTCAGGCATGCCATATGATTTTAGGTACCTTTTGTTTCCTATCTCTCCCTCTACACATATTCATAAGAAATTATTTTCTGAGAGTCCTGAACCTCTTGCAAAGATTGTATATTGTTCTTTGGTAGCATAACTTTGAGTCTCAAAATCAAAGTTGTGAATGGTACTTGGAATGACCCTCGAGTGAGCTTTGAAAATACTTTTGGTTTAAATGCTTTGAATGAATGGATGGTCAGTACTGGCCTCTTGTATTAGAGGCATGGTGTTGCACCTGCAAGTCTAACCCACCTTGATGTCTAAATCAGGACCATCAGGTTGGGGTAAGACCTGGTGCTGTTAAATTGAGATGTGTTAACTGCTGTTGTATGAATTGTAGGTCTGGGCCCATGAGTTAGTAGGCAGTAGCTGACTCAAACTCTGTGAAGAGAAGGAAAGTGATACCTACAAGTGCAAGCTGCACTTGTTCCTCTTGGTGGAAGCTTTTCCTTTCAAAAGAGGATTCTGGCAGTTTCAGTAATCTCTCTTGGACTACCAACATGTCACCTTTCCCCGGGTTGCAAGCCAATAAAGCCTGAACTCTGGAGGTAAAGCAAAAATCTCTACTTCTAGAGATCAGGGATCAGCGTTGTCAGCTTGTGAGTCTTATTAGAAATATTCAGCCACCTTTGTTCCTGGATCCACACGAGGAACAAGGATGGACACCCAGCAGAGCTGAGCATGAGTTACATACTTGTGCAACTCAGTGCCTAAATGCTTTCTGCTGTCGATGCATGTACCGGCTTTGGAAGGGGGGGCACACAATGGTGCTTGAAAACTGCAGTCTAGGTGGACCTTTTCATAAAATCAGCCATATTATAAGTATGTGATCTTTGTAATAGTCACTGGAAGAATTTCCTGAAATTCCCACTGAGGTTAAACTCAAAGGAATCTGAAACTTAGTCAAAAAATATTTGAGTAAAATTATGCAAGATTTATATAGAGCCAGGAGAAAATGAGGAATGGTTCTTGTGTTGATGTCTGGTCAGATTTACATTTCCACTATAGCAAAATTATGTGAGTTGTGGAATGCATCAAAATGAGAAAAGACAGATGGGCAGAAACGGTCTTTTTACTATAAGAAATATAGATTTTTGGTTTTATATGACTGAGCTAGATCTATCAATAAAAGAGGGCCCACTTTTAAGTAAAATTTAAATTAAACTCAATTTTCTGCACTCTAAATATTTTATTATGCCGTAGATGTGGACAAAACTTTTATGAAGTTTAGATTCTTTTTTTTCTTTAGGGAAAATTCAGCTCAGTTATTTTATATCTCCAGTCAAAGAATATAGGCTTTACTCTTTTGATGGAGACACTTCAGGCATCTTAACTGAAATGGTGTACATTTTTTGTTGTTCTTGAAAAGGCACTTCATGTTCCCAACAAAGATTTTTATGGGGTATTGTTGAATGTATATTAAATACACATTCCTTTTTGTATATTTTGTACCATTGCACACTTATTGTACATTGTATTTGTTGTCATGATGTCATTTATATATGGTTGTCAAAGATGATATACTCATGGAGTAAATGGTTATGGCTTTGGGATTTCACTTGGATCTTTTATGAGGAGGGTTTTTATGTTGTTGATTTTTTATTCAACTTGTGTGCTGTAGCATTGAAGATGTATATCTGATGGGCATTCATAAAATAAAGTGAAAATATATTTGAAATTTTTGACTTGAGATGTTTGGTGGAACCGCAGCCTTTTCTGAACATTGCAGGTCTGCAGTGCTGGCTAGAACTTTTCACTGCCATCAAGTTGCATTTGCTGACATCTCCTATAATTGTTCCCCTTCTCTCTTCATGTTTTCCATCCCATAACTATAGTTAATTCACCAGAACATAATTTCTTTCATCATCGGCGCTATATCTCTGTAACATCAAAATGCTTTAAGTTTTATGAACAATATTTAATTTTACTTAATACCACAGAATTTTGTTTAGTTCCCTTTCCTTTTTTTTTTTCTCCCCAAATAAAGCAGATAATGGTGGTTTTTGCCAGCTCTAACAGACTGTACTATGTGACCCTTTTCAGCTCTTCTTACAAATATTTTGTCTATTATGTTGTTCAAAATTCTAACAGGTATCATAGTAGTATATCTTGTGCTATGTGCAGTGCTGACATAGTGGGATATAAACCAATACTGTAGACTTTATTTACCTTAAAATAAGAAAATTGTGTTTTCCAACAATTAATCAAGTTAAATTGGCATATTTTAGCAGAGTTCTGCTATTCTTCTCTCTCTGTTCAGAAGATGTATTGGAGAGGGGAAGTTTCCATTTCCTGTAAGAGACAAATTTTGGAACCCTTTAACATTTCATTAAGAAATCAGCTGTCTGTGACCTCTTCTAGCATTCTGCCAAAATATACTTGCAGCAACCTCTCCCCTTTCTCTCCACATGGAATCACATCAGAAACTGTTATTTGATGCCATAAACCAATGTGAATCAATCCGTTATGTGTTCACTTGATTAAATGGAATGCATTTTATTGCTGCATTTGCATGCTTTTCTTTGAAATCTGGAGTCAAGCAACTGAGTGTCTTTGAGGATTAAGTGCATTTTAGTGACTTCTCTGTATAAATTATTGGCAAATTAGCAGAATGTTATTGTCTCAGCTTTGCCAGTGCTTGCTCAGAGGGAAATGTGCAACGAATGTATTCTATCTTGGCTCTGATTATGTTCATTGATGTTTGCATATATGAAACAATTGATTAAGAGTCTAGGTTTTAGGAAAATTAAGTGTCTTAGCCCCACAATGGAAGTTACTGAGTAGCTTCAAGGAGCTGTCATCTTTGTTCAAAGAGAGGATTTGATTATTTGCTTTTGAGAAAGAGATTCTGGGACTCATTAGTAAAGGGGAAAGTTTGCAATTTTTGATTTGTCTGTCTTGCTAGAGCCAGCAGGACCAGTTAAATGGAGATTCTTAATTATAATCAGACAGAATGGCAGCAGATATTGTTATTTAGGAGCTAGTGGTTGTGGACTCTGCCAGCAGTGGCCAACACAATGCTTCAATGTAAAAGTAGCTCCAATTGGTGCTGACACACAAATGGGGATGACATGTCTTCCTAAGCAAGGAATGCTGCAGGCTGGTCTGTATCACAGAATCATAGACTCATAGAATCATAGAATTTTTGGGTTGGAAGGGACCTTTAAAACTCACCTAGTCCAATCCTCCCTGCAATGAGCAGGGACATTTTCAACTAAATCAGGTTTCTCAGAGCCCCATCCAACCTGATCATTAATATTTTCAGGGATGAAGCATATACCACCTCTCTGGGCAACTTGTTCTAGTGTTTTACCACTCTCATCACAAAAAAAAAATAATTCTTGTATTTAGTCTAAATCTGCCTGGTTTTAGTTTAGAAACATGACCCTTTGTGCTATCATAACAGACCCTACTAAAAAGTCTGTCCCCATCTTTCTTATAAGCCCCTTTAAGTACTGAAGAGCTGCAGTATAGTCTCCCTGGAGCCTTCTCTTCTCTAGGTTGAGTAAGCCCAACTCAGACTGTTCAGAGGAGAGGTGCTCCAGACCTCAGGTCATCTTTTCTGGACCTGCTTCAGCAGGTACATTTCTTTCCTGTGATGAGGACCCCAGAGCTGGAAACAGTACTCCAGGTGAGGTCTGAGCTGAGTAGAGGGATAGAATCATCTCCCTCAACCCACCAGCCATGCTTCTTGTGTTCCAGCCCAGGATGTGGTTGGCTTTCTGATCTGGTCATGTTTATCATCCAGCAGTACCCTTAAGTTCTCCTTGGGGCTGCTCTCAATCCTTTCTTCCCCCAGCCATCATGAAGCATGAAGGCCTTAAAAAGCTATTCTAGGTAATGGAACAGGGAATGATAGATTCTTGGGAAGTTCTCCTTACCTTCGGTGTTGTCTCTTAGTCTTTCCCCTTGTATACTTCTTTCACTGAATCCCCTTGTCAGACTTATGCTGACCGGTGTGTGAACAGTGTCACTGATTGCTTAGGGAGGTGTCACCATCCCTTGGGGTGTTTAAGGAAAGGCTGGATGAGGTACTTAGGGACATGGTTTAGTAAGTAATATAGGTCGTAGGGGGATGGTTGGACTAGATGGTTTTGGATGTCTTTTCCAACCTTAATTATAGAATTATAACAGGCAGCAGGATGGTTGGATTACATGGTCTTGGAGGTCTTTTTCAACCTTAATTATTATATGATTCCATGATTCTATTTCTTGCTGCTTTTGAATTCTTTGAACTGTGCTTCTTTATATCCTATAATATACACTGTGTGTGACAATGTATGATGACATCCCCAGGTACCTGGTTGGATGTCCCCACACTGAATACATGCAGCAGAAATAAGAGAGACAGAAGAATTGATTTGATAATAAGCTGCACTATATTTTGGTTATTTCTCAGGATGTATAGAGTTGGACCTCTTCAGGAAGAAAACTCTCAAGTCCCTTGTACTGTGAGTTTGGTGCTCTTCCTGCACCTAGAAGCCAAAGGAAGGTTGTGTGGTCACTCTGACAGACTGTTTTGGGTTGGGAGGAACCTCAAAGATCATTTTCTTCCAACGTTCTCATGGGCAGGGACATCCTTCACTAGCCCACGTAACCCAAAGGCCTATCCAATCTGGCATTGATAATGTACTCTGTTTTCCATCTGGTTGTAGGCACCTTGATCTCAGTGAATCATTTGACACTGTCTCCCACAGCATCCTGGTGGACAAACTGAGGATGTGTGGCCTGGAGGACAGACTAGAGAGGTGGATTGAGAATTGGTTGAAGGGAAGAAGCCAGCGAGTTGTGATCAATGGGACAGAGTCTGCCTGGAGGCCTGTATCTACTGTAGTCCCTCAGTGGTCGGTATTGGGATCAGTACTGTTCAATGTATTCATTGATGGCCTGGATGAGGGAATAGAGTGCACAGTCAGGAAGTTTGCTGATGAACACAAAGCTAGTGGTGACACCCCAGAAGGTTGTGCTGCCATTCAACAAGATTTAGAGAGGCTGGAGAGCTGGGCAGGGAGAAATTGAATGAGATTTAACAAGGGCAAGTGTAGGGTCTGGCATCTGGGGAGGAACAACCCCAGGGACCAGGATAGGTTGAGGACTGGGCTGTTGGAGAGTAGTGCAGGTGACAGGGACCTGGGGGTCCTGGTGGACAGCAGGATGACCATGAGCCAGCAATGTGCCCTCATGGCAAGGAAGGCCAAAGGCGTCCTGGGGTGTATTAGAAATGGGTTGGCTGGTAGGTCCGGAGAGGTCCTTCTTCTCTACTCTGACCTGGTGAAACCACACCTGGAGTATTGTGTCCAGTTCTGGGCCCTTCAGTTCCAGAAGGACATAGAACTCCTTGAGAGAGTCCAGTGCAGAGCTACCAAGATGATGAAGGGAGTTCAACTTCTTCCTTATGAGGACAGGCTGAGGGAGCTGGGTCTCTTTAGCTTGGAAAAGAGGAGACTGAGGGGTGACCTCATTAATGTTTGTAAATATGTAAAGGGTGAGTGTCAGGAGGATGGAGCCAGGCTCTTCTCAGTGATGGCCAGTGATAGGACAAGGGGCAATGGGTCCAAGCTGGAGCATAGGAAGTTCCATGTCAACGTTAGAAAAAAACTTGTTCACTGTGAGGGTGACAGATTACTGGAACAGGCTGCTCAGAGACGTTTTGGAGTCTCCTTCTCTGGAGACATTCAAGACCAATCTGGACACATTCCTGTGTAATTTAATCTAGGTGATCCTGCTTGGTCAGGGGGGTTGGACTAGATGATCTTTCGAGGTCCTTTCCAACTCCTGACATTGTGTGATTCTGTGATTCTGTGAAAGGAGGGGTTGGTGAGTGTAGTGGCACTGCTGCAGAGAGAGAAGTCTTTTCCTGACTGGCATTTCCTTAGGGGTGGGAGAAATAAAAAGATTTTCCACCAGGTCTCCCTCAGCCTTTGCTTTCTATCCATCCCTTCCTATTGCAGGAACAGTCTATCCTGTCCTCAGCAACTTATCCTCCTGCAGAGAAAAAAAACTTGGCATTGCCTATGTTGCTGAGAAGCTTTGAGGTGGCTCTGGATAAACAACTTCTGCCTTTCATCTTGCAGAGTGAAAGCATTAATGAGTAGGCAATAACATCATAGAAATCACACTGCATTTAGTAACAAGTTAAGGGTTTGGTTTGAACTCCCTTACTTTAGATGGACTAATTAGCTGAAGGATTGCAGTGGAAACCTGTTTAACCAGAGCTGAAACTTCAGGATGGAGAAAGGTCATTTTGGATTTTTGCATTGATTGTTTTACGATTTGTTTTGTTCAAACTTAAAAAAGAAACACCTTTCCTACACAAAAACTCAGCCCAGCTCATTATCAAGAACAAAGACAAAATTCCGTCAAACCTTGTTTACTTCTGCATCCTGCTGTGATTTTTTCCTGCTCAGCCAAGAAATAGAATGAGGTTTGTTTTTTTTTTTTTTTTTTTTAAAACCTTTCTGTGCTTTTGATTTGTGTCAGAGAGTTGAGGCAGTCCTGATGTTACGGGTTCTGAATGACAGTGTGGTGTGCAACACCTCTGCCAGACTTTGGCTTCTTCCTTTTTTGTTTTGCTGTGGTTTGAAACTGCCTTGCTGAAATCATCAGGCAATATCAGATAATCTGCAGCCTTGCACATCCAATAGAAAGCAGTGGAAATGCTTCAAGACAAGTACAAGACTGCCTTGAACATTTGGTGGGACTGGAACTCCAGAGCTCCACACGTGTTTGGTTGATTGGTAGGGTTTGTTTTTTTTTTAATTGTTTCTTATGGTAAGAAAACCCACATACAAGTGGCTTTTAAACCTCCTAAGTATTCACCTGTTCAGACAGTGTTGGGCCATTTTCTCAATAGGTCTATTGAAGTGAGTAAAAACTTTGAGTGTAAGAAAGAACCTCACCTCAGTGAACTTCAGTGATGCTAATTTAGATACTAGGGGTGCTATTCATCTGACACAATGCCTTTGTTTTCAGTGCAAACTGTGTGATATGTGCAAGCTCTGCTTGCCTTTGTTTGGAGAGATTCATCTCAGCCTGAAGTAGCTTTCCAAGATAAGCTAGGGTAATTGTGCCTACTACTCTCCATTAAGTACCAAGGGAGAAGAGGTTGACAATGAATGTTAGGTGATGTGGATTTGACCCTGGTTGTGGCTTTCCATAAAAACTGAGAAGAAATTGTCATTGGATTAGACATTTTTAAAAGCTCCATAAAGATAATGTAGAAGCAGGGATATCAGCATTATGTCCAGATATTCTGACCTTTTGTTACACTGCACAGATCCTCTCAATCTAAAAAGAACACACACACACACACACACACACACAAAGTGAAATAAATGTAGATGACAAACTTGAGATGCTTTAAGAGGCCTTGATTTAGAGAGAAAGACTCCCAACCTGTCGAAGCTTAGCCCCTGTAGGAACCAAGCCCAGAACGTTAGACACTCCAGTGCTTGTGGAGAGTAATGTGGGCTGAGCATCACCTATTTTGGGGAAAGATTTTTTTACTAGAGAGCTCCACAATGCAGTAACTTAAAATAGCTGCCTGTGTAGCCAGTCACAGAAGTGTAGACATCAGGAGGTCTTGGCTTGTGGAGATGCGGATATGCAAAGAAAATAAGCATCTATCTATGAGTAGGAATTTTAGGAACATGCATCTTTATTATTTTACATTCAAAATGACAACTACTTCCTTTACTAGTTCAACCCTAAGGGCTTGCACCTTTCCAGAAATGTGTAAAAAACACCTGCAAGTGCAGGAGAACTGGGCTCCAGGGGACTTGTACATCCAACAACATGCATTTGTAGCATCTGCCTTTCAAGCCTCAGTGGTGTGGCCTTTCAAGTCAGTGAGAATTTTGCTATTGACCTCAGCTGGAATGAGATCAAGAGGAACAAGCCCTTAGGTAAATATGCCCAGACATAGTAATCAAAGGTGTGTTTGTTACCTTAATGACTTATTGGACCCCGCAGAAGGGACAATTTCGGATTGTTTTAGTAGCGTGAGGGTGGCTTTAAGAGTGGCTTTAAGAGTGCAGTTAACAAAGCCGAACTTTAAAGGTATTTTGCCATTGTCTAAGTAGTTGGCATGTGTGTCTTGAATCATTCAGTTTCAATGCAAAGGTCACCCCAGACACCTGTGTAAATGTCTCCTATATTTCTCTTTTGTGACTTTTTTTAGTCTCTGTTTCTGCAGTGCTCCAATTACCTTTCACTGCACTGTTGGTGCAGACAAACCGAACCAGCTTTGTTTTGGCTGGAGGTATTAAACAGTCTTTAGCAATTTTCTAACAGACTTTCTTCCATCTCTCTGCCAACCTAATCTATAATCTCTTCAGTTTTTATATGCAACCAATCTATTGTGTGCATGACAGCTTTAGGTCATGCCAAATGTCTGAACCAGTGATCAAAAGTTTTTTGATAGTAGTATCTAATATAGAAGTAATTAAGCATCTTCACTTTTGGAAATCACACAACATTTTAATAACAAAAAGAGTACTTGAGATGCAATACAAATATGAGGATTTTTTTTTTTGTTTGTTTTGTTTTAAGGAGGGAGAATTTACTCTTGACCCCAATGAACCATTCATCATCATAAGTACATATTATGTGACACAGATTTTGTAACACAGGCATAAACCCATACACAGATACCTGTGTACACACACTGATACTGCAGACTTTTTACTCTTTCTTTGGTCCTTGTGTCTAGGGAAATGTAATGACCTTGAGGGAGGAAGAAACAAAAATGAAACCATGCTGAAAAACTTTTATCTTTTTATTATTGGTGCCTTTACATTAATACTGCTGTTTTGTGCTGAGAAAACCAATCTGTTACACGTAAGGTAACTGTAATATACAACATAGAAATGCAGTCTAAGTTAATTACAACAAGGAGCTACAAAAAAATTTCGTAGGAAAGAAGTCACCTAACATTGCAACTGTGCTTGCAACAAACCACTCCCTTACTGTAGGACTATGCACATTGTGAACCACAGTTATTTACATCTCCCTTACAACTGTTAACAACAGAAGGGCTAAAATCAGTCTAAAAAGTTCCAGAACGTCACTATATACTGTACAATCCTCAAAAATAATTTATTACACCATTTCTAAAAAAAGGTACTAGTTTTGTTTTCGTTTCTTTTGTTTTCTGGTGTTTTCTGGAGTGCACAACATGTGCAAAATTTTGCCTAACAGTCTAAAAACTCAAGAACTGAACTGCAAGTCACAATCACAGAGATGAGGTGGTGGAGTCCAGAACTTCCCTTCCATTGCAGACAGTTGGTACGTACATACTAGCAGATGCTGAAAGAGAAAGTGAGAGAAAATCAATTGATAGAAAAAATTACAGTTAGAATATATGTTGATCTAGGCCATCACACCAAATTTAACCATGTCCAATGAAAAGTCACTGTACGTGACTATGTCAGCAGTTGATCTGATGGAAGTACTGCTCACATCTCTACAAGGCAATTAAGATCTGAGGTTGAAGCATCCTCTGGAGGAACCTGGTTTCTCTCTGCTGACCATTGAGAACATGTAGGGTGACTAAGCTTCTTCAAGAAGTGTCTGAATAAAATGCATTAGATATATTTGGATGATTCTGGGCCGCTGGGTCTTGCTTTATAGCACTTGCTTGTTAGCATGAATTAACATAGCTAGAGTGGTGCTAAGATATCCCTGTAGAATAAAAAGTGAACCTTTAGATTGTTTGTGTTTTATTGGCAAGAAATGTTAAGGTCTGATCCTTTGAGCTTTCACATAATTGGAATGGACATTGCTGAAATACAAGATACAGCTTTTTAAATCTGTGAGAGAATTTGCTTCTGCATATTAGGAGTGTGTGTTGATATGCTTTTCAATTAAAAAAAAAAACCAAAAAACCAAACCCCAACAACCCCCAAAAAGGTGTCTATGTGAATGTGGGATGGACTGAATAAATTTTTAAATAACTGTATTAGAAAGCAAGATTATTTCTCACCTAATTCCAGAATATTTTCTGACCATAATATCTTTCATTTCTAGGAGCTCTGGATCAGGATTTAATATGCATCCAGAGATGATGGCCAGATTCTGATACCTTTGCTACATTACTAATATTTTATTCAACAGGTTTTCAATGCTTCAGTGATACGACAATTGAATCTGAGTATCAGAATTTGTTTCTAAATGCATTTTTATTTTGACTGGAGGTTATATTACTATTCTGCTAAAGCCTTGCAGATTTTAATTTAAAAGCAAGCTGGTTTGTCCATCTTTGTTAAAATTACCCATTGGGCCTCAGGAATGTGTTTTCAGACACTCAGTGACATGCCTGCTCATGGCACCATGAAGCTGTTTTTTGAAAGATACATTAGGTTAATGATAACAGTGACCCAGAGAAATGTGATGCCTTCATCAAAGAAAGCATACGACAAGCAGTGACTTCGTAAACTCAATCATCCAGTGTAAAAAGCAATTTATTCAGCTGACAAGGGCATGCTCAGTCTTCCAAAACTGGTGCTGGATACACTCTCAGTTATAGACTGGTTCACCAAAAATGCTCAGCATCATTTTCAGGACAAACCATTCTTTCTTCGAACCAGCTAATATTTCAAATTCTTTCACTGACTGAATAAATATTTAGTGGAAAGCAAAACTGCTTTAATAGGAGAAATATAAGGGAAACTATTGGACCAACCTGCTACTTGGAGGGCAGGACATATTCCTGATAAATAGAAGAGCCAAGAATGAGCCCCTGCCCTGAAATGGGTAGACAGAGTTTGATCTCTCACAACCTGGGTTTCACGTATATGAAAGCAACCATTTGCAGGTAAAAGGCCACAGGACACCATGTCTATGATTTTGTGAAAATTAGCCATCAGATTTACCCAGTTTTTAACTGGATATAATATAGCAGCACATTGACCTGAAATGTTTATTATTGTTGCTATTTTTAAAAAAACTTACTGTTGGCAAATAACAAAATCAGTACTGCTTAGGAGACCTGATTCAAACCTCTGCTCTACTGCAGTATGACTACAGGCAAAAGCATTTCATTACTGTGAACATCACTCACCCGCCCAGAATGCTTCTAGCTTCAGGGGTTTTTTTGAAGCCCAACATACTGAAGAGCATGAATAGATCAAATGCTCCCTAACTGGGTCAGGAGGATGTCAAAGTTGGACTGAGAAATATGATGGAAAGCGAGAAACAAGTGGCCTTGTGTGTTCAGTTCCCAGGCTCCCTCCAGAGCACGTACCTCTCTTGTAGTGCTGGGAGGCAGTTATTAACTCTGCCGGCTGGAGTAAAGCATTCACATGGAGTATCCAGCTCTCTCCAAAACTGAACAAAAGAACCTACTTCTCCTTGCAGACCTTTTCAATGCTAATTGCTGGCCCTGCAAGGTTCTGGGTTTTAAATCATGTCTTATGGCAGCAGTCAAGGGTTTTCCTGAAATATTGCTGGGCCTGCCATAGATGCTCCACCCCTATTTTGCCTTGTGTTGAGGTCAAACAAAAATGTGTGGCATGATCAGAAGTCTTGATTTGGCTGCAATTCACGCTTTTGATCTCCTCTTTCCTGGCTGTCTCTCATTTTCCTTGGATAATCCAACACTGCCGTGGCCACCTTGCAGCATGCCTACATAGTCAGGAACAGGCAGGTTCCAACTTGATTCTGTCTGCCACATCCTCTACTCAGGCTCACAGTCGGACAACTGTGAGTTAATCATGTATAAAAGCCTTTTATAAGGGCTAGCTTGGAACAAGGACAGCAAAATAAATTCAGAGAGAGAAAATTTACCAGTCTGGCTATAAACAGTAGCTTCAATTCTTTTTCTGACCCCTGTAGAGGACACCTGGAGGAGCTCAAATCTGTGTGCCTCCAAGTGGACATAACTTGGATGAATGATACCTGGGTGTAAAAGCTCAAAGTGAATCATGTTGGTGGTTAAACCAGTCCTGAGCTCTCTGGGAAGTTTTATGAGTGCTGACCTGCTACCTTATGGGAATCTCTCTGCCAAGTATGTAAACCAGGAAGCTGGGGAATATCCCAATGGGGGAAACACTGCAGGAGCAATAGAACTTCTGCAGCTCTCTGCCCAATGTGAATTTTCAGATTAAAATGAATGCATACATATATATATTAAAATGTCAAATATCTATATATACATATAGCTCTCTGTAGCTTAAATCTACAATAGTCTTCTAGTCCAGACTTCAGCTGTCAAAGTTCAGTGCTTCTACAACAAATTTCATGCTTAGCAGGCAAGTACTGACCTCTACTTGCTTTCTCCAGACCATGCAGCAGAGATGAGCTGTATGCAGATGGCTGTATGAAGTGATCAGTTTATCTTTCATGGCCACAATCACCACACTACAGATTATGTGGTTGCCCATTGACTTAGACCCTCACACCTCTGCTAGGTTTAGGGACGTAACTGCAGTACACATTTAGAACTAACACTCAAGAGCATCATGAGTGTCACTTACCTCTTCTCATAGTGCTTGTCCAGTTTTCACAGTTCAAGGAACTGTGTTAAAAACTGTCCATGAGTCTCTTGCTGTTCATGACCCACTATGGTGATGACATTAATCACTTATGAAGTGAAGCAGTGGTGGCAACCCTGAGATGCACTGGAGGTGGGAATCCATGGAGATAAGAAACACGCTCATTCAAGCAGTTGGGGTACTCCTGTGCTCTAAAGCTCTAATAATGAACAAGAACTGGCTTTTCAGATGTTGCTGTTATTAAAATGGCTTGGAGCTAATTTTCATCAGTCTCATATTAAGCAGTTTCTGTTTGATGAAAACACCATCAAGACCAAAACAAAACCAAGCTGCAGCCCCAGGACTAATGAGAGGAATATTTTAGACATGGATTAGATCAATTTGGATGACAACCTTTTTTGCAGTTTATATGTGACTAAACAATTAAAACCATATTTAAAATAATTTGCAGATAAGTTCAAGTCAGTAAAAAAAATACTCCTTAAAAATAATGGTGCTATAACAGTTATTTTCCAGTGCTATTTTCTCAAATAATTGTCCTAGATGGAAACTACAGGTCTTTTTTCATTGTATGTGATGGACGTTCTAGTGTTACTTCCAGGTCCATGATTCGCTGTTATTCACCTAGGAGTAAGCAGGCAAGGTGGCCACTTTTCTAAACAATGAAGTAGCAAGACATTGTAAATCTAGATTTTTATATTTTCCTTAATGTCTTAAAGCTATTCACAAAGCCATGAAAATAGGCTTTTAATGTAAAGATGTGCAACGAGGGGTATCTTTCAGTTGTATGTGTGCTAGCTCACACACATGTATTGTCCAGCCTTTATAATAAAAATAACATTCCAAAATGCAATCCTGTACTATCCTCATACTATGAGAGAATTAGAAAACTTGGGATGATAATTTACAAAAAAAAAATTAACAAGGGATGAAAATTATCTCGTGGCATTTTCCATTTTGTCAAGGATCTAAACTTGGAATTTAAATTGGAAGTTACTTGGAATCCATTGGTCTTGCAAACCCAGCCATTTGGGGAGTGCTCAGCACTTAGGGCCATCTCATCTCTCTTGATTTAAGTTTTCCAAAACACCAAGGAGATTTGGTGTTCTGGTGTCAGGGTTGGATGGGGGATGTGTAGTTCTCTGTTCTTAAGGGACCCTGGGCATTCATGACACATTATGGTTTGGGGTGGGAGAGCCAGAGACGTCTGGGACAACCTTTACTTCACAATCCCTGCAGTACACAGTAGGGTCCTAAGTTTCTTCTATGTTCTGTCTGAAATCTGAAGTGGTAAAGGTGTCTAGACAATTTTGAAATGCTGATTATACTTAAAAACCTGAAGTTATTTTAGCATGAACTTGATGGAAAGTTCTCTGTGTCCATCCTCCTACCCCCTGCCCCCACTTTCCTCTGTTTCTTATTCCTTGCCTCTTTATAGTTCAGTCTCAGAACAAAACCAAGCAAATCTGCTTGGGATGAAGAGGCTGGAGATGAAGGAAAGGAGGGAGACAGAACAGATGAGTTGTCCTTGTGAGAAAGCACTGATTGCTCCTTCTGGCTCTGGTATTGCTCACATTCAGCATACAGATAAAGTTTATGGCATCACTTGTATGCATTTACTGCAGACATGGAGCCTTTCCTTATAATACAGTTAATAAGAGCCACTGAGAGCACGCTGCATTGTGGCCCAGGTCCTGTTGGCATGTCATTTTGACAGGAATACTCCAGGGCAATGTGTTCCTGTCACTGCTGCAAGGGTGACAGCGAGTGACAGGCTCTGCTTGCTTTGTGAAAAGGGATGGAGTTGGAGTCTGCTGAAAGCTTTCTGCTGACTTCAGTGAGCTTCAGAGCAGGTTCTAAGCTGATTCCCATGGGAGAGGGATGAGTTCTTCTCTCCAGACACAAATGAAGTGATGCTTTTCACACAGCCCAGGCTATAAAAGGTCTTTTTGTTGCTGATAAGAAGCACATCTTGTCTTTACTCAAACTCACCACAACTCCTCCCTCCCCATCCTCACAGAAAATTTGTGGGTTTGTTACTTACACTGTGAATAAGTGGTCCCGGTCCCACTGACACTGAACCTGTTGAGGTGGAGTCTGTGAGTGACCACATTCTTCTGGGGCTGGAAGAGGATGATGTGCACCTTGGGCGCGAACAAGCAGCCCAGCACAACAAAGCCGCTCAGACTCACAGAGATGCACATGGTGGTGGTTTGCACCTAGGAGAGAGTGGGTGCAAAGCACTGTGTTTCAGTATGGAAAGCTCTGAAATGCAGAATATTAGAAACATTGTCATACAACATTAGGTACCACAGTCCTGGGGGGGTTGCACCGGTACAGACTGGCTTGAACATCTGTTACATCCTTATCTTCCATGATCCTTGCATGGTACAAGTGAGATGTGATGCTGATGGTGCCCTTGATAAAACCGGCTTACACATACCATAATTTATCTGGGATATATACTTTATATGGGTTGACATTCGATACCTCATGTAGAGCATCCATTTGAATACCAGTTTAGCCCCCAGCTTCAATTCTAATCAGAGAATTTGAACAATCCTTTGTGATTTGGAGTGATAACAGCTGTGTGATGTTTCTCAGACTAAGCCTAAAAGGTGCCCTGACATTGATACAGATGGTTTTGGGCTCATAAAGTGTTTGTAGGGCTGCAGGATTTTAGAGTGGTTGCCTTTGGGGTGTTTTTTAGTGCAACTTTGCTGGCACTTTGTTTCTTTTTGTTCAATGGTATACCTAAGTGCCAGTTTACTGCCTCATTTCCAGGTTTTACTCTTTTATTCCAAGCTGATTCCTTAATTAAGATGTTGAATTAAACTGCTTTAAACTTTACTGCTTAATTTGAATTATTACACATGCATGGCTCATTTTTCCTTAGTTACACTCCTGCAGTCCTTGGAGATTAGCTGCCTTCTACGGAAATGCTTCTCATACCTACTTGTCAGAAATAATTGGTGCAAAATGAAAAATAGAGTAGGGAATGGATTTTGTTGCTTTATATATATACTGTGCTTTGTCAGCAGTGAGTATAATTAATGTGATCATGTAATAATCATTCTTTCCCCAAAGTAGATGTGGTAAGCACCATGAAAAGGTGCTCAGTATCCACCAGGTGAGTGAACATGGAAGACCCTACAAGGGCAGCATGAAAAAGGGACACCTGAATACTTCCAGCTGCACTGTCTCCTTCATTTCTTTGAATTCTGTTCACAGGGCTCTGGGTGGGTATTGAGCTGGCCACTGTACAGGTAAAGCAGGACTGGGAGTTTTCTTAATAAACAAAGGCAGTAGTTTCAAGTCCTCTTCAGTAACAAAGCCCTTCTCCCACCCTATGCTGCTCCCGAAGCAGCTCAGCTGTGCTGTTATAATTATACAATCGATTGATGAAATGATGTGGGTTAAAAATAGCCCCAACCCCCAGGGTTCCTTCTAACCCAGGTCACTTCAGTCATTCAATGTGTAACCCAGCCTCGCAGACACTGCTGTCCTCATACAACAGATGCAGCCCTGCTAGACCTGGAAGGAACAACTGACAGGGGCCAAGCTCCTTAAGCCTGAATCACTCCTAAAAAAATGCAGGGAGAAACTCTGAAAAGCAGGAACTTAGGACACCTGATTTCATTATAACCAGATGTTCCCTTTCCTTTGTTATAGCTGCATTTCTTAAGTTTTGTTTAAAGTCATCAGGTTGAAAATTCCTTTAAATGTGCTAGATAACAGGGCTGCTATGAGTGCTTTTTTAATCACATTAGGTTTCATTGTACCTTTATTTCTGAAATCAGTGTGGATTTCTGCATCACAATCAATGGTTTCAGAGAAATCCAGTTCCTTTTCCAGGAACTTTTTAAATTTTTGACAGTGCAGCTAACAGTCAAACACCAAATGCAACAGTTTGTAGAGCAGTTTCTGGCCTCTGCTTTGGGATCTTCTTACCTTCTGGGAACAACTGGGATAATTGGGAACATTTCAAGGAATATCAGGGTACTTTATTGTTGTTGAGAAAGGACTGCTACAGGAAACTGACTTTCAGCAACCTCCATCAGCTCCTAAAGAGCTCTGTCATCTGTTCTTGACTAGCACTTGTGTGAGTTGACTCTTGGTTAGGTAAGGTTTGGCATTCTTATTGCAGGTGCTGGGAACAGTCCTCTGAAGGTGCTGGGTAGCTAATAGGTTCAGTATCAGTTGGAAATGTGTGCAGAAGAGGGTTCGAAATTTTGCTGAAGGTTTGTGATCAATGGAAGTGTTATAAGACATGGTCTTCAGTGCCTGCAGGGCAACTATCCCTGGCATATCAGGAAGGAGGATGCAGCCTTGGACTTGGAGGGATACCTGAAGCCTCTTATGGGGGCCAAGGGGGTTTTATTGTTTTCTACAGGAGATGTGGTGGATTTCTGTTGAAAGGTTAAAGAGCTATGGGAGGTGGTTCTGCAGACATTGCGGCATCAGCCATGATGGGACAAGGTGGACTGGATCTTCTCTGACCTTCTGCAGGTACAAGAGACTAGCCTTTACTAGAGAAGAACTCATCAGACTATGCTTCTTGAATTGGGAAATAGACTCTGATGATGATGATGATGACTTTTTAAACCAGACAAATCATAGAATCATAGAATCATAGAATGATTGGTATTAGAAGAAACCTTAAAGATTATCTAGTTCCAAAACGCTGCCATGGGCAGGGACCCCCTACGCTAGCCCAGATTGCCCAAAGTCTCATCCAACCTGTCCTTGAACACTGCCAGGGATTCAGGGGCAGCCACAGCTTCTCTGGGCAACCTGTGCCAGGGCCTCACCACCCTCACAGGGAAGGATTTCTTCCTAATATAAAATCTAAATCATGAGAGTAGAGTAGAGGGGCAGAAAACTTCCCTCAACCTGTTGGTCATGCTGCTTGTGATGCAGCTCAGGATACAGTTGGCTTTCTGTACTGTGAGTGCACATTGCTGGGTCATGTTAAGCTTCTCACTTGTCAGTGAAGACTGAGGAAAAAAAAGCATTGATTCCTTCTGACTTCTCCATATCCTGGGTAACCAGGTCTCCTGTTTCCTTTTCTAAAGGACCCACACGTTCCCTAGTCTTCCTTTTATCTCTGATGCACCTGTAAATCTGTTCTTGTTGCCCTTGATGTCCCTGGCTAGATTTAATTCTATCAGGGCTTAGCTTTCTTGACCTGATCCCCAGCTGCTCAGGCATTTTCTCTGTATTCCCCCCAGGATACCAGCCCTTGCTTCCACTCTCCATAGGTACAGGTCACTACATCCAAGGCTGCCCTTGAGCAACACTTTCCTCACCAGCTCCTTCTTGTTGGTGCAAACAAGGTCCAGTGTGGCACCTCTCCTCATTGGCTCCCCTATCACTTGGAGAATGAAGTTATCATTGACACATTCTAGAAACCTCCTGGATTGCTGATAGTTTGTGGTGTTGTCCATCCAATGGATATTGGGGTGGTTGAAGTCATCCATGAGGACCAGGACTTGTGAGTGTGAAGCTGCTCCTTTCTGTCTATAGAGGGCCTCCTCTGCTTGGTCTTCTGGTTGGGTGGCCTGGAGAGACCCCTACTATAATGTCACCTGTCTCTGCCCTCCCTTAATGCTTAGTAATAAGGTCTTGTCGGGCTCCTCATTCAATCCCAGGCAGAGTTCCTACACTCCATCTGGTGATTGACACTGAGGGTGGCACCCCCTCCTCATCTTTCCTGTAACCTGTATCCTTCCATTCTGACACCCCAGTCATAGGAATCATCCTACAGCATTTTGGAGATGCCAATATGATCACAGCCCTTCAGGTGTGTGAACATCTCCAGTTCCTTGTTTGTTCCCCATTCTATGTGTGTTTGCATAGAAATATTTAAGCCAACCACACGATGAATCTGACTTCCTGGTTGGAGTGTCTAGAATTCCTTTGTACAGCACTACGGATGCTCTTCTGATGACCTGTGATCCTTGTCTAGTCTCTGAGCTTCTCCTTCTGGCACTGGCATCATCTGTTTGGAATGGGAGTCACTGACTTTTCACCAAGTGAATCCCATGGTCTAAGTAAGCAAACCCCCTGGCTGTGGCACAAGTCCTCTAACCATTTGTTGTTTCACCAGATTGAGTGGCCCTTTAAACCTCTTCCCTTTCACCAGAAGGATTGTTAAAAAAAATAAATCCTTGTGGTCCAAAGTATCTTGGCACCTGTCCCAGAGCTCTGTAATCCTTTATATTCCTCAGAGTGCACTGCTGCCCACATGAAGCAACAGTCACGGATAATGGCCATTGAACTCTATGAGGCTTGATGGTCTCTTGGTTACATCCCTGATGCAAGCCCCAGTAAGCAGCACACCATCTGGAGCATGTCTCATGTTGGTAAATGAGTGCCTGTATCTCTTAGAAGCGAGTCACCTACCACTGTCACCTGTTGCCTTAGCTTAGTTGTGCTGGTTGTTACACAGGGCACAGACTGGGATGTCTTGCTCAGCTTCCACCATCTCTCCTGATGTGGTGGGTCTTTCCTCCAGTTTACAGAGTGAAGAGCTTTGCAGAGTCACCTCAAGCTTCAGGAGAAGTCTCTTCTTCCTGTTGGTGCTTTTCATCTCAAGCTTCCATTCTTATGCATCATTCCCTTCTCTATGTGCTGGTGGGTGAAATTTGGCCATGGGCCGCGGATTCACTGCAGACTGCACTTGGAACCAGCTTTCCAATTCCTTCTTAGCCTCCCTGATGTTTTGCAGCCTCCTCACATCTTGCTCCAGCTCAGCCACCTGCTTCAGGAAGTCCTTCACTCAGCACAGCTTCTGCAGTCAGGTCTGCCACCTCTCTCTGTCCTGGGAGAAAGGTCTGGACACATCCTGCAGCCTGAGGTCTGCACTGCAGCCTCTCCCTTCAGCAGCTCCCTCTGGGTGGGGGCATCATGGTGCAGACCCACCAGTCGGAGATGCATCCTTGGCTCTCAGGTATGTGCCCACCATTCTGCCTGAGGGTCAGGTGGGATGGGTGCCAGTGGCCTGTCACAGAGCGGTTCCCATTGCTGGGTTATGTGTACCTCGAGTCTCCCACTTGGCCAGTGGAAAACCCCTCCCTTGAAGCAGTGCCCTTCCCTTGCCCCTTTCTGCACCAACTGCTGCACCAACTGCAGCTCCATGCCCTGGTCACAGTACCACGGCCTGTGTGTCTGCTCTGGTGGCAGCACTCCTGGGCACTTGCACTCCTTGGGCTGCCCTTTGTAGGTGTGGGGTGACCACTGTGGCTCTGGCAATGACCAGGCCATGCCAACATCTCTCAGTAGAGCTACTCCTGAAGGGTCTCTCCGCTCCCCTGGTGTTTCCCTGCCTCAGGATCTGTCACTGTGCTTCAGGCTGGGCTGGCTCTGGAGAAGCTCCCCTCAGCAAATTGGTCCTGCTCTCCTCACAGGCCTGCAATGACAGCATGGCCGCAGTCACAGCGTAGAGCTGGCCGAACTGCTGGGCTCAAGGCTTGAGATCAGTGGCACAATGTCTATCCAGAGGTTGATAACTAGTTGTTACAGGGGCTGATATTAGGACCAATGGAGCTTAACACCTCCATTAACTACCTGGGTGCTGGGACAGAGTGAACCCTCAATAAGTCTGAAGATGATACAGAGGTGGGAGTGTCGTTGATTCAGCAGGTTGCTGTGCTGCAATCCAGAGACACCTTGGCAAGCTGGAGAAATGGGATGGCAAAACCCTCTTGTTTGGGAGGTCTTGGTCTTGAAACCAAGTTCAACAAAGAGAAAAACAGAGCACTGCAACTTGGGAAAACAACCCCAGGCACCAGTAAATGCTGGGAGCCAGCCAGCTGGAAAAGCAGTTTTGCAGAGGAGATCCTGAAGGTTCCAGTGGGACAAAAAGCAGATCATGAGCCAAAAATGTGCCCTGGAGGTAAGGAAGGTCAACTGTCTCCTGGGCTGTAGCATGCAGAGTGTTGCCAGCAGGTCAAAGAAAGTGATCCTTCTTCTCTGCTCAAGCACTGGTGAGGCACATCTGGGGTACTGTGCCCAGCTTTGGGTTCACCAGTACAAGAGAGACATGAACATACTGGAGGAAGTGCAGCAAAGGGCCATGGAGATGATTCAGGGACTGGAACAACCGTCATGTGAGGAAAGGCTGAGGGAGCTGGGACTGTTCAGCTTGGAGAAGAGAAGGTTCAGGAGGATCACACAGGAGTGTGTATATGTATCTCATAGGGGAGATAAAAGAAAAAGGGGCCAGACTTTTCCCAGTGGTAGCCAGCGAAGAGGCCATGGGTACAAACAATATATGACAATTTGTTTAAACATAAGAAAATTGTAAATATGGTCAAACACTGGTAAAAGTTCCCCAAAGAGGCTGTGGAGTCTCCATCCTTGGACATACTAAAAACCTGAATTGACACAGCTTTCATTGACCCTGCCTTGAGAAGGAGAGGTAGAACAAGACATCCCTAGAGGTCGCTTTCTTGGTGGTTATATGAAGTCATGTTGTGTGTGGAAAAATCCCACATCTGACATCATGATTGAATCACCAAGATCTCTACTATAAATCTTTTTCCTTCCCCCTTCCAGAATCCCTTTTGCTTTTGAAATGTACTTGATTCAGGAAGAAGAGACTGGTCATGCCAATACAAGCAAGCTTGGTCTAAGAGAATAAAAAGCAGGTGTGTGCTGCAGGAATAGCTGTGCCATAAATCCTTCACACAGCAGAGGTTGCCTTAACCACAGGCAGGGTTATTTGGTGGGTGACTCTCTAAAGCATACAGTAAGATTCCATCCCAGCATATCTAACATCCTGTCTGGCACCTGTTCTAAAGGTTTTCTACAGTGATGTTTCTGCTTCTGCATTTTGATTTATTTGTTCTTTAACTACTTCAGTGGGGACAGCACCAAATCAGTGGATAAATTTCCAGGAACTCTCCCATTTCTTCAGAAGGGTCAGTCCTGAGTGATGTTTGCACTTAATGACAAAATCTTAAGCTAGTCAATTTTTTTCATTGCTGCAATTATATTTCCAAGGTTGTTTGTTACGATGCCACCAAAATTGGCCTACATAAGGATGGTGCAGGTTGATTCAGAGTCAACACATGCATGAGATGAAATGTGGGCTTTTCCAGAAGTGTAGACATCTAGGATGTGATTTACAAAAAGCTCCTGACATGTCATGAAAATATCAAAAATGTGTTAAAAGCAATTTCTGGCAGGACTCGAGATGGCTTATTTAGATCCCTGCATTTAAATTAAATGCCTGTGGGTGGTTTTGAAAATCCCACTCAGGAGATAAAGCTGAAAAATGCCGCTTGAGCAATCAAGTCATGCTCCTCTTGACCATTAGTGTCTGTGCTGCCCACTCATGTGACTGTCTGCACTGATATTACCCTTCTTTTGTGTCCACCTTCCTGATTACTCCGGGTGTCCAGAGCTGTTCCCCAGTGCATTCCTTAAAGTTTTCCTTCATTAGCTTCAATCTATTACTTACCACTCTAATTTCTCCCGAGACTGAATAATCCCTTTCTCTGTTTTTGTTGCTTTGAAATTATTTATAGTCTGTGAACACGTATCCCTGGGTTTACTCTTGTCTAGACTAAATATATTTAGCTCTTTTACTGTCACTCTGTGTATCTTACTGCGTCATTTCTCATCTATCCTTGTTTTCTCGAGGTTTTCAGTATCTTTCCTAAACTGAGAAAAATAGTACTAAACATACTTTCCCAGGGTGGTCACACCAGAAGTTTGTTAAATAATATTAGCTCCATGGTTTTACATGCCATTTCATGTTCATACCTCTGTTTATAATCCCAACCCAAATTAGTCTGCTAACTTGCTTCTGGGGAGAAAGTTATCATAGAATCACAGAATAAGGTCTCCCCAGAGCCTTCTCTTCTCCAAGCAGAACAAGCCCAACTCTTCGCCTGTTTTCATAGGAGATGTGCAATTAATTGTAGAAGTTGAATTAATTCACTGCAAACTGCTGTAAGGGCCAACTCCAGCAGTCACTTCTCACATCATAATAACTGTGAGATTTCTAGTGGAGCAAATCTGAAACTTTTTCTGAGACAATTTCCTTCTGTCTAAAAATATGATTTTATTGAACTTGAGTCTTTGCCACACTATGTGACAACTTAAACAATGTAATATCTTTTCAGGTTTGTTGGTGAAAGCTCACCAATATTTTCTGCTCAGTGAGGTATGTGTTTTATCTGCTACAAATTGAGAAAGAATAAAGAGTTATATATTCAAGAATAATATTACTTGTATTTTATTCTCTTAAACAACCCTTTTCTCTCTTTTTTTTTTTTAATTATTTTTTGGAAAATAATACCATGTTTGAATGGCAAATTCTTTTGCAGAAGAAGACTAGCTACTCCAGTTTTTAATTTAAGGCCCACCTCCACCAAATAACTGATTATGACTCATTTTAGCTCATGATCTACTAGTTTTTTCTTTTAGGGCTGATGTACCAGTATGAATACTTTATCCATATGCTACGTCTCTAACATAATCAGACTCAAAGCGCTAATCCCTTCCACCACCAACTGTACATGCTCAGTTTGAAACGAGACCATCTTTCTTAAAAATAATCTAATATTTGGTAATATACTTAGATGTACATTAACATTGATATAGAGTGAGGGATCCGGGGGAAAATAGAAGTGAAAGAAGCTTTTAGTGAATGATGACACGGTTCTTTAAAGGGATGCAAATGATTTATGGAAACATATCCAAAGACTTACTCTGTAGTCACTGGATGTCACATAAAATATGGGGAGAAAGGCCAGCCAAATGATGCACGTTGTGTACATTGTGAAACCGATAAACTTGGCTTCGTTGAAATTCTCTGGACATTTCCTTGTTTTGAAGGCATATACAGTGCATAAGACTACGAGGATTACATCATATGTTAAGGAGATTAACATACTGGAATCTTTGACATTGCATTTCAATATGACAGTCTCTCTCTTCTCAGGAAGAGTGTACCGCCTGGTGCCAGGGGCCTCCAAGATCAGCCACACGGACACCACCACAATCTGTACCAAAATGAGGCTCAGGCAGATGAAGACCTGAGAGCTGGGGCTGATGAACTTAGGCCGTTGAGCACCGTTCTTTACACCATCAAATATTCTGGCTATGCAGTTTGTTTTTGTCAGAAGGGCAGAGTAGCAGACAGCAAAGGAACTTCCTAACCCCAAACGACGTAGGGTGCAGATAGCTGGAGAAGGCTTGGCTATGAAGAAGAAAGTCATGCTGTAAGACAGGAAGACCCCAAAGAGCAATATGTAGCACAGTTCACGGCCAGAGGCTTTGACCAAGGGCGTATTGTTGTGCTTGATGAACACTGCAATGACCATAAAAGTGCAAATAAAGCCCAGGCATGCAATGGTAACAGGACCTATTGCCCAAGCATCTTCCCACTTGATGTAGTCTTCTGGTAGGTCGTAACAGCCTGTCAGGTCAGCTGTGGGCCATTTTCCAGGTCCACAGTCTGCACAGGTGAATTCATCAGCCAGGTACTCATAGGTTTCACAGGGAATACAAATCCAACAGCAGACATCTCCTGGTTGCATATTCTTCATCTCGTTAGGAGCACAGGGGTCACTGCACTGGGAGACAGGGACAGAGCTCTTGGACCAGTGGATAGAGTCTACATCAAGTGACAAGGTTTCTGCCCAGTGACCAACCTTCACATAAGAGTATCTGCCTCCAGTGTACTGGAAATTGAACACGTTGTATCGTCCTATCCCATCTCCATAGGCATCAAATTTGACTGTACTGTCTGCAGCATTGGGGGGGTTGAATGGAGCTGTTAAAAAAAAAAAAAA
>VXBZ01009982.1:0-58095 GCA_013399135.1 Heliornis fulica | reverse complement strand
AAAAAAAAAAAAGAAGAAATAGTTAATAGTAATATGAAAACAGCAGATGATTTTTTTCAACTTTTTGGCAAGCACAAGCATCTGACACCTTAAGAATTTAATTAAAATTCCAAGAGGTAAGTTAAGAGGTCTGTATCTGTCCAGTATTTGAATTTGGAAATTGAATTCAGATAATACAACTATGTTTTACTTTATTGCATGAGAAATATGTGTAAATGTGGAGACTTACATTAGATTACCAATGTCCTTAATTTTATAGGACATTTGTATCACTGGATACAAAGAATTTCTTCCACTATTCACCCCAGTATGCCTAACTACTACCTCTCACATTTTCTCTTGAAAGAAAGAGGTCTGCTCCTAACTGAGACTTAGCACTGCTTGGTGAAATTCAGCTTTCAAGATATAAGGAGATTTAAATGGTCAGAGAAATAAACATCAGCTTTGAGGCCAGCAATCTGGTTGAATAGAGGATTCATTTTGAGCATGACAGAGAAGTAACAATGAAGTCCTCACCAAAGTCCTCAACCATGTCTTTTTCACTACTCCCTGTGTTGTAGGAAGCTTTGAATCTCTTCTATTTTGCTTCAGTTTTACCAGTTTCTGATACATTTTGTCTGATATGAGGTTCTCAGCATGTGCTGCTTTGGTCATTTACCTTGTTTGGGGAATAGATGAAAAAACCTGTGACCTTCTGTGAAATCAATATTACAACAGTTCCAGCTGGTAAGCTCTGGAGAGCTTTTGACTCTTTCCTCCAACTGAGGCTCTTGCAGAAGATGAGGAAATATTAAAAACGCAGGAGAAAATTTGATTTACCATGTGATTTATTGGTTATTTGTTGTAGCATCAAAGGTGAATGCCCTTATAGAGAGGAAGCAAAATATTGGGGTTTTTTTTAACACTGATGAGCAATATAGGTGATTTAATTCCCCTGTGTCTTTGCTTAGAGAAGTGGTTCACTATCATTGATAGAATGAATCTTTGTCCTTGCCTCGGTGACCATAGTGTTCTGGAGCACGAGCCTTGTCATATAAGCATATAATATCTTCCTCTACTTCAACCTCCAGATGCTTTGGATTTCTTGCAGTAGATTTGTTTAGCTTCCATAAAACACTGAGGCTAAATTCTTTCACCTTTATTCTGGCAGAGCATTATCTTATTTTACAGTATGCTAAAGCTGGAGGGTTGATGCATAACCTGCACCTCCCAGACACTGGACTGGGAGTGCATTTCTTTACAAACTTTCTCCTTATCTTGGGGCAAGGTTGGAATGTGAGTCATGCTCAGCTATAACATCTTCTGGGTTTGAACCTGTTCTTATCCCTGCCCTCTCCTGTCTTTGCCACCTCACCTGTGTCAACTAGAGTGATGGGCAGCCATGGTTTTCAGGATTACAGACCTTGTCTGGGTAAGCCAAGAATGTGTAGGAGGATTATTTTGTCTTTTTTTCATCACTGTTAGCAACTTGTACTTCTGTCTTGCCCAACAAGACCTCTCTGAGTGTGCAGAAATTTAGGGCAGCATGACACTCCCCCAAACGGCCAGTCCTTCTGGAGATAACATCTTCTAAATTATACAGGTAGATAAATTCAAGATATAGGTCAACAAGAAGAATATTAAACAGTTTTCCTTCTGTTCATCCTCACGTAGAGGCATGCAAGCTCTCTCATCCAGGAGCATCATTAAAATGAAATCATAATGCAGCTCTTAACAGCTCTTCAATAATGTGTTGTCATTGCCAGTATCTTATTTCATTATTCATAACACTTCTATAGATTGAAGAAGCTGTTAACACGGCAGCTGAGATTTAAGAGCCTATTTATTCACTTCACTGTTATACAGGCCAGCTCCAAGTGTGTTGAGAGCCTGTGACTTCTACTGGTACCCATGGGGCTGCAGGTAAACTGCAAACTAGTTGCATGGCTTTTTTTCTGCCAAGTTCACAACTTCAAGTGCATGAGTACCCTAGTGCAAATTACATGAGGGTCAGAAATAACACTTTCCAGGAAAGAGGTCTCCTGTGTAATATGTTTAACAACTTCTTAGTTCTGGTAGAAAATCTGTCATTTAAATAGAGCAAAGTATTTTCCTAGGACATTGCATGTAGGTCCAGAAGGCAAAGCAGGTAATTCCACATAGAGTTAGATTGGAATTTATGTGTGTTGCCTTCCAAGGGGATGTTCCCATGCTAGAAATATGAAAAAAATGTTTTTTGTAGAACAATATGTTTAAGTCAATCACAGCTTGAAGCTTAAAACTTTCATTTGTAGTGGCTGCTAACAAAGGAAAATAAATAAATCCCACTCCTTCAGACAGAGAGGATGAAATCATCTAACCAAACAATGATGTATTACATTGTAGTATGGTGAGCCAAAGCCTGTGAATGGGCCCACTGGGTGGCAGCAATTAATATACTCACTGCTTACATGTAAAATCACTAAGGCATTTAAACTGGTATTTACCAGCATATTCTAGATTCTGTGGAACCACGTCTAAAAAGTCATGTTTTCAGAATATATGATCTAATAATAATCATAAAAGAACATGCTTACAGGCAAGAATGGAATACCATAAGAAAGCAGGACTTTTGAGTGAAAAGAACACATTTTGCATTTTGGTAGATGATTTTCCCACAAATAATGTCAGGCCCTGTCATAAGTCACTCTAAGAATTTTTTTATAGCTCCAATTCAGTTTTTAGAAGAAATCTACGATGTTTACAGCATGTAATTCTGGCAGGCCTTTTTCAAAGCTGTGTCTAAGCTGTTTTGGATTTGTCCCTTGTGAGATGACAAGACTCTGGGCCTACCCATGCTCTTAGCTTAGAGGCTATCTGAATGACAGTACAGGTTCTGTCTCCTTTGAGCAGTCTCTTGGAATCTTCTCCCACCCCACCTTGTGCTTCATGAAATGAATTTTCCCTCTGCAAAGCAGCTATCTAAGAGAAATTCTATAAAAGAATTTAGCAATAAAAAGGAAGAATAATTAAAAGGGACTTAAAGATAAACCAGGGATACTTTGCCCTCCACCTTACAGCAGTTCAGTAATGAAGATGCAATAGCAGTGACATTATGACTGTCAGTCCACAAGAGTGCAGAAGGCAGAAACCTATGGAGTCATGATGCTGTCAGCCCACCTCTGTCAGCTCGATGAAGAAATCCTGTCAGAGATGATGCCATTGTGTCAGTGGAGGACAAACTCCTTGGTGCGAGAGGAAAGACTGTATAGCTTTATGGCTGCTTTAATAGGAAGTACAGATAAGAAAATACAATGACATCATAGCTTTTATGCAGCAAATGATATTTTCTCAGGGATTAATGTTGGGATTGGTGCTGTTTAACATCTCTATTGATAACATACACAGTGGGATCGAGTGCACCCTCAGCATGTTTACATGGTGTGGTCAGCACCATGGAAGGAAGGGAAACCATCCAGAGGGACCTAGAAAGGCTTCAGAGGTGTCTGTGAAAACCAGATGAAGTTCAACAAGGCCAAGTGCAAGGTCCTGCACATGGGTCCCAGAAAGCCAACCTTATCCTGGGATGCACCACAAGAAGCATGACCAGCTGTTTGAGGGAGGGTATTCTANATCGAGTGCACCCTCAGCATGTTTACATGGTGTGGTCAGCACCATGGAAGGAAGGGAAACCATCCAGAGGGACCTAGAAAGGCTTCAGAGGTGTCTGTGAAAACCAGATGAAGTTCAACAAGGCCAAGTGCAAGGTCCTGCACATGGGTCCCAGAAAGCCAACCTTATCCTGGGATGCACCACAAGAAGCATGACCAGCTGTTTGAGGGAGGGTATTCTACTCCTCTACTGTGCTCTGGTGAGACCCCACTGCAGTACTGCGTCCAGCTCTGGGGTCCCCACTACAAGAAAGATGGAGCTATTAGAGTGAGTCCAGAGGAGGCCACAAAGATGATCAGAGGACTGGAGCACCTCTCCTACGAAGACAGGCTAAGACAGTTGTGCATGTTCAGCCTGGAGAAGAGAAGGCTCTTGGTACATCATATTGCAGCCTTCCTGTAGCTAATGGAGCCAAGAGAAAAGTTGGAGAGGGACTCTTTATCAAGGAGTGTAGCGTTAGGACAAAGGTGATGGTTTTTAAATAAAAAAAGTAGATTTGGATTTGATACTGGGAAGAAATTCCTCCCTGTGAGGGTGGTGAGGCCCTGGCTCAGGTTTCCCAGAGAAGTTGTGTCTGCTCCTGGATCCCTGGCAGTGTTCAAGGCCAGGTTGGATGGGGCTTTGGGCAACTTGGGCTAGTGGAGGGTGTCCCTGTCCATGGCAGGGGGTTGGAAGTATGTGATCTTTGAGGTCCCTTCTAAACCAAACAAGTCTTTAATTCTATGATGTTATGATTATTGTGTAATTTTGTTTCCATCTTTGTGCACTGACATGATCTTTACCAACATGCACATAACTTGCTAGTATGTGCTTATAGAAGCCTATGAGTTAGAAGCCTATGAGTTAGAAGCCTATGAGTTGCTTTCCTTTTGAAATCTTTATTATTTTTGGTGTCTGTGATGTACAGCTCTTGGTGACATGAAAGCACTTAGAAAAAAAAAAAAGGTTCTGAAGGGATTATTTGTTTTCTTATTGCCAAAACCATTATTTTAAGAGATGGTATGGGAAATCTTTTTTGAAATGCTTCTAATCATGTACCTTGGCTTAGTTGGGTGAAAGCACTCCAAGATTTTTTAACCAGGGATGAGTAGATGAAGAAAACAAAGAATCCTTAATCTCACTTAGGCACAGAAAAACTTTTAAAAGACAGGGCAACCTAGGAAAAGATGAGCGTCATCTTAACTGGCTTGGAATCAGACTGAATTTTGTTTGCCAGCATCATCTTTGGGCCAGGAAGGATATTTTGCATACAGTCCCTTACGTGTGTCTGACACAGAGCTGAGTGTAAAGATGTTGTCTTATAGAAAATACCATCAGTAACACTTCCTGGGAGGAATGATGACAGGTATGCCTACATCTGAGAACATTCTTCATATCCAGTGAAACACACATCT
Organism: Heliornis fulica; assembly: GCA_013399135.1. Lineage (NCBI taxonomy): Eukaryota > Metazoa > Chordata > Aves > Gruiformes > Heliornithidae > Heliornis > Heliornis fulica. Next base: position 53,071 of record VXBZ01009982.1, on the reverse strand, counting down.
GTTCTTTGCTTGCAGATCGCATTCTTGCAAAACAAGGTACGGATCAGAGGCGCAGCTCGCTAGCTAGGAGGCAAGTCATTAATAACAAGGCTTGATGAAAGCTCTGCAGTTTTTCAGCTCAGCAGTTTGCAAAGCTGTGGGATTTCATGCGGTTCAGAAAGAAATTTAAAAAGCACTATTGTGTGCACCACAGGCACCTTTCTCAACAGTTTGTTGGCCCCAAAGACTTCCAGCCAACAGACTCTGTGGAGATAATGATTAAAAAGAAATGCAAGTGTAAAGAGGGAGCAGGCTGGAGTTTCTGAATAGTTGAGTCAAACCTCCCTAGTCTCACTAGATGGTGCTACAAAAACTCTGAACTTATGATTTAAGACTGAAAAACAAGACTTCTTTATGTAACGGAAAAATATAGCTTTTAAAATGCCCCTTACTCCTCCCTGTTACATATTCTGGGCAATGATTTATTAAAGCAGTGCAGGGAGAAGTCTTGATAATAATATAACAGGATCAGTGTGCATGTACAGTGGGCTCATCTGAGTGTATATTGACTTATTTTGAAAAATATCATAAAGGACGCTGAGAATGATGATTTTTTTTTTAAATTTATTTTTAGCTGGGTAGATTTGTTGAGGTCAAACCAGCTTATTTCTGGTTGTTTGAGCATTAAGACCAGGCAATGGTGACCTGATACACCCACTCCACTTTGTGTCTCAATGTAATGCAGCTGGTTTCACACCTGATGAACCGAAGTGACATTGACATTTTTCAACTGAGAAGTTAGTTTAGGGAAAGCTCAGGGTGAAGTGTCACTAGATTGTACCTGTCCACAATTAATAAATAATGAATGGGCTTAAAATATCAGTTTTTACAGTGACAAGTAGTCACTTTTAACCTCTGTACCATCATTTCTGGATGTCTTTGGATCATATGCAGTTTTACTTCTCATTCAAGGAATGAATGACATAGATCAGTCTTCTAAAAATATAATTTTCCAACCTATGTCTATGGATTTCCAGTCAGCTCTATGGGTTTCTCTCTCAGGTTAGAAACTCACAAGTTGTAGGGAATGTTAACATGTCACAGACCCCTGTAGCTATTGCAGCAATAGAGACAGAAATGTCTTCCCGGCTCGTACTGCAAAGATCGATCACAGGTATCTGCATATGAGTGAGTTACCCTGTGCTCCTGTCCCACAGAAGTGAGCGGATGTTTCTAGGGTTCACTGCAGAGTGAATATCTAGGATAGCCCTGCTGAACTGTACCTGTTTCTTTTGGTTTTTTTTCTGCTGACCATGACAGTGAGTAGCTAAGATACTTCTACAAGAGAGGTGTCTGAAGTTTGGTGAGATGGATATCACTCAGCTGGAACAGAGAGGCCAAGTGACAGCACCTGGCACAAGCTCTCTGCAATGCTCCTGTAAAGGGATGTGTCCTGCACACTGTGGGCATTGTGGAGCTGTGACTGCTGCAGAGGCTATCAGAGGGAACAGTCCAGGAGACAAGTGATGTGGACACTGGCAAGATAAACTAAGAATGGTCTGAAAGCTTGTCATTCTTCTGTCTGAATGCAGAAATCCCCAGGCACCTTTCCTGCAAAATGCTTGCCTTGAGCAGAACGTGTTACATTTTCAGGTGTGCTTTGTCCTCTTGCTTGTGTGGTGTTTGGGCATATATATGGTCTTTAGGACTGGGGGACAATCAATTAGAAGTGAAGGTAAAAATTTTGATTGAGGAAATTATGAAATCACTCTTATTTTTTTAAGGAAATCTATGACATTAAAAAGTGAATTTCTGATTTCTTAAAGGATCTGGATTTTGAGATGTGAAAGGCAGAAAGCATGTAAATGGTTTGCAGTTATTGTATCTCTCCTTAAAAATACATGAGAAAAAAATTCTTTTTTGTTAAGGTTGTGTTAGTTGAACTTAAGAATAAATCAAACATTGATGGAAAAGCACACAAAGTGTTTTTCTTTTTTTAATCATTCTGCAGGTTGGATCATTGGTATGAATGATTTGTGAGGTGCCAACATAGCAATGCCTTTTGATTGATATCATTCTTTTAATTTAAAATTATCCACTTTAGGAAATGACTGGCACAAGAGGCAAAAAACATGCAAGGTAATTTATGCTTGCAATCAACTTTCAATTACGAAGGAAATTAAAGCATGACTTTAAACAGCCTAACTCCTCCCTCAGGCCAACTAGTTATTTTGAAAACAGAAGCAGGGGGAACCCAATCCCATTAGGAAGAATTATGGTCACTGTTAGGGTGACAACAGAAAACCCTGGCAGCTGGAACTCTAAATTCTGGACTGGTCTTCAATATCTCTTGAATTGTTCTGGTCTGAGTTTTCTGGTGAGCTATCTGCCAATTGCTGAACATGAAAATTGCTTTCAGAGATTGTGTTTGGGACTTTCTGCCACTCCTGGGGGTATGGTTATCCTGTGTCCTATTTGGACTTCTGTGTGAGCGACAGTCTCATTTCACATCAGCTTCATGAAATGGTGTCATGTCTTGACTGTCTCTACTCAGTACATCTGGGGTACAGCTGAAGGAGACTGAAGCTGTGTTTTAATTTTGCTAAAATTCACCTTTGGACTAAGTTAGGGATTTTCCCAAAGGCATGAAACTTTCTCTCTTTAAAGGCACCATTCCATGATGTGCTAATTCCACTCCCAGATTGCATATAGTAGCTGATGGCTAAGGAAATGTTGAATATCTAACAATATTTTTTGTCCTTTCTGTCAGCCTGCAGGAAATGTGAATAGATTCAATTATTACAATATTAAAGGAAGTTGGTTCAAACATTCTCTCTTATGTGGGGACCTGAGGATTAGATAGGTGTTTCCAGACAGTGCTCTGAATAATTCAGATAGTTTGCCCTAAGAGATCAGAACCAAATGAACCTTGAAACAGACCCTCTGGCTGTTATTTCCTAATTGACCTTATATGAAGACACTCCCAAATCAGATGGACTGATGTAGATATAATCACCTACAATGCAATGCTATTATTTAGTAGTAGTAATATTGTAGCTGTGGTGGTCTAAGATTTAAGAAATTTCAAGCTAATAAGAAAGACAGTCTTTTTTATTAGACTAGTCTGTAGAAAGAAGTGCACAAGCTTTCAGGCACAAGGTCATTTCATTAGGTCAACAGAAAAAATTCTCAATAAATTTGACCTTCAATTATTTTGAAGGAACAGCTCTGCTTGGAGTTCAGTACATCGGTTTTTTATTTCCTTCTGGAAACACAATTTCACTTTGCAAACAGCTGTATTATTATCCATTTGTGAAATGATTGCTGAGAGCTTTTTGATATTTTTTTAAAGTATACAGTTTAGAAACATAAAGTCTGATAAAGATGCAAGACAAGATACAGTAAAGAGATGTTATGCCAAAAGCTTCTCTGTTTTTTTCCAGATATGTGGGCAGTCTAATAAAGGTGTTGCCTCTTCCTACAATTCTGATGGCTCTATGTTATTATTTTTGTTACAAAGCTATTGAAAAATCTCAGCAGTCACCCTACAAATTGCTAATGACGAGGTAATTTGCAAAATGGAACTGTATTTCCCATAGCAAAATAAAACCATAGATACTGAATTTTAAGGAGAGTATCTTTTGAATTAACTGAAGCTCAACTTCATTCAAGTTTTTGTGGAAAAAAGGAGTCGTAAGATGCTTCAAAACTGAAATAAAGAAACAATGCTAGAATGAAACATACATAGGAAATTTAGTGCTCAGACATGTTAAGCAGCTCAGTTGCAGTATTTGGTACATCTGACATGTTGGTGAAAGACAAAAAATCTTTGGAGTTTAGCTGGAAATGTCTTTCACACATCTTATGGTGTAAGATTCAGTTTTCTTTGAGAATGTAATGTGCATAAAATAAAATTGGCTAATATTTTTTTTGTCCTAAACCTAATTAAGGTGCCTACATTAGGAGTGTAGTTTTCTTACAGAGCCCCTATAGTGAGTGAGGGGAAATAGACACCTCCAAACATGGCTCTGACCTAAGTGTGTTGCTGTCACATGCATTCGATGTAATTCACTTCTTTTTGTAGAGTTTTCAGTTTGGATTTTATTTTTTACTCATTTCCATATCAAAATATGACAGCTAGAAAATGTGACAGCACCTCTACTAAAATGATAGTTTAAATCAATATAGAGTATATCTAATGGATGACCAAAACTGCATCAGCCAATCTATTGGTGAAAGTGAGCTGCTTGTAACAACAAACTGCAGTAAAAAGATACTGAGATAAGGGATAAGAACTCCTGGCATTTAAGGTTATTCATGTATATCACACACCAGCTACAAAGGTAACGCGTCATCTCTCCCAGCGTCATCAGTGTTTATTGGTGTGCATTATCCTACAGCATGGAAACTGCATGTCCTATTAATACTTGCAAATTCTTCTGCTCTCAGGAAGAAAAGATAAAGCTGAGAGCACAGAATCACTTTTTGCTAATGTTTTGCTTCACTGAATCAGTTCAGCAACGGCAACAATAATCAGTGGACCTCAGGGGAAAATGTAAAAAGAAAATGATTTATTTGCCTGTTTAATAGTGGAAGCAGAGACACATTGATAGACTTAGACCGATAAAGTGTTTCAGAGATCTAGAAAGGACATTAACAGCAAATGCTTTAAACATTTGTCTGACTTGAGATATTTTCTTCTTTAAAGAGCTTATAAAGATGGTTTTTTAAATTCTTTCAGTCACTGGACCATTACCTAGCCATTAGCTATTTATTCAAATAGCCATTAGCTACTCATTCAAATAGATGTGCAAATATAACTGAGGAATGTATGTTTTTGTCAGTTCCCAATAGCACCTTCATATGTTATCTTATTTGCCACTATCCAGTGGAGATTTGCACTTGCACAGTGGACCAACCTCCACTGCTTAGCTCTCATCAAGATCCTGGTGCAGTGACCAGCTGCTCCAAGCATCAGGAATATAAATAAATGTAATGGAAAAAAATATACTTTTGCAAAAATTATAGGTAAGATTTATTTATAGGAACACATGGTGTATAGCTATTTGTGGCAAGGGAATGAGCCCCAAGAGCCCAACCTGTAAGAGCACAACCTTCTGCTATTACCAGCAACTGTGCCATTGCTGCTTAGATCAGAAGAGTCCAGCAAGCCCAATACATACACTTATGCATGTGATCAAATATTTTTTAGTGTTTTGTAGCAAATTTAAATCCTACTGTAAAATATGAAGAGCCACAGAGAAGCCTTCCCACAGGAAGACAGGAGAATTGTGTAGCAGAAGCACAGAAAGATGCTTCAAGATCCAGAACTACACACAAACACAACAGCTACTGATCACTACAGAAATTCTTGGCAACAAGAGGTATTGGTTCTAAGTCATAATCAATAGAAAGAAGAGAATGTATATAGCATATGCAAAACATATGGTAAGAGGAACGTGGGGGTCCTGGTGGACAGCAGGATGACCATGAAAAGGACATAAAACTCCTTACAAGAGTCCAGCACAGGCCACCAAGATGATGAAGGGAGTGGAACACCTTCCTTATGAGGAAAGGCTGAGGGAGCTGGGTCTCTTCAGCTTAGAGGAGACTGAGGGGTGACCTCATTAATGTTTATAAATATGTTAAGGGTGAGTGTCAGGAGGATGGAACCAGGCTCTTCTCAGTGATGGCCAGTGATAGGACAAGGGGAAATGGGTCCAAACTGGAGCAGAGGAACTTCCATGTGAATGTGAGGAAAAACGTTTACACTGTGAGAGTGATGAAGCCCTGGGACAGGCTGCCCAGAGAGGTTGTGGAGTCTCCTTCTCTGGAGACATTCAAGACCAATCTAGATACGTTCCTGTGTGATTTAATCTAGGTGATTCTGCTTGGTCAGGGGTGTTGGACTAGATGATCTTTCGAGGTCCCTTCCAACTCCTAATATTTTGTGATTTTGTGAAAGGAGGTGAGTACAGTGGCACTGCTGCAGAGAAAGGCTTTTCCTGACTCTTGGTCACTCTTTGCCAATGCAAACGCAACAATCCTACATCAAATATTAACTTGCATGGTAGAATTGGTTTAAGTACATTTGAATTTTAAAGAACAGTGAATGCTCTTGTGTGTGTCTGTGTGCCTCTGTGTGTGCCCTTCTGATCCACACTTCTCATATGACAGTATGGTTGATACTGAGTCATGAAGTCAAAGTGATATCAAACACAGCCACTACAAATCAGTGTTCACCCTGGAGTCTATGCACAGTTACAAAGGATTTCTGTATATCCATACTTTACAAGGACTTTGTTCAAGGCTCCTATGCCTGAGCCGTGCTACAGCTAGGATTTTTGTGGACTTTATTTTTACAAGTTTCTCTTTTTCTGATACCCCTGTGCATGAATATATGTGTTATTCCTCCTGCCTTAAAGATTTTTTGGGTTCTTTGTATTCACTTGTTATATCCTCAGACATAATATGCTTTCATGGCAGGAAGAAGGAAACAAAAGGAAATGACTCACACAGAAAACAGCAATGAAATATCTTTTTACATTATATTTTTTATCTGCTTACAAAATAGCCATAAATATTGCAGTAATGCCAAAGCAGACATTTTCTGAGATGCTTTTAGGGGTGTTTAGAAATGTGGTTCTAACAGATGGAGAAACAAAAGAAAGTCATCTTTTAACACATTTGTCTGTCAGGTCCATCCAGTTTGCAGTTGATGGGAATTGTGTAGGTCAGAGTACTCATACATAAAAATAACTGCTACTCCATGAAAATGGAGAGCTGATTGCTTTTTGAACTCTTTTTTGAAGATAGGTGTGATCTACTTGCGCAAGTAATATTTTTTAATAAAAATAGTCATTAGTACTTGCATGAATAAGAAAGGTAAATTTGTGATAGGAAATCCTTTTAGTAATTCCTCTGAAACTTTTGCCCTAAGTGCTTTTTTTGATCCATGAGACTATTTACACAAGTAGAAAGGCTGTGGATACTTTGGAAAAGTGTGTTAGTACAAAAATTTACAGAAGAAATGTTTTGAGGTTGGGTTGAGTTCCTTTCTACATTTTAGATAAACATGACATCACTGAGCTGCGCTTTTTTTCTGCACTAGGAGTCAGAAATGGGCAAGACAAGCTTGAAGGGAAGAGTTCAGGCTTTACTGAAAGCTGAAATATATTTACATGCTCATCTGGGGCTGCAGTTTAACAAGCACAGCAGTCAGCTTCTGACAGAAATGGTATATTTCACCTGGAAATATGGTATGTGGAAGTGATGTAGGATTCAGGACAAGAACCAGGTCTATGTTGCAGCACCAGCTTGGGCTGAATGTTAGTGTCATGTTAGTGCAGCTATACTGGTTTGGTACCAGTTCCCATATCAGTGTTAGCCTTGGAATGTCTTCTCATTGTGCTCTACTGAATGAAGCAAACATGTCTTCCAGGAGTATAGTGATATTACGGTTATTTCAGGAGAAAAGATACTTTTTTTTTTACAGCTTATACTTTCAGTTCTGCCTTTCTAGTATAATTATTAGCTGCCAACAAAAATAGAGGTTTGGTAAAAATAACAGAGCATTTAGTTATCATAGGGATTAGATATCAGGGTTTGTGACTTTCTGTAGTTCTCTTCACCTTTTGAAAAGACCAGTTTTCTCAGGGACTCACTGGAAGTCCAGGACACACCCAGAATGCTCAAAAGAGGTATTTATTTTCCCAGCATGTCACACTGTCCCAGTGCGTCCCTATGCAATTTCCTTCTTGTGTCCTTGTCTTCATCCTCATTAACACTGCTGTAGCCATGTTGTGAGCAGACCCTTGGCCTATTTCAGCCCCTAAAACAGCACCTCAGCATGCAAGTGAGACTGAGATTAGTTCTGGAAGCACTACAGTGCTCTTTCATAGCAGGTGATAGAGAAGAATCTGGACCTCCCATTGGCTTTTCAGAGCCAAATTAGATGCTGAAATGTAAGGGGAAGGAATCCTGAACTCAGCTCCTTTCTCACACGATATGTCCTTCCAGCTCACAAGGAGAAAGAAGGAGACCTGACGTCTTTTCATTCATGTGTGAATGCCTCTCATGGGGAAATCTGTATGAAGATTAAGAATATAATCCCAGTGTGCCCTGAGTTGTCCCCCTGTGATAAAGACCAGTGGGATGGGAAAAGTGAATATGCCAGGGGATGAAAAGTCTGGATGACTCTTCCTGCTCCTCTGAGCATTTTGAATGTGCAGACTCTTGGTGTTTTGGATTCACATGACATTTGCCAGTGAAACAAAGGATGAAATAATAACTATTATAAAACAAGCAGTAGGCAAACACAGAAGTCTGTGATTTAGAGAAATTAGGTTACCAAGCCTTCTGTCTCTCAAATATGTGAACTGAAAGGAAATCAGTGCTTGGTTTTTCAGTGGTATGTTTCTCTGTAAACACAGGGTGTCTAATGTCATCCTCATTTACACATCCACACAGGCATTGTGCAATATAGAGATTTATAAGATGCCCAAAGGCTACATTATTAATATGACAAAAAGAGCTGACTGTAAATTGCATACAAGGCACAGGCTGTATAAGTTTATGTTCAGTTTTCATAGCTCAGCTGAAGTATTGTATAAATATCCAAGCAGAGGAAACTGAGATGGAGAGCTATTTTCTGTTTTAGGGATGTGAAAGCACCTTCATCTAAATATTCTGCTATATCAAGTTTGGGAGCATTGCTGGCCTGTGGTTTCTGCAGACTTTCCAAGAATGGCACCCAGCAGGGTAAACACCAAAAGCAACAAAAGATATTTCCAAAATCTTCCTAAAAGAGAATAAAGGAAAATTGATGCTGCTCTGTGTCCTGCTAATGCTGCATTTCCTGACCTTTTGTCTGTTGGGGATCAGCACCCAGGTCAGGCAGAAGAGTGGTGGCAGCAGGCAGCAGTGCCAGTGGTGGTGGCAGGCAGAAGTACCTTTCTGCTGAGTTAGATGGGAAGCAATGGTCCAGCAAATCTCTGCCTCTGTTTTTGGAGCTTATCTCAAGAGGCAGGAACGTAATTCAACCTCTGCTCCTGCACACTCAGGCTAATTACTCTTAATTGGTACCAAATGAAAGCATGAAGAGGTTATGATGGTCTCTGGCTAGTTAAGAGAAACCACTAACAGGTAGGTCACTGACCTGCCATCATGGCAGGAAAAGTTTTAATGGAAATTTTATTTGGAAGTTGTGCCTTAGAGTTGACAATGTGTGTCCTGCTGCCAACTGAAGTATCCAGCTTACACAGTTCAGTGTGTGGCTCACAATGCATCCAGAGTGCAGGTTGGATTGTTTGCCATTGCAATACCTCAAAGCTAAACTAGAGGATGAAGAGGTTCCATTTAAAACTCCATCTGCACTTTAAAACTCCATCTACATCTATAAAGATATCAGCAATGTGGTTTGATCCCACAACTGACCCTGCTTTCAGCAGAAGATTGGAGAGAGTCTTCCTAAGGGTCTTTCCAACCTGATTTATTCTTTTACTTTATGATTCTCTATATTTTAAATCTATATTATACATGATTAAAAATATATGTATGAAAATATGCATATATATTACTTAAAGATATGAATATATAAACATATTAGAAGCTTCAGGAAGGACTGAGCAGAGATTTCTGCCCAGGAGATCTCTTTGAGGGAAAGGAACTGCAGGTCTCCAGCAGCAGCCAGGTCTTCAAAGAGGCAGCTGGAGGAAGGACAAAGTAGAGGGGGACATCAGGAAATTCAGGCTCTCAAAATCTTGCTACAGCTCTGTGTGTGACTATAATATATAGAGACATATGGAAACGACTATACAGGTTCAGCTGTTCCTCAACCTTTTCTTCATAATGTCTAAACCAAATCTACCCTCTTTTATTTTAAACCCACTACTTATTATTCTATCCCTCCCTGCCCTTGCAAGCAGTTCCTCTCCATCTTTCTTGTAAACTCCTTTTGGTACTGTAAGGCTGCAATAAGGTCTCCATCAAGCCTTCTTTTCTCCAGGCTGAAAAAGACCAAATGTCTCTGCCCATCTTCTTAGGAGAGGTGCTCCAACACTGTAATTTTTGTGGCTTCCTCTAGACTTGCTTCAACAGTTTAACATCTTGTACTGGGCACTTAAGAGCTGGACACAGTACTGGTTTCCAGGAGGATCTACTCCATGATCTTTCTGTGTACAGAGTTGAGATTGAATAGACTGAAGTTCCCTGCATCTTCTTTTTTTTTTCCTTTTTAATTTTTTCCCCCTATTCCTGTCACTTGGAACTTCAATGGACTGCCATGGCTTCTCAGTCATGATGTACTTAGCAACTTCAGCCACCAGTTCCCTCTTGACCTGTGTATGCATCTCATTGGGTCCTATAGATTTGAGCAGTTTCATGTTCCTTAGATGTTCTGGGACCTGATCTTATCCTGCAGTGTGTGGCTCTTATTTCTCCCAGTCCCTACCCTCAGTGAAGACTGAGGAGAAAAGTCACTGATTCTTTCTGACTTCTCTGTATCCTGGGTAACCAGGTCTCCTGCTTCCTTGTCTAAAGGACCCACACTTTCCCTAGTCTTCCTTTTATCTCTGATGCACCTGTAAATCTTTTCTTGTTGCCCTTGATGTCCCTGGCTAGATTTAATTCTATCAGGGCTTAGCTTTCTTGACCTGATCCCCAGCTGCTCAGGCATTTTCTCTGTATTCCTCCCAGGATACCAGCCCTTGCTTCCNCCAGCCCTTGCTTCCCCCCCCTTTAGGCTTTCTTTTTTTTTGGTTTTTTTTTGGGTTTTTTTTTTTTTTGTTTGTGTCTGTCTAGGAGCTCTTTCTTGGTTCACACAGAACTCCTGGTGTTCTCACTTGACTGTGTTGGAATACATCACTCCTGAGCATAGTGGATATTGATGAATACTAGCCATCTCTCTTGGGATCCTCTTCCTTCTAGGGCTTTGTTTCAGGGTAGTCTACCAAGCAGACCCCTGAAGAGGACAAATGATGCTGTCCTGATGCCTAGGGTAGTGAGCTTGTTGTGCACCCTCCTGACTGCCCTGGGGACCCAAAATCCACCATTTCGTGGTCACTGCAGCCGAGACTGCCCTTAAGCTTCATATTCTCCATCAGCCCCTCTTTGTTGGTGCAAACAAGGTCCAGCATGGCAATACCTTCCACAGAGATATTGAAACCATCCCCCTGATGAATCTGACTGACTGGCTGGAATTTCTTTCTGCAGTACTGCTCTCCTGCTAACCTGTGATCCTTTTCCAGGATCTGTGTATTTATTGCTTGTGCTAGCATCTAGTTGGTAGGAGTGGGATAGAATGAGGTTCCCCTCCTCCAGCAACTTAAGTTTAAAGCCCTCTTCAGCAGCACTTTGTTGTCCTGGTAATTCGAGCTAACAGCCTCTTGAACCGGCATCTCTTTATCAGCAGAAAAGCATCGCATTCAGAACACCAAGTGTGCTGAACTTGTGCCCTGAGGAGGGAAGACAGAGGATGAGAAGATCAAGAAGATGAACCAGCCTATATCTCTTTGAAAGCCCAACCAAGCTCTGAAATGGAGTAAGTATGTTTATCTAGGTGCTAGGCTTTTCATTCTCAGATCCTGCCACTGGAAGCGGGAATCACGCATAGCCGTCTCTTTTCTGCCCTGCTGAAAAGATTCAGGATATGTCATTTGTCATATACGTGTTACTGACTTGCAAGAAAATTATGTGCTTGGTGAATCTCACAGACAATAGGGAATGAAATCACACCCTGACTTTGTGCCACACTGCAGTTCTACATACAGAGCTACTTCAGTTTAATGAAAAAGGAGAAATAAGTAGGACCCCAGAGATAATAATGACATATCTGTCATACAGTATTTCTGTAGCAGTGGCAGCATGACAATGCAGAAATCCTGACCAGTCCTCTACTCCAACCCTGCAGATAGCTGGTCCCTGAATATTTCCCTATGGATCCTATTATTCCTGTGCCTGAGAGTCCCACTTCAGGCTTTCAGCTAAATGGAAAGTTGAAGTCTCCCTTGCTCTATGCTCCACCTGTAGTCAATAACAAGAGATGTAGGGGCAAATCTTATCTCACATGGACTACCGTATGTGGGCTGAACTGCAGGCTGTAACTGCTGATCCCCTCCATTAACAGTAATCAGACACCAACCAAAACTAACACAAGTACATAGGGTAATTGTCTAAAATTACACAGTCTCACACCAGTCATATAAGTACACCCTATCATTTACTCAGACTGGTGTGTTTGACATGCACCATCAACTGTTCCTGGAAGTGGTGGGGATACATACAGGGTCATTTGTCAGGTTTTTGTTTCACAGAGGGTTTATGCATGCACGGCTCATCTATGTGTACCTCTACCAGGGGAGGTGGGCAATAGCCATGTTCACCCACAGTTTGTGGGCGAACATGGCTATTGCTGTTGTTCTGTTTCTTGTCTGATTCCTTTGGGTGGCTGTGCATCACTGCCTAGGCTAAAGAGGAAAAATAAAATCCCAATCTGATTTATTTGGCTGCAGTGGGCTGGTAGCTTCCACAACATCTCTGTGCTGAGGATATGTTCCCAGATTTGGAGCTGGAAATATGAGAACATCAGTGATCAAATGTACCATTCAGCAAGGTCCTGAAATTGTCTTAACAACACTCCCAGAGACTTTCTTCAACCAGAATAGAGCAAAGGTGAAGTCTTGGTCCCATGGAAATCAATGACAAGACTTGTATGTATTAAAATTTCACACCTTTCTGAAAGGAGGAAGGCATGGGAGATTTGCTCATCCTCTCACTACAGAAAAATCACTCATCACTGACATTAAAACATACATTCACAGTATAATGGAAGAAATGTTGACAAAGAAACAGGAGGTGAACTAATCATGCTGTAGGCTAGTAACAATATATATGGAGCAAAGCCATTCAAAAAGAACTCAACAGATTTTTTAATGGTTAAAATTGGAAATAGAAATTAACTGAAACTAAAGCTCTTCAGACTTTCAAAGATTTCCATGTTGATTTTTTTTAAAAAGTAATTTGCTTCAAAAAGGAGCCTTCTGTTTTCTAAATTGCAAAATGAAAGTCTTTGTATTTTTTTTCAGCTTGAACAGCTTCAACTTACAGCTCATAAAAAATATAAAGATATTTCAGTCAAGATGAAAAAAGATTTTTTTCTGGCCATATAAAAATGAAAATTTTCCTTGAGATTTGGTCAAAAGTTATGGCTATTTTGATTTTATGTCTAAATGATGAGTGTGAAAAGCTTGGGTGCTTGAAATATCTCTGCATGATAGAAAAAACAGTTAAGAATCATGTACTGGAACCAAGATTGGTTAATGACAGACTAAAGCTTGACTCTATTAAGAGTGTATACATTTAAGCCCATAAAAATACCGGAATGTCAGAAAAAAAGTTTCAAAATAATTGAAGTTTAAGTTATTGAAGTGCTTACTTGTTTGGGTTAGTTGTTACTTGCAAAAGTACCTCCCTGATGGGAGGCACATTGCACATATCTGCCATCCCTTGTGATGAATATGCCAGGACCTAGCTCCTGTGAAATGTTGTGCTCCTAAAACTGTTTCAGCATTTTGAAGACATTCAAGTATCTTTGAGGGTAAATATAGGCAAACAAGAAAATAATTTCTATATATTTTGTGTTAAAAGATGAAGGTTTTGAAGTATCTCAACTTCCAGCTGCTTTTGCATTATTTTTAATTTGCAACTACATCTGTATGACTAGATTATGTCTGAGATCCTGAGTCCTCCTGAGAACCCTTTCGAGAGATTAATTATGATGCACCAAAGTGACAAGTCCCATCCTCCCCTTTGCAATTTTTCTGGTAAAGACATCCAGGTAAGTGATCTGCAGGAATCTCTAATGTGCTCTAAGCAAGTCAGCTAGTCAGGTAGCAGAATTCTGGGAACCCAGGGGTATAAGGAGCTCTACACCATGTGCTGGGAGGTATGCCTTCAACTTCCCAAGAAAAAGGAGTACTTGGCTACAAGTGAGAAGGATTTAGAGGTAGTCTGAATCAAGTGCTCAGAAGACCTCTAAAGGAGGGAGAAGTGCAAGCTCCAATCAGTTTCACATAGTTTCCAATGTTACTAACATTGTGCATTATTGAGGTTCTCTTGGGACTGAGCACATTGTATCATACACATATTTATCCTTCAACTCCTCTTGGAGCTACCTCTCACACAAAGCACAGCATGAACCTTTCTTACTCTCAACTCGGTCAGCTGAGAATATCAGTTTAATAATACATAGAAATGCAAGCTCAACCTAGATGTTTCAGAGGAAAGTTTAGACATGTAACAACAAAAAGACATGATGCTCTACACTTTGTTTCCTCTGTAGATCTATTTAGCCTTGCTATGGTGCAATATTAATGACAAACCTAAGCTGATGATGGCAAAACCACAGAGATGTCACATATTGCATAGCCAGTCCCCATGAAGTCTGTTTATGTCATTTACAGATCATCTGGTCTCCCTCTACAAGCCTCCTGCACATGTTTAATCTAGCTTTTTATAGCTTGTCATCAAGACTAAAGATCTGTGACAGAGGTAATGGAACGATCCCACGTATTTAAATATTCTATATGGATCTGGCTGTATGGCAGGAATTATTGATTTAGTATTGCAAGGACATTAGCCATTGACCAGGGTCCAGCTATTATGTAAATTTCTTTAAAAAATGAGGAAGAGAAGGCAAAATTTTGGCAGCAGCATAACAGGAGATTGCCTAGTGTAGCAGGTGGTGAAATGACCATTGGCCTCCAGACATCCCCAGCTGAAGCCAAACTGGATGCGAATGAAATGGAAGTTGGTGTGTGGAAGTAGGTAACATTTACAAAGCCAGCTGTTGCCACCTCCACGTCTTCATTCTGCAAGAAACAGAAGGACCATCAAGGCTCATTTTTTTTTGGGTTTTCACCACTAAAAAAATGTCCTTGTCCCACTCTGTCTTTTTCAATTCCTGTGACAGGAGTGACCTTACCTGGGTACCACCCTGGTATGAACTTTGATAGTAGGTGCTACCAGGAATTCACCTGGCTTTTACTATGATTGGTGAAGATTTCATTAATTACAGTGACATTCTGTATGTAGCAAAAGAGAGGTTATTACCTGTAAAGTTCACTTTCAGGAGATAATCTTTGTAGAGCTTCCTTCCATCTAGATGCTTCATGGCATCACAGAGTTTGGTGGTGTTTGGACACAGAGTCCGCTGCATTTTATGCAAGGCATGGGCCATTGCATACACTGCATTCACAACAAACATGATCTTGGATTCTTGCTCGTAGTTGGAACTATTGATAGTGAAGTGCTTGTCACATGCCTTTTTATGTGGTTTTCGGTTCTGGAGATTACACTGGAATTTTTGCTCCCAGAAGTCCTTGAACCAGGGGTTGCGTCTGTTGTTGTAGGGGCTGAGGCTTTGGAAATACCTGTCAAACTCTTTAACTGGATGGGAAGCGAGTTCCAAGGTTATTGCCCCAGAAGCTATGTGCTCATTGCCCTTGACAATACTCTCTTGCGCTCCCCATCCATCGCTGGCAATCCAGGTAAAGGAAACATTGAAACGGTTGGCGGCTGCAATGAGCTCCCGAGAGTCATCACCTCGCATGAAGAGCACCACCACTCTGGCATTGGGTTTCTGGAGCAGCTCCCTGATCACACCATCGTAGGATTTCCTGATGTTGGACCTGCCCACTTTCTCGGAGGTGGCGATGCAGATGTTGCGGAGGCGAGCTTCCTGCTCAAAGGCTTCGATCCCCGTCTCTCCGTAGTCTCCTTCTGAAGCAACCGTTGACACGTACGTCCAGTTGAAGTACCGCAAGATTTCAGCCATGGCTTTCGCCTGGTAGAAGTCAGGGGGCACCGTCCGCGCGAAATAGTCATAGCGGGATTTGTCGCTCAGCTTGGCGCTGGTGGAGGCATAGCTTATCTGGGGGATCTGGAAGAGTCTGAGCAAATTGGCCACCTAGAGAGGAGAGGAACACGGATTTTTAAAGGGTGGTATTTTTAAAACTGAACAGAAAAATAATAAAAAGAATAAACTGTTTCTTAATAAGGGGTGTTCTGACAATCACAGGTTAAGGGTGTTGGTAGAGGATGTTGGCAACATATTCTGGTGAGAACAATGCACTGTGTGTACCTGTTCTGCTGCACAGTTAATTCCTAGGGTCCAACTGGGACTGTAATGGACTTTTTATTTCTGTCAAACTCAGTCTGCTTAAACCAACAGTGAATTTGAGAGAAATGGACAATATACTCCAGTCTCAGACTCTGCTCTTTATGTAGGTTTGAGGATGGGCATGCCTTTCCTTTCAGTGTCCATCGTCTTCTCCCAGACTCATTTGATCTCATAATCAAGGGTACCTAATAAGAGATAAATTTGTCTTTCATGCAAATATCACAGATATCCATGTACAGTTCTTTCACAGAATTTTCCAACCCCACTTATTCAAGCTTCAAGTCTCCACCTCTCCTACATTTTACTCATTTAAACACTTTTCTAAGCTGTTCTGACTGCAGCCCTCCTGAGATGGCATATGCATTGTAAGGACTCAAGTGCTCCACAATGTCATGTTGACCTACAGCTTCATAAATAATAAACATTTTAATAACGCCTGATTGCCTTTCTTATGTCATTTATATTGTCCAAAGTCCTGGTTTTGTTTTTGTTTTTTATGTTGCTATGTCCCTTGCTTAAATATTCCCAAATATTCTCTGCTACTTTCATAGAAATATAGCTCCTCATAATAGCTGGAAAGAAATGAAGAACGTTTATGGTAATTTTTTTCCCTGTGATTGCTTCTTAAATGACAAAGGGAAGAAGACTTTGGACTTTGGCTCTTGGTGAGTGGAAGTTGTATCCAGTAAATTAAATTTAAAACTGCTCTTGGAACACAATCTGACAGAACCATCTGAAAAGCAATAGTATATTCGAGATTCCTAAAGGAAACTTATTAAAAGTTGCCCAATTATATATTTTTTTATATTTTTCATTCTTTTCTCTGACCACAGAATATATCTGTGAGAACTCAAATGCAAAGGACTGTTTTGAAAAAAAACAAAGTTGTGGAACAAGGATAAATTTAAAAGCTTATATGTTAATAGTCTGGTAAAAATAGCCAAAAGAATTGTATTGCTTTTTGACAAAACTTATCTCTTGGAATTTTTTAGATTTAGATTTTGTCTTTAATGCAGACACTGGACCAGGGTCTCTGTGGCTCATCTCCCACTGCTGATTGGTATAATCTCTTGTCTGGGCTATGCTGCTGTCTAACTGGTTGTACACAGTGCCCTTCACAACTACATGGGCCATCTGAAACAGGGGACTATAGAGACCCATGTCCTGCTGTCCTGGGGTACCAGGGAAGAGCAGGTGGGATGTCCTGGCACCTCAAGTCTCTAGGTGCCTGTACCTGTGGAGCTGAAGCCTGACTTCATGAAATCAACCACTCACACTTTGTGAAGCCCCATCTACACTGCTTGGAAGGAGTACCCTGACAGAGAGATTTGCCGAGAACCCCGTGGTTTTGCCTATGCAATGTGTAGGCATGTTGCTGGGAAGTGCTGTGGCTGAACAAGCTACACTCTGTCCCTCAGGGAACAGCTGCCGTGTCCTCAACCTTTCTGCTAGTTGGTAACATGCATTGAACAGCCTTATACTGCAAAGGTGAGACTTAATTCCCATTGTGGTGATTTAAATGAACAGCTTGACAGCAACTGGGGGGGGCTGAGAGGCTTGTTTTGTCACCAAGGTGTAATGGATGCTCTGGGCATTGTTCAGCCTCTGTGGCATTATAACTTTTGATTACATGCCCACGTATCCACGTGGTTTGGTTCACATGTCCTTACACAAAAAAGAGCACTTTGGTTTGGTTAATAAGAATGTCCTCGCTACAGCTATTCCAGAACATTTCCTGCAGAACCGTGTGGGCTGGAATCGCTATTCTTGTCTCAGTTTATTCTAGCAGGAATTATTTTATTTGAACTAAACCATAATAAGGATATGCACACACATCATTCTGCACCCCCCACTCCCAAACTGGCTAAAAAATAAGTACATTTCTAGCTGTTTTTCATTCAGTATGTAGTCAAGACTTCAGCTCACAGAAGGATACTCATAAAAAACATAGCAAATTTTTATGTTTTATTATAGTTCTTCTAGTCTAAGCAGCAGAAGGATACATATGCAGGGAATCAGAATTACACCCTCATTTCACGTGGCCCTGAGTCTTGCTTTGGAGATCACTATACTTCCAGGCTCCCTGAAAACTGACAGCAATTCTGCTTCTTGTGCCACACAGAGAAGAAAGTTTTCCTGTGACACCACAGTTTGCTGTGATACTGTTTACTGCAAAGCTGTCCAGATGGTAGGTTTTTCATAGACCAAAAATTAAAAAAAAATATATAAGAAAGTTTGATTAATCATGAAGGATAGCAACCCAATCATGCCTGAGAACTGTGATCATTTTTTTCAGTGAAGTTGTATCTCTTACTAAATCGGATCAGGACACTCGTCTGGAAATTCTGATGTTGGGGATTTTCTGGAATATTGTAATGTCTTGGGACTTTAAGGACTAATTTTATAAAAAGGCTTAGGTCTCAGGTTCTCAGCTCATGCAGCCAGTTTCAGAACAGACACATTTCCTAGCCAGTTCCATGCTGATCTGAATATCTGATTCTGATCATCAGATCCTGCTAAAATGAGCAACAAGATAAAGGCATGGTTAATGGATTCTGAAGAGGGGCTAATATCTAGGGCCATGTCTGTTCTGCAGTGTCCCGGTGTCGTAGAGGACAGTGCAATGTGAACCAGAGTTATAGGTGCTGAGATTGAACCACCTGAGGTGTACCTACACCATAGCTCCTTTCTGCCTTCAGAATTGCAGTGCAGACCCAGCATTTGCTAAGTGAAATAATCTATTTTGGCGAAGCTCCAGGCAGCAATTTAATCAAGCCATGGTGCATGCAATTAGAGCCTGAAATCCATATGTTGGCACTTAAATAGCAGTAGTAGCCTGGGTTTTTTATGTTGTCAAAACCAATGGGTTTTGCAGATGCTTAGCACCTTTGAAAATGAGGCTGGATGTTCTTTGCTGAAGCCCTAAAACAATCACTTTGCACAGCTTGCTGCGTGATGGGAAACCTTTATTTGCCCTCACACTGCTAGGTTTATTAGCATAGCCACTGTCCTGTGCTAAAGTGACCACTTCCCAAGCAAACCTGGCTCTCACCCAGCTGCCAGGTCAGTGAGTAAGGAGCTGCCCAACATGAGCACAGCAGAAAGGCCAGTGTGAGCCATGTCCCTCCGTAGGGACAGACTGTACCAGCAAATCCTGTAAATGGAGTGGCCAGAGTGGTGCCAGAGTGATTTCCCTCTCACAGCATTGTACCAACATCTGTCACTTCTACTTCTCTCTACATCAGGGACAGTGCAGATACATGTGGGAAATTTCCCATCTAGTTTTCCACTGAAAATGACTCCCTAATAACATTTTTCAAAAAGCAGTGAGTTAGGTACAGCTATCAAACACATGAATCTGGTTTCTGTGTATGTAGATACAAGGAAGAAATCATTTATCATGAGGGTAGTCAAACACCTGCACAGGTTGCCCAGAGAGGTGGTAGATGCCCCATCCCTGAAAATATCCCAAGTCAAGCTAGACGGAGCTCTGAGCAACCTGGTCTAGTTGAATATGTCCCTGCCAATGACAGGGAGGTTGGAATAGATGAGCTATAAAGGTTCCTTCCAATCCAAACTAGTCTATGATTCCATGACCCTATATTTCATGCCTTTAAAAAGTCCTTATGATAGCTATCATCAGACACCCATATGTCTCAGAAATTCACCTATGAACTTATCAAATCTCAACAAGCATTTTGCTTATCCTCTGTAGGACTTTCTTTGCTAGCAGTATGATTTATTCTGAGATTTTTGGTTAAAAGTTCCCTTCCTAAAAGCCCAGTGGCTGTTACACAGATTACTTGATTGTGCACAGAGCTGTGGAGCACAGAAAACACTTTAGAAAAAAAAATAAATAAAAATGTTTAGAACAGATAGGTTTTCTTCACCAAAGTACACAAGCGTGTATGACACCTCTGTTGGACAGAGGAGGCCCCTTGTTAGATGATAGTGCCCTGTGCACTTCTATAATCTTACCATATGAGAATCTCATGGCACTTAACACGGCTTAATGAATCTAATTTCACAGAGCTCCTTTGAGACAGGCGAGAGCTCCTGTGGCTGTTTTGAACAGACAGTAAATTAGGCTGCCGAGCAGAACGGGGCTGAGGTAGAAAGGTCTGTCTCCACTGGGAAACTGGAGAAACCCTGTGTCTTTGTGAACTGTAATCTGTCCTAAGGAAAATTCAGTTGCTGCCTTTGGTTACCTGAGAGTCCTTCTATTCATGAGGCTAAGTTTCTTATCTAGAATCCCACAGCAAGATCGTGGCAAAACCACATCCTAAGCATTTAATAATGTCTAAATCACTGCTGTAGCTCAGGAGCTCAACTTTTGTTTTGTAGAAATGTCTGCTGCAGCCAGTGAATGTTGTATCTAGATCCTAAATTATGGTAATCTACAGTGTGGGGTTTTTGGTATTATTTGGGAAGCTGCAGGTCAAACTACAGCTAGAGCATTCGCTCAAATTATTATTTTTTTATTTGAAAATTTTTTTTTCATAGATCTGATAATATTTTACCAAAATTTGGGCAGAAATTGTTGTCATAGAAGCCAGGAAAAAACCATTGTTTCTGAATGGGCTAGAGTGTGATGTATTCTAAGTGGTGAGCATAAGTGTAATGTAAAGAGTGAGGTACCTGTCCTAGTCATCTGCCTGTACACCCTTCCCACGCTCCCAGCTCCTGACTTGCACAGTTTGTATCAAATTAGAACCTCCCTTCTTTCAATTTATAGCCATTTTCTTTCATCTTCTTGTCATGAGTCTCAGTAAAGACCTTAAGCTTTGTCTTCCTGAGAACTAACCCACACATACTGAAAAACTGATATTAGGTTCCCACCAAACCTTTTCAAGACTAAGTCCACTCATTATCCTCAGTATCTTTTGTAGGGTATGTGTCTCTGTATTGTTTACACCTTTCTTTTATTTGGGGACCCAAAGCTGGACATATTATTCCAGATATCACAGAATCACAGAATGTTAGGTGTTGGAAGGGTCCTCAAAGGTTCATCTAGTCCAACCCCCCTGCAAGAACAGGTCTAATGAGAATAGAATAAAGGGAAATAATAATTTCTATGCAATTACTGAATAAGTTTGTGTATATACTGCCTGGGATGCTGAGTTTACAGTGATGTCAGATTGCATCGTTGGCAATAAACGTGAATAATACTGAAGAGGTAGGCTCTACCATAGATTTCCCTGTCCTTCTGGGATTCAGTAGGCTCAAAAGCACAGCTCTTACCTTGGGGACAGTGTGACCCCGTGTGACTGAGTCTGGGCACTTTTGACATACCCATGTGGTTTGGGAATATATGGGAGGGGGAGACGTCAGTAATGCAAATGCAGCTGCTCAGGGCAGACCAAAGACTTCAAGCTCAGATTTGTTTTCAGAGGGAAATTAGGAGATGAAGTTCCTTAGTGGTTCCAGAGTTGAAATACATTTGTCAGCCTAGGATGTCTTCTCTACATCCCGTTTTAAATCTGTGGGTGTTATGTCTGGGGTATTATAATAAGCACTGGGAGGAGAGTGGGCTGTGCCACCACCTGGAACAAAAAATACCTCTTTGGATTGATCTGGACTTCAAACTCAAACACCAGGAATTCATTGGCTCTGTCGACACCCCAGTCCTTTCCATTGTTAAAGGTCAGTTATGAGGATCTGCACCAGAAGCAGTGAAGTTATTTAGGAGTCTCAGCCTGGCTCATACCATGTAATCTGACATATTGCAGGACTAAAGCAGTGGTTTCTATCAGCTTTCTCTCTCTTTGCTATTAAGAGGGCTATTTACTAGTTGGTGAGTGATGTTCCTTAAAAAAATTCCTTCCAAAAGGTAACTCAGAAAAAAGA
Organism: Heliornis fulica; assembly: GCA_013399135.1. Taxonomy (NCBI): domain Eukaryota; kingdom Metazoa; phylum Chordata; class Aves; order Gruiformes; family Heliornithidae; genus Heliornis; species Heliornis fulica. The sequence goes on along the minus strand of VXBZ01009982.1, from coordinate 31,068 downwards.
TACAAATTCATTACCAAACAAATAAAAATGTCTGAGGGTTTTTGTTGGGGTGTGTGTGTGTGTGTGTGTGTGTGTGTGTGTGTGTGTGTGTGTGTGTGTGTGTGACGAACAGATGAGGAGGGAGGGGATGGAAGAAGAAGACAACTTTTTTTTAGCTTTGCTTTTCTGGAAATGTTGACAATGAAACTGGAAAAATAAAGCTAAATATTTGCAGCAGACTCAATAGCTGTCACAACCAAGGAAGCAGTGTTTGAACAGTGAAATAATTGCATCTGTGAAATGAGCATCAGAAATTGGGAATACTGTCAGAATAAAATCTAGGATTTCTGTGGAGGACCCAGGAATTTCTTTTATATGCGTGTCCCATGTAATCAAAAATGAACTGAGAAGGACATGCAGAGAAATATTTTACTCTGAGAGAAGAACAGTATGGAAATGTATGTATTTTTCCTTCAGGGGATAGCACAGTGAACTGTCGCATATGCACTCTGTCTCCAGACAGTATTAACTGTTAAAGTGAAGTTAAGCACTAAGATGCCACACTGAGAAGAGATCTATGCAGAAGACCTTGCTTTACACAAGGATTGTGACTCTCCTTTGAGACTTGATAAATTTGACTGTGAGTGATTCGTGTCACATTTACACAACATCAGAAAAGGGACTAAAACTGGGGTTGATGTTTCCAAAGCATGAAATGGCTTCTGGAATTTAAAGAGCCATCTTCAATAAATATGGTTATTTGAGACTCATTAACTGATGCCTGAGCCCTAGAGAAGAAGGGACAGAATGAGTGTGGGTGATGTCAAGATGTCCCTAATCAGTTCCTATTCTTGGCTACTTTCTCTTGCAGTTACATCCTTTCTCACTTGTAACACTGTAGGGTTACTTCTTACCAGTGATCTCACAGGTTGATTACATTTCCCTGTGAAATCATATCAGCTCCCTTTAGCAAAAGGAGAAAATGCTCACAATGAAAAAAACCCCACACCCAAATCCAACAAACAGCAACAACAACAAAAAACAAACCTGCAAAGGAATCAGTTACCTTGGGTTCTTCAAAGAAGCCAGAGAGAGGGAGATATGAATATTTCTTTGAAATCTCTAGGAAAGACATATCCAGTGGTGTTTGGGCACTGTGAAAATCTCAACCTAGGGGCTGTTCCATTTCTGAATGCGGAATAGGACATACAATAATGGAACAAACAGCAAGAACCTGGCTGAGAGGTAGCAGAGAGAGAGAGAAAGAAGAGTTGAAAGAGGGAAAGAATTTGAAGGAGGCACGAAGATGTCAAGTGCATGTGTAGCTTAAATGCTAGTGTTAGCTGGACCATTTCACAGAACAGATCTTTTAATAAGAATCTAGTTTAATTTTACAAGCAGTAAATCACCAGAGGCTGTTATTGCACAGCTGAATGCAAAGTTCCTCTACAAGCAGAGCACAAATGGAGTATGTTGTCTGTGGTCCCTGGCGTAACCTTGCAGTGCCCCACATGTGTCTTCTGCTCATACCCCCTTTGGGTCCATGCACAGGGAGAACAGATCTCCACATTATGGTTTTGGGTTTTTTACATGTACTTTTAGGTATTTTGACTACTTTCAGTGGTTATGGAAGTTACAAGTTATTATTAAGACTCATTGGTTGGAAGATGGCTTGTCTTTGGAGGAAGGAAATGGAAGTGATTATTCTTCAGGTTCCATGAACCCTTGCGAGACTCATGTGGTTAAGGAAAAGTGACAGCTAGGAAAAGATTGCCAGTAAATGAGTACATATTCTGAATTTCATGCCAGATGGTCACTCAGGAGATGGGCTTTAGTTTTTTTGACAGCAGTAATGCACCTTAAATCTTCTCCAGGGAATTTGTTACTGTTTACTTGAGACACAAGAAGGAATTCAAGAGAAGACAGCTGGGTACAAGCTCTATTCTGCCATTTTTTCTGGATGAGGCTCTAATTTGGGAATAACTTTCATGACCATGACCTGGGAGTCTTGTGGGTAGGTAGCATAAAGGAAATTTAACACAAGGATAAAGTTATATATCAACACAAAAAATGGGGATATGAAACTGCAAAACTCAGCCCATCTAAGGGAATGTTTCTAAGATGATGTTTCTAATGTTTCTAAGAGAGTTGACTTCAGGGAATGGACCCTAGTCTTAGTTTTCTGGGTCCAATTTTCAGCAAGAGAGAAGAACAAATCCAGCATTTGAGTAGTTGTCTTCCCACTGCATATGCCTGACAGAGCTGACCCGAGTACTTTAACCACAGGATTTGGATTAGCTATGCAGGTGTTCCTCTGTGCAAATGAGCAATGTTTTATTTTTATCCTTTTTACAATGTCATTGAACATTTCCAAGTAAAACATGTTTGAAATTTGTTGTAAACTAGTAGAGAGTGGATAATCTGGCTCAAATAAAAAGCCATGAATCCAAAATAAAATCCTCCAAACTTTGGAGAATTCATCTTCTGATCCTAGATTAAGCTCAGGTCAGAATTTTATTTCATGAAAACAGCTCACATTAGCTCTTCCACTGACTGAGAATCCTGGCTTGGTTTGTGAGGGATCAAATGCTGTGCAGATTGGGCTCACTGCTAATTTAAACACAACATCTGAAAACTAATTATCCAGATCATCATTAACGATAATAGCCTAGTCTGACCAGAAAATAATTACGCATTCTGCATTCTCTTGTTGTTTTTAGTCTCTGCAAAAAATGCCTATCGTGCATACTGACTCAGTGGGGAAGGTGTTCATTGCTGATTTACCAGCAAATTCTTTTTTCCTTGGTGAAAGGATAATGAAAGAAGCAGAAATCTGACAGCAGGATCATCATGATGTGATTTGGCAGACAGCTGTCCAGACAGAAATCTGGAAAGGGAGGGTGAGAAAGGAGAATAAAATGTATTGAAATACATCAGCAAATTCACAGGAGGGGGAAAAAAAAGCAGCAGAAATAATTTCTTATCTGAAGAGCTCAGCATGGTTTATTTTAAGGCTACCGAACTACAATGTCGACTTTATGATGTTTACAGCTCTCAAGAAAAAGCTTTGCAGGTTTACATCTGGAAGCACCCAGCACCCTTGAGCTCTGTTTGAAGTCTCAGGAAAGGGGGGTGCTCAGCCTTGCTCGTGTGCCTACTGAAATGGATTGACGTTCAGCCGTGTTGCGATTCCAGTTGCTACTTAGGCTACTTTGTAAGGTGACTGACTCTGAAATTTGATAGTCTCCTTTTCTGGTATGGCACCAAAATGTGCAGCTTTGATGCTTTGAAGTCCTTCCATCTTCAATTTGAGTATGCAAAGTCTGTTTTATTTGACAGGGATTTTCTTTTGAAACAGAAGTCATGGCTGGCCATTTTAAAAAGATGAGCAGAAGAAGCGAATGGCTTAATTATGTCTTTTCTAGATATTGTGAAATCTAGAGGAAAGCTAGAAAAAAAAAAGAGACTGAAGGAAATCAACCCAATTTATGCCAAGGGAAAGTAATCATCTGAATGAATCTTTTCTAGCTGGAAAATGCTTGATAGCACATTAATTATTTGTCAATCTAGATCTTTATTTCTTTGAAGAAATGTGTCAGAAAGGTATTATGTTTGAACAAAAATGGCAACTATAGAAATACAGAATTTCTGCTAAAAGAGGGCATATGTGTTCTTCATGTTCATAAAATGGAAAAATAATGGCAAGGACTTAAAATTTTATCTTGAATTTTAAAAAAAAATGGGAATACAAGACCAAAGGCTATCAACATATTGTTTATCCCCTTGCAAATGAAACCAAGCATACAAGAAAACCATTAACTGGAAGGATATATGGAGCACTTGAAACTTCACGCCTTTGCAAGCTGTTAAATACTCTACAACACCCTACTGAGACTCTATTTGGGACCAACACTGCAAAACTAAAACCAGCAGTTACAATGTGCCAGAAGGAGGGAGCAAGATACACTGAGGGCATCTATCATCTGTGCTGGACTTCTGACAGTGCTTACACTGCACTCTGCCTGGAGACGTTTCCTGGCAAAGCTGTTTTGTTATGAACTGTATAGAGAAACAAAAGGAAAGACATCAAATTTAGAATATTCAACATTCAGAAGTTGTGCTGCCTGCATGGGATATTTGAAGCTTCGCTCACAGAAGTCAGCAGGATAATTTTCATTGGCTTCTGAGTGCTTAATTAGACACTAAAACTTGCAATTTTTCAGTCAGGTGTTATTTAAGTTTCTGGCTAGTATGCAATTTCTACTTTATTTCAGCCTGAAAGGAAGGTAAGGATCTGTTATTTTGTTTTAAATCTCTACTGTTTAAATCTGTTTAAGTGAGAAATGTTATGCACATGCAGCATGGCAGGCATATATATATTCAGAAATATAGGTATAATTGTAATTGGTGTGAAAGCAGAGATCTGAACTTAGAGATGCACAAGTGTCATGAAACCCAAAGTTTGAAATACATACTGAGACTTCTGGAAACTTCAGATGATCTCAGGTTAAACCATGACTGGAGGAAGTGGACAGCTGCCTGAGTTTTAAACTACTACTGGGTTTTTATTAAACAGTGAATTGAACTAGTAAAAATTATATACTAGATTCACCCCTAGGGCAAAGTGTTTGAGGTAAGACTTGCTTTATTGACAAACTTTTGCAAGCACTGGTCCTATTGTGGAAATTGCAGATGAATAGCTCTCACCTGATGGGGGTCCTGTGACTTACCTGTATGGAGACGCTGCTATAGGAACCGCCTATGACCCCTGCAATGAGCAAGGGTAAATTCTCTTGAATGGCATATGAGCCATCTGGGCACATATACTCTGTTTCATCCACTTTAGTCAAAGAAGCCCTGACGAATTCCAAAGACTGTTCTAAGGCATATGTATCCCTGGAACATGTGTCCAAGATGTGAACTCCAAGCTTAATTCCTGGCAGCAAGTAGTTGTCGTTGTTGATTTCATCAATGGCAAACAACATGGCCTCCAAGCGCTGGATGCCTCGGTCTTCATTGATTCTCCCACATTCTTCTATCCCGGTGCCTTTTTCGTTTATTGGGAATAAGCCACCTAAGACCAGGTCTCCTTCTATCTTAATTTCCTTCCTTACAAAGCTGTGGTCACTTAGAGAAAGGAAAACTCCTTTTGAAAATAAAGCTAACGCAAGGACTTGGAATCTGGTGAACATCTTCATTGGTCCTGTTTTTGCAGCTCTAAGAAACATGGGTGGGCGCAGAAGTGCTCTTCAGTCTTTCTGATCCATTGCAAAATTTGAATTGCTGTCCCACAAGCCAGTGAAGAAAAAGCCAACTAGTCATTCCACTGGACCTCTAAAAGAGAGATGGAAGGAATTAGAAAAGGCAAAAGTTGATGTGAGCTGTTACAAAACTTTTATCAGTAAAACACTGAGAGATTGCAGGATTGAGCAGAAAATAAGAAACAGATCTGTCTTGTGTTCTCATAAAGCACCTTATTCAATTTGTTTCATAACTGATTACAGGCTAAGCACATCCTATGACAGCTTTGCACAAAGACCACAGACACGTGGGGTGATATATCTGATGTTGACCACTGCTCAACAACATTTTACATTTTGCAAGGGCAGAGACCGGTTCTGATAATTTTTTTCATATCATCCTCTCTCTCTTAGGTATTCTTATTCACCATGTCTCCAGCTGCTTCCAGCTTTCCTGCAATAATTTTCCTCTTTGTTGGTTGCAGCACTATGCTTACTCTCCTTCAGCTACAGCACTGTCACAGTGCTATCTCCTTGCTGTCGGTTCTTGATGAACTCAGCGTTTGGTCTTCAGCCCCAAAGTCTCCCTGATGTCCCCCTGCCCTGCCTTCCTTTACTAGCCTGCTCACCTGGTGAGGATGGCAGAAACTTTGTGGGGTTGGGCCTCTGGTTTTGGGCTGTGAAAATGTTTGAAACACACAAGAAGCCCTGTTTTACCAGGTGGGAACTGAAGGCTGTGCTTATAATAAATAAAAGAAAAACAGTGGCTGTGCATTATTCATGGACAGGCAGAGACTAGAAGTCATTCCCAATAAACATTTCTGATGTCAGTGTTTTGGCCATTTCATAATACCTGGCACCACCAACAGAGAATGGACCATGGCCCACTTAGGTCCTGCTGCTCTCCAAGGGACTTCACTACGTGACCTACCAAGCCTAGTTATTATGTGGAAGGTCTGGAGACTGGCTCTTCATCAAATGCCTTAGTCACAAAACCATACTTCCTTAAGGGACAAAACATTCTCTTGCAAGCAAATTAAGTGAAATAAATAAATAAATAAGTAGCTAACAAACGAAAGAGAAAAAGAAGCAACATGCAAGGAGGAGTCTCATACTTAATTCTTGCTTAGGTCATGAAAATGCTTACAGTTGGACTTGCTGTCTTTAATGCTAATTGCAGCACAGTGCTCAGATCAAGGGAAGAACAGAGTAGTAGTCTATGTACTTAGGATATAATTTTACTCTTACTGCATCAAGACAGTTTGCCAATGGCCTTAAAAGAAGAAAAACCAAACCTTAGAGTAAAGATCTTGTTGTAAAAATTTTGTAACTAAATATGCATGCACAAAGTTTATTTATGTAACATAGATGAATGATTTGTCCATAAGCTTCGCATCAATATCTCTTAAAATAGGACAGTAGCTGCCTTGATCTACAAATCTTCAGATAAATCAAGTGTGTTAATGTTTAAATAGATCACATTAATAATTTAGTCCTGTTCTTACCTTTTCCATAATAGAGCATACGTTATTATTTGAGTTACAGGGTTATTTATAATTTAGTAACAACACAAAAATATAGGAATAAGCAGCAATTAGGATTTAACACTGAATGAAGGATGAATACACTTATTGCAAAGGAGCTGTTTATCCTGGTACAGTTTCAATGTCTCTGTACCAAATTGTGTGCTTTTAATTCATATTTAGACCAGCATTGTTCCCTCGTAAATCAGTAACGTGTCAGAAGCACTGCTAAAGGTCTTTCACTGCAGTCCCAGTAACATGTGTGTAGTCTGAGCTGCAGGCTGCCTCATCAGAATTTTCCATTCAGAAAGAAGTGATGTGTTGATGGAAAACAAGCTTCACCATCTCTCAGTGATCTTTTAGTAAGCTAGCTCTCTGATTGCATGTGGTTTATTAAGCAGGTCCAGAAATATATTTTCTGGTTATGTTAGGAGGAGTAATGAAGTAACTGTATTCAGACTTCTGTGTCAGACTTACTGCTACAATTTATCAAATACTATAAGCATATACAGGGCTTATAAAATGGTGGTTCTGCCACATTGCAAAAAATTATCAGGCAAAAAGGTGACATTTGTCACGTAAATGGTTGTATGGTTAATAATGCAATGTGACCAACTTCCATTTTCTTACCAGTAATCCACTTTTGGGATAAAAACAGGACTTTGGATTATTTTTTTTTTAATACAATATTGATCCTAATTACTTCTGTATCTTCTGTCACCACTGTATCTCACCAAATATTCATACATTTATCCTAACAACCCGGGTAACATATTTATTAACCCAGTTTTACCATTGGGGAAAAAGAGGCACAGAAAAATGAAACAAGATATTCGTAAGAGTCTGAGTTCAGAATTTGATTTTCTCGGCTCTCACAACCTCTACCAAACTCTGAAAAGGTTTCTGCTTCCCTTTAGGAATTGAAGAACATGCTTTCAGCCGTGCCCTGCATCTCTTCATTCCCACTGAGGCGCTGACTGAAAAAGTTTTGATCTCCCAAGCCTGATCCTGAATGATTTACTGAAGGTCATCAGCCCAGCCAAGAATCAAACTTTGATCTTTTCCAGTGCCTCTCTGATAACAATAAAATTCCCTAGTTTCCCATTGCTCCTAGCTTTAATGTGAGACTTTCATGAGGTCAAATTAAAACCAGCCTGTTTTCAACAGCCCATCAAGACTACCAAGAACAAGTAGTTTTGCTGCAGAAAAGGCTCATTATGGGTCCTCTGGAAGGATTCTAAAACCTACCCAGGACATGCCTAGAGCTACGGTGCATTTACCCTGAGAAGGAAAGAGGCTGTTCTCCTCCTCCCCGCCCCTGACTCCTTCATAGCTGCTGGCTGCAGCAAATGTCATCGCCCCTTACCTTGCATCACTTCCATGTCTCAGGGGTCTATGTGTCTCTGATACATCAACAATAAAGGTGAGGAAGGTACCAAATATTATTTCAACATAGCACATAAAAAGCCTGTATGTGAAATGACTAATGTTACAGAGGGAACTGAATTTCCCTGCAAAGAATGCAAAGGGTTTCTATGCTTTATCACTTAACTTTCTAACAGAGGCCCCACTGAGGGGAACCAAAATCAGTCATGGCTCAGCAGGTGATGAATGCCAGCAGAAATTGAGGAGCAATTGGAGAAGGTGAGGATTTGGAACAGAATAGCCATTTCTTTGCTGCTTTCTTGCCACTTTGTGTTGAGAGCATCAGTTTAGGGCTGTGCAGAGATATGAAGGGATGATACGGTGGGAACTCCTATGATCCTACTCTATCTGGGGAGTTAGGTATAGCTGCTTGGTAAAGAGTGCCCATTGATGGGGAGCACCCACCCACACCAGTTGTCCTAGTGTCCCACTTGAGAATTCCTGTGAAGCTCTGTGCTTTTCACAGAAGCTTTGAAACTACAGGGAGACACCACATGTGCAGAGCCCTGCTTTCCAGGAAAACATGATCATCCATGCATGATCTTACATGGTCAAATCCTTTGTTTATAAATGGAAGACGGTTACCAAGAACACAGAAACAAATGTACTTCTCTCCTTCTGCAGACCTGGTAGCCTGTGTGTTCATATAGTGGCACCGCAGTGTCCTGCACAGGAACAAGGTTGCTGTGATGGGTAGGTGAGTGGAGGCATTAATACGCAGGCTGGTTTGTCAGGAGAGGTTTTCCCTCCAGGCTGTGAGGGAGGGATGCTTTCAGGAACAAAGGCTTCTCGGCGGTGGGACTCCTGAAGGAAGCTGTGAGGCAGATTTGGGTGGCCGGTGAGCAGTGTCACTATGGTGACACCGAACAGACAGCTCGATGTGAAGAATGGAGGTTATTTTAAAGCAGCAAGCAAAGATGGGCTAGCAACTCAGTCTCTCTCCTGATCCCTTCTGTGTGCACCTCCCACACACTTCCTCTGCAGCTTGTGTAACTCACAGCTATATATACAAACATTCTGTACCTATTCCTGGCTAATACAGCCCATATTCCTCCCCATAGCTGTGGTGCAGGTAACATCCCAGAGCTGTTTCATACCTAAAGTCATTTCACTACACTAACCATACTCATTTGGCTTTGCCGTACCTTCCTCTACTAAAAGCCTGTTTCTGGGATGGTTCAAAAAGACATACCTATTGATTAATCTGTAATTATTATTTTTTTATTTGTATTTAAAGCTTTAGGTCCAGCTACAGGCAGGGACACATTGTTCAAGGTGTTTTGTTAATGGAGAAAATATTTCAGCACTATAGGCTTTGGCTCCCTGTTGGAAACAGATGTGGATCCTAGGTATAGAAGCAATCCAAACATCTAAATGAAAAATAAACAGAAACAGGCAGAGGGAGAAAGGTTTCCATGCTTGGATCAGAAGCCTTCTGCCAGCACTTCCCTATGTTAACTTTAGCCAGACCCAGCTTGTCAAACTCCTTCTCTCAGCACTCTGAAGCCCCTTCTCTTTCCACCAGTGATGGTCCACACCAGAGCTATGTCTACTCCTGGGAAAACTCTGTCAACACTGTTCTCAGGAAAAAGCAGCTCACTCTTTTATTAAATGGCAGTTGTGCTGCTCTTACCGAAAATATCCTTATCTCTTGGTCTGAATAATCAGTTTTGGTGGACTATTTCTGCGCCTGTAAGAAGTTGATTGCACAAATCCAGGATTGGAGCAGGTTTGCTTATTTACTCAGGATGTGAACAGCCTTGTTTCTGTAAAAGCAACTAGAATGACAAAGGAGATATCATGGTTTTCCATATTCAGTATCCCACTGATATAATTTTGAAATGAAAATCTGTCTTTTGTGGCTTTCTTCCAGGGCTATATTCACATGACAGCTCTGGTCTTCTGCAGGCTTTCTGTCTGGAGATCACAGAGTAGCTCCCCCTGTTCAGGGGTGAATTCTTGTTAGGCTAAGTTTGGTGTCAATCTATTTTTCTAGGAGTCAAACTCCAAAAAAAAGTACAGCTGAACCTTTTAGAGAGATAACTTGTAAATGGAGTATGACATACTCCAACACATACCAATTGTCATACCAGTGACGATTTTGCTGATACCTTCCAACATATCAACACCAATGGGTGTCATTGGTAGTCTATCCAACAGTTGTAAACTTTCCAATTATCCACTTACAAATCTAAGGTTGAAATGAGAAACTTTTCTGAGAGCTGAGACACCGCAGGTCTAGCTATTTTTCTACACTGTTAACAAGAAAGTAGGACATTCTATATGACTGTGCTAAAACTCTGGAGGCTTTTCCCCCTCATCACTACCATGCACTGTAGTCTAAATTCCCCCATATTTGTTCTCCTTTGCAGTATTTTGCAGGGTTCATTTGTTTACCCAGCTCCCTGAGAAAGGACTCAAGAAGAGCTGACGTGGGTGCTGGAGAATATTATGTTTAGCTTTATTGTGGGTGGCTCCCTCTTGGCAGTCATGGATTTTTACTGCATTATTCAGGACTATAATCTGATACTGTGGTGCCTGGAGCCATATGTCAACTTGGTATCACCTACCACCCTTAATAAACTTTCTTTGAAGGAGGACTGTGCTCAGCGGAAGGTTTCAGGGGAGGTTTCCCACACCTGTGGGTGGTATATAGGTGGTGTATACCCACTCTTGTGGTATTTTACAACATGGAAGTTAATAGTTCCATCAGTATATATGTCTTCAAAGACACCCCAACAGAGATATCTTTCCCCAAGATGTTGCTATGACCTGGAAATCAAAGAATCCACAATCTCCTGAGTTGGAAGGGACCCATAAGGATCATCAAGTCCAACTCCTGGCTCCACACAGGACCAGCCAAGTCAGAGCATGTCACTGAGTGTATCGTCCAGATGCTTCTGGAACTCAGTCAAATAATCTTGCCATAGGGAAGCAGATTTCTAAAAAAATATTCCAATTTTGGCTCAAAATTCTGGTTTATATTTCAAGAATGAAATGACAATTTAAGTGCCATTTCTTTCTCTCAGATGTCATGGATAGCTTGCTCAGTAGCATTGCTCATCCAACACATTTGGGACATTTATATGTGCTCTGACAGAACTTGACCTTAATGCCTGATAAGAACTGCACTGAAAGATAAGATGTTTCACTTTGTTGGAAAAAAGTGATGGACAAGCTTGATCCTCCTTACCAATTCTAATTATAGATGCTGTCACCTCTGAAAGAGAAATATTTCTAAAGGGACCCTAGCCTTACTTTGACAGATATGTGCCAGGTACACAAATTGCTTACATTCTGATTCTGGCTGACGGAAAACTGATAGTTTAAATCAAGATGTGAAAAAAAATGAAGAAAAAAGAATACATGGTGAGGTAAGGAAAACAAGCAAATTTCTTCCATGGAAAGAAATTAACTCCATGAATTGTTAATTGGGTGCTGACACATACATTTGCTGAAAACGAATCAAAGCATTTTAAATTTCAGTTGCTAGCTGTTAAATCTCATATTTTTAAAATTTTGGTTTTCCTTGAGAAAAATATCAAAAAAGGCTTTACAGCTTGATAATTTTTGTGCCTTTCATGTCAATTTGGAAATCCATACATGATAAACATTAATACAATTACCAGCAGCATGACAGCAAAAGACATTTACGTTCATCCCATATCGAGCATATTGTAGAAGAGTTTGAAAAGCCTCAAAAATTTAGTTACAATTTCCATATAAAGAATGACATATAAAGCAAGAGAGAATATGTTGTTGTAGAAGGACCCCATTTCTATTAAAATACAAACTTTTCTTCCTTTACTTTAGAGTGAGAAAAAAAACCAATCAGAACACTGCATTACTGTTTGTACTGTGTTAGCATCAACAAGTGATGTTGATGCTTATGTTTTCTGCAGTGTCAACATACAACAGATACCCAGCCCTTTCCTCAGAGATCTATGATATATTCATCCTGTTTTAAAAACAGAATTTAAAATATTAATCACACAGGAAAGCAGATGTCTCTGATGTGTTACTTTTGAAGTTTCTACATATTAAAGGATTCTATAGATTAGAACAAGACCTATTAATTTAGCTGGTGAAGAACAAGAAGCCCTTGGAGCTGACTGGACATTATCAGGGTGTGGATATATGGGTTTTTGCAAATTGTTACATTGAATAAGTCCGTTTGGCACTGACTAAATCCTATAGTAAGTTTGGTCTCAGGAGAGAGATCTGCAATGAGCAGACCACCAGAGCTAGAGATCTGGGTCAGGACACGCAGTCTCATGACTCGTTAGATTTTCTTCCGTACTTTGAAAATAAGTATATTCAAGTGTATTGAGAAGTCCAGCCATGAGCCTGAGGCTTTGTGCCATCTGGACAATTTGTGGTGTAATGATCTTGATGTAATGCAGGGTTAGACCTTTGAAAGCCCCACCATCTTCCCGTCTGTCTTTTTTGGACTGAGCTGAATCCTACTGCTTTTTATCCATCTGCTTATTTCTTCCAGGCACTGGTGACAGCTGAAAGCACACCAGCAGAGACAGCAACGAACAGGCAAGTGCTGTCTGCTTATTGATTGCCTGTTAGTTGAGTTTAGTCTCAGTCTCCCTGTGTGGTCCCAGAAAGATGCAGAAGGGGAAAAGTGGGAGTATAAAGACTCTGGGGACAAAGGAGCACCTGGCTTCTATGACCTGTGGATGTCACAGCAGTTATTCTGGCTAGGTGGTGCAGGGATGCCATTGCCAGGCCAAGGTCAGCAATGTCAAAGGCTGGGAAGAGGGATAATGATGTAAATGTAGAATAGTCTTGCACAAAGTGAACTGTGGCATTTTCAGCATTGTGTCCCGGGATGAAACTTTTAGCTAAGAGGAGCTTAACACTTGTACATTATGCAAGCTGAGCTTAACTAAGTGAAGATAACACCAACCTAACTATAGGTCACCATGTAGTACTGGTGAATTTAATCTGTGAAGGAGTACTTAGCCTTTCCTTCTTACCTGAATTTTAAGCATCTATTTTTTTTTTCTGCCCTCACTGAGCTCATTTCTTTCTTGTGCTTTCAAACACTTCTCAGCTCTCTGCAACATCTGCAGGGCTTTTCTTGGGCCCAGATCTCTCTGCAAGTTTCTGCCCGTGCTCCAGCTGAGGTGCTCTGCCTGTGCTTTCTTGGCTGCCTCCAAATGGTATCTGTGAGAGCTGCCAGGCTTTGCTCCCATCACTGCTCTGCCAAGACATTTCCCTCACACTGCAGCAACACGGCCAAAGTACAGCTGAGCCTCTGCATGCGTGGAGGGCACAGAGTCCTTTCTCGCTGCTGCTTCTGTTGAGATTCAGTCTGGCTGCCTGCACAGCCAAGCTTGGGGCACAGCAGCTGTCTGCTCACCCTTTCTCTGCTCCATCTGTATGCAGGATGACTTCTGCTGCCACCCAGTCTGCTCCATTGGGACCCTACCCTGGCCTGCATTCCCATGAACTGATGTTCAAACCTGTCCCAGGGACATTCACATCTGGTGATGGGCAGCAGTGGACATAGACACCTCCACAGCTCCTTGTTTTCCCACCATGACTTACTCATAAGTCAAATAAAAACCTTCCCAGAGCAGTGCTTCCACCCCTGCCTGGTATGCACCGTATCTCCCAGCTTGCCACAGCACTACAAAACACTATTTTCCAAGTTAAGATAGTTTGTCTTATTTATGAAAGAAGGAAATATTCCTCCCTCTGACATACACACTGGAAACACTTCAGAGCTGGAGCTGCTGCCTTGCCCATGGCTATTCAGTGATGAAATGTCTCATCACTGACTATTTACCAATGAAATTCAACCTAACTGAATACTTGGCACATGGCAATATTTTAAGCACCTTTGATTCCCCCCCCCTCCCCCCAGGAGAATCTCCTGGACATTCTGACTTAAGACAGACTCAAAGTGTCTGAGATCTCCTAAGACACAAAAATCTTTCTAATAAAAATGTAGGCACTTATAGTTACAGACTAGTCCACTTAGACTACTAGTTCATCTACACTCTGAGCTCAAGGGAGGTGCCCAGTTTCACAAACAGGGTCTCACCTATCTGTCATTAATTTATCTGTGTTCTTGGTAACAACACAAAGCAGTAGAAAGGGATCCAAATGGGAAAAGGCTGTTCAGGTTTATGAATAAAGGAAAAGATTGTTTAGCAGCGGACTGCAGCTTTCTGCTACTGAGAGGCTGGTTGCTTTTTTAAACATAAAGGATTAAATATTTAACAACAGTAGCCTCTCACAAAATGATCCTTTCTGCTGCACCCCCCTCCCGGAGCCCAGGCTGGTACCTCTTCCATCACATGGACGTTACCTCCAGGCTGCAGCATTCAGTGGAGTGTGAAATCACAATTAACGGAGCAAGTGTTTTGTAAGTGAGCAGAGACGGCTGCAAATTACATCCTGCTATTAGCTGATTTTAGAAACACGTTGTTGAACAGCTTCATGATTACTGGGCTGTGGCGTGTGTTAAAAAAACATTAATAAAACATAATTGATTGTGAATTGTGCTTACTGCTTTTATAGTTTCAATCACAAATGTCACAGAAGTTTACTGATAACAAAAGCTGCCCTCAGCTATCTACAGGAACTGGATTGTTTAAAAAAAAATTACTGAACTTGATTTGCAGCTGTTGTAAATCTGTAAACTACTGAAACCTATGGCTTTTGCTGACTTAGAGATCCTCTTTGTGTTTTTCTTTTCCAGTCAGCAAAGAAAGGTGTGAGACTGCATTGCCTCTGCCAGCAAGCACCTCTGGGAACTTGATGGAAACAATATCCTCCATCCCTCAGATCTACCATTCACTCGGCTTGCCCTTACAAGCAGGTAATGTCACCAACGGGTAATGGGAGCCAGCAGTTTGCATTTGCTGAGAAACAAGCAGCAACATACAGCTACACATAGAAAATACTAACATTTACCTTTCTCTTTTGGGCCCAAAATCATTTTCAGAGCTTAAATAGTTTATTCTTACAGGAACTCAGTAATGTCTAATTCTGATCCATGACCCTGTCTGGGCTCACAGACGGACAAGGTATGACACAGCAAGTTTATGGCTACATTTTTCGAACTTGGATGCCCAGCTGTGAATTTATGGACTTTAAAAAGGCCATTCACAATCAGTCTAATCTGGGACTTTGACAGAATTTGTGTCCCAGCCAGTGATGCAGACTGCTTGCTCTTCTGCCTCGGTTAGTGCTTTGGGGAGCTAAAACTCACTCTCAGGCTGAGAATTCCCAAAGCACTTAACTTCAGGCACTGCCTCCCATTCCTGAACAAAATGACACCTAAGTCCACTCAACAGCCAAATTTAATCAGAGGGGAAGATTAAACTTTGCCAAAGTCCCTGAGGAAATATGCTCAGGTATGTGGGCAGGATCTTGCTATAACTTTAGGTATTTAAGCCTATAGTGTTTTCTCACCCCACAGAGAAGTAGCATAAAGAATAAAACCCAAGTTCTGAATTTGTCTTTCTGTGACTGTCACAAATAGTAGTAGTGATAGGAATGCAGAAAAGTCTTAGAGTATGACCTAAAATGAAGTACTACAAAACTTGTATTATTTATTGACTTTTTGTCAGCCTATGCCTTAGCAAATAAACTAATATCAACACTGGGAGTAGATTGCCGAAAAGCATGTCCTGATAAAGATCTAGCAGTCAGGGTTTGGGTCTGTTTCTAAAATAAAAATACAGTGGTGAAATCTAGTTTTTCCTGTTTGTGCAAAGACATATCCCACTGAGGAAGTAACAAACATGTTGCACCCTGACCAAGGCAGTGACTTCTACTGGTATGAAACCAAGTGTTAGCCAGTCATCACTCAAGGTTTGTTTGGTTTTTTTTTTTTTTTTGTTTGTATTTTGGACCCAGCTATTTTTAGGTGAAGGTAAAACAAACACCTCTGACTTGCAGAAAACACTCCTTTTTCCACACCCTCTGTCCATCTCTCAAGTCTGGTGTAAGCTGTTTGCTTGGCTCCTCTCATGCAGCTCCACAGCAGTGTATGTACATATTTTTACGTGAAGAGCCAGAACTTCACATCCCCAGCACGCTCTTGCCTTCTCTTCTCTTGATCTAAATGGCCATCGCTATGGCAACAACTGCTTAACTCGATATTTAGAGAGGCACTTAGCACAAATTATGAAAAAGAGATGCAATAGTGCTTTGTGTAAAGCTGCAGGTTGATGGCTTGCCATGGCTCCAGTCACTCATCTCTCCAGGACACCCTGAGGACCTTGCCACCTGTGGTCTGGCACCTT
This sequence comes from Heliornis fulica, assembly GCA_013399135.1. Classification (NCBI taxonomy): domain Eukaryota; kingdom Metazoa; phylum Chordata; class Aves; order Gruiformes; family Heliornithidae; genus Heliornis; species Heliornis fulica. The sequence continues at coordinate 14,628 of VXBZ01009982.1, read as the reverse complement.
CTGTTGAACATGACGTAGAAAACAGCATTCTCTAACACTGGGTTTGTTGTTATTCTCTCTGCTGACAGTACATGGTCAGAGGGCTGGAGCACCTCTCATATGAAGACAGGCTGAGAGAGTTGGGCTTGTTCAGACTCAGGAAGAGAAGGCTCTGGGGAGACCTTAGAGTAGCCTTCCAGAACCTAAAGGGGCTACAGGAAAGCTGGAAAAGGACATTTCACAAGGGCAGGGAGGGACAGGACAAGGGGGAATAACCTTAATCTAAAAGATGGTAGATTTAAATTAGTTATTAGAAAGAAATCCTTCCTTGTGAGGACAGTGAGGCCCTGACGCAGGTTCCCCAGAAAAGCTGTGGCTGTCCCTGGATCCCTGGCAATGTTCAAGGCCAGGCTGGATGGGTCTTTGTGTGTCCCTGCCCTTGGCAGGGGGTTGGAACTAGGTGATCTTTGATGTCCCTTCCAAACCAAACCAGTCTGTAATTCTAGATTCCTATGAATTCAGTCATCTTATCAGATACAGTACTGAATTTACACTCCACCCAGCCTGGCTCTCATTACCTCTGCTAGAATACTTCATGGTCTGACTGCATGAGGGGGACACTCCTTTCCAGTGAAGGCAAGGAAGGACACAGACCTGATCTAGAGACTCTTCAAAAGAGATGGTGTTCTGTATCAGCATGCCGGGCAGTAAATGAAGGGTCCAGATGAGTCATAGGACAAAGCACACTGATAGTCTGTGACTCTTTTCTTGGTGACAAGTCAGTCCATGATGCAAAATTTCAGACATGATGGTAAAGCAGAGGAAGGGCCAACACATAACATCTGGACAAATCATGGTGATTTTAAAAGGTAATTCAGTCTTTCATTCCTTGGGCATCAGACACCTTTAAAGGTCCTTTCCAACCCAAACAATTCTATGATTTTTCTAAACCCGTGGAAACTTTGTCCCAGTTCTATATGGCTACATCTCATATAAGGCAAGATGAAAATGTTCCTATTCATTCTTTACACCAGTAAAACTGGTGCCTGTGAAAGAAAGCAAGAATTAAGTGCATTTTGTTACTTCCCATGAGCACATCCCCTATCTCCAACAATTTACAGGTCGGGGTTTCCCTATGCTGGATGTGTTCTCTTGTGAACTTATTAACAAGTAAAAGATTTATCTCATATATTTTTCCTTTGCACCCATGAAACTGTTAGCAATCATCAAATGACCTTCAGAGCTTCAAAATGGAATTCTGGGACTTAGATAGGAAAACCATCTTTTTTGATGGTAAAAACACACACCCTTGTTTGATCCTGCCCTCTCCCTTCCATCTGTGTCTGATGTTGCCTCATTTTTATACTGCAAAGATAACCAGCCTGGATGAAAATTAAAAAAGTTAAGGCAACTTCCAAAGCTTTCCACTAAAAACACATGCTCATACCTGATTTTCGACGTCTAATGTGATGTTCCTCCTTTGGTTTCCTTTATAATTGATGGATGGAAACAGGAACCTCAAGTAACTCTCTGAAGGTGCTTTCTCTACTGTGGAAAGCAGGAGTTTAGGGTGAGAACAATCCTGAATTCACTGCCTCAAAGGTCTAAAACTAAGCAGAATGAATCAAGGTCTTAAGTGTGATCCTTTCATCCCTTGCTCAAGGCAGACAGAGAGATTTGGTCAAGGAAGAGTTAAAACAGCTTTGAATGTCTGTTTTTATAGAGGTTTATTTCTTGGAAGGTACAGTCCACATCAGGGATGTACTACTTTCACTCTAGGAGGAGTTAGATCAGATTTATTTTGGAAGGGCCAGGTCTGAATATTCTTTCTGTGTGGCCTGCATGAGTTGCAATAACAAGCTTTCTTGTTATTACAGTTCTCATCTGAACCAGAGGTGAGGATTTGATTGCTTTGCTTTCACTTTTGGGCTTTGATTGCAGAGAAACTCCACATCTGCCAACATTTCTACAGACTGCAGGAACACCACCAGAACTGTCCACACAGCTGTGGGTGTGCAATGAATGTTATTCTGTGATAATTATCCCAAATTCTCCTGTCAAACACTGATTGAAGAATGTGAGCTGAGAAGCCACAAGATCAGGTGTGTGCAAAGAAAGTAGGTTAGGAACTGTGCATGCCAGATTGTGATCCAAGCTGCATAACCCTCAAGGGCATATTCTTCTACATCTACAGCTTGTTTCACAGGGTAAGAAGATGATGGAGAAGAGCTCTCCCTGCAGATCATCTATTCTTCCCATCATGCAGCTGAGTAGGGAGCGAATGGGTGGGTAGAGGTGTGGGCTGTGGTGTTGTCCTTTGTGCCAGCCTCATGGATCTAAATGGAGAAGGACCCTTCATAACAGGTGATGATCTGTGGAGGTGTCTTCGAGGAAAGAGAAAAATCAGGAAGCAAATGGCAGCCCTGGAAGTGTCTCTGCTCCAGATGTGGTACAGCTGAGCCATTGATGAACCTGGGGTCAAATTCTGGGGGGGTCTCACTGACAATACCTAGGCAGAGCAGAATTGTGGAAGGAGAAGAAACCCATAAATAGGAAGGAATTGTGGGGGGGAAATCACTAGTTTCCTAGGGCATAATGGTGTCTTTGACAAAATCCTATGCCTTTAAGCTAGATGGTTTGCAGTGGGAAAACTGTACATCACAGCATTTTAAATTAAATAACCTTATGTGCTTTTAGGACTATCACACTCAATTTGGCAACAATCAGTGAAATACCAGGCCCAACTGCCTGCCTATGGAGGGTGCTGGGACACTTCTCAGGCAAAACCACTGTGGCCAAAACCCTCTGCCTTTTTCTATTATGCACAGGAATGGGCAACATTTTCCTGTGAAAGATCATGACAATATTTAAAATGGTAAATCTTATGATGCCTCTCCAATATAAAATGAGGACAACACTTGAGTAATATTATACACTTGCTTTTTCATAGGTTGCATGTCTTCAGTACATCATAGTGGGCCACAGAACAGACACCTTCATCTGCAATATGAAGATACCTCATACAGAAGTACCAGAGATGGTCAGTCATCCTGACTCAAGGAATTCTCTATGACTTGGATAAGGCACTGAATGTGTGCTCTACCTGTAAGCTCTCCTCTCTAAAACGTTGTGTGAAATCTGGATTTACTGAATTCAGAGCTGAACTTCCACTGGTTTCACGCAGACCCAGGCTATCCACAGTTGACACCAAAGCCCCAACTTCTGTGTTTTCTTTCTAATCTATATAAGGTCTGATCTGTATAAGGTCAGAATATGTTATTTTTTGTTATCTGGTTTTCAGATTCCGTTATTGGTAAAACCATCGTTTCCAGCTGATAAAAGTTAGGTTACAAGAGTGATATAACCTACCTGAGACAGAAAGCTTACTGAAACTCTATTTTCCTGTGGCTTTCTCTAGGGAGGATTCTCAGGTGTCTGATATTGTGGCTGAGCTTACTCTTCAGCTTTTCTTCTTCAGTGGGATTTTAATTTTGTTCTCTATTCCTTTACTTGGCCACCTACCTTTCCTCAAAAGAAAGGAAACCTGTAACAAATTACTGTCTTTGAGGTCTGTATTTTGTGAAATTTTGTTGAAACTGGCAAGCATTCAAACTTTATTGGAATTGACAGTTAATGTAATTGCGTAAGTCCTATTTCCTTATGAAACCAGCTATGAACACTCCTTTATCCTTGCGATGTCCCAAGCTTTAACATTCAAATCTAGCCTATTGTTATGTAAGCAAATAAGTTTTACGCCTGGAATTAGACAATTATAGGATGTGACCTGTCTAATATATTTTAGACATTGGAACAGGATAACATAAATTGCACCTAACCATCTCTATTTCTCTCCCTGACAGAGAAGAGGGCCTGTGGAGCTGAACAATGGAGTTTTCTGTACTGAATGAGCTCTTTAGAGTCCCATTCAGTCAGCGAGGTCAGTGTAGCCAAATGAGATGGACATACAATTCTTTTCACCGCAGGGAGATGTCTATTTTAGGCTAAATCACACCTTACACTTTATTGACTATATAGATGAAACCCATATTAAGTCAGTTAGTTAACATGCAGACATCTACAGCAAAGATGTCTAGAAAAGATGGATCCCATTTCATGCACTATTAGCTTTTTGATATAGCTAAAGACTGATCCCCCTGATATTGTTTGTATGTTATCAGAACTTGACAGCACCAGACCTTAGCACTGAAAAGGCCACCTCTGTGAGTAGGAGCAATACCATATGAAATAGGAAGAACTCACATTTTGAAAATCCATTCTCTCTATGGGTAGTGTTTCAGTTTCATTCTGGAATCATTGATTTGCTGGCTTCGAGCTGTTTTCTTTGTCAAGCCCAGAGGATAAGCTTTTTTTGCACAGCATCTTTCTCTCCTCTATGGCTAATGCTGGCTTATTCTGCTTCGAATCTTATGTAAAGCTTTTGCAGAATACATTGGTGATACGGTCTTCGGCTGAGTTTGGGTATTTTTTTTTCAATATGAATAAACTGGAAGATTGTCAGTGTCTTTTGCAGATTATCTGTGTTCCAACTCTACTTGCATGAAAATGCAAAGTCGATTAAACCCCACCAAGTGTAATAAATATGTTTTTTGATTCTGTCAGCATGGCTAAAGATGAAAGCTAATGGCAAATCTGTAATACAGTCAGACAGATCAAATGATCTATCAATCTATAAGCTTGCATTTGTGACAGATAAATGCTCTTATTTTTACAGCATGCCCCAGTTAGTCCAGCATGAACTTGGTGAGTTAACTTGGTAGGTTGCTTGCATGGAGGAAGCTTGTTTTTTACACTAGGATTTCAAATGCTTAAAGTCCCATTTCTTCAGTCTTCAAACTGTTCACTTCATCGATCACTGCTCAGTGTAACCTCAGCACATCTCAGTTGTGTCTCACTCCTTGCTCCCCATTGCAATCTTGTGCCCTTCTTCCAAATCTCCCCTCTCTTCACATTAGCAGCCTCTTACTCCTAAGTTGTTTGCACATTGCAAGACACAGGTTGCCCTCAGAATTTCAGCAGCATGTTTTGGGGTTTTTCTTTTGTTCTACCTGACTGTACTGACACCAGAGAAGAGGCTCTTCTGATGGTCAGCCCCACCATGGCTGGCTGTTGAGAACAGAAATTGCAGCAAAATCCTGGCTTTGCCCCTGTGCTCTTGTCATTCTTTCCATGGATAAGCTGGTCCCAAGCAGACACTGTGAAGCAATGCAGCCTCCTCCTGTATTGTGTGGGATTATTCTGGGTGACACTAGAAGAGCTGAGAGGCTCAAGTGTTTTTTAGCAAGGACAGGCTCTTTAAAGGCTTCAGTTACTGGTCTTTTAAGAAGGTTTTCCTGAGTATGTGTAAGTGGTGATTATATTGAAGGGCTTGTAGCAGCCCAGCTTCTGGATATTCTCAGAGGTTTAGAAAAGTCTCCTCTAAATGACTGCCATGCTCGCTCTCAGTGTACTGCTTCAAAGCACAAGCAACTGCTTTTTGAAGAGAAGTTTGCTAGATTTTTTTTAAATGGCAAAGCAGCAGTCCTTCCATCTCCATTTGTACCTCTTACACAGTTTGTGGCTGAAACTTCCTCACACAGCATGTTCTTACCTCACCTTAAAAGGAGCCTCAAGCAGACCACACCATACGTCTCCATTCAACTAGGGCTTGAGAGAGCCAGATGTTTGACAAATTTAGCAAGAGGCACCATTTAAAGGATCCCTTACACTGAGAGAAAATGCATACATTTTCCAAGATGAATTCAAGAATTTGTTTCATTTCCTGAATTAACATCGGCTAGAGTCCACATGAGACCTTTGACAGTTCATTGAGTCAGTAGTGTTGTACACCCAAACTAGAGTTCTCTTATACCAACAGACTGTTTTGTGCTAGGACTACAATCTCAGTGAATAAAACACCATGTAGTGCAATGGTCAAAATTAAGTACTGGTGAAAGATGTTCCATTTGCTGATGGACCTGGACCATTGTTAACATTAAAACCTTTTTGTTCTCCTGCTCCAGATATTCAGAGTTATTCATTCATCCTGAATGAATATTTTGTACTGAATCTTAGGATCTTATTTGAAGCACTTAGAATCTTAAATTAGAGAGTAATGTGGGAAGGCATAGAAATGAAATACAATCCATAATTTTTCAAGCAGAAAAACTAAATTCCTTCCCTCTCTTATTTGATGTACCTAGTAGAAATTATATTTAATTTGCATAGGTGTAGTAAGAAAGTTAGAGAGCTTTAATAGATATCTGCATGTGATGTAGAGCTGGACTGTGTCATTGGGTACATAGACATGCCAGCATTTGTTGTCTGGGGCAGGAATTTACCTGACACATATGCAAGTGAGCTAACCCATTTTGCCAGATGTGTGGTGGTGCCCCTGAGTGACTGCTGCAAGTGTGGCTAGGTCCTCATAGTAAACATATTGAATAAAAGAACAAACAGGTCTGAAAAATGAGCACATGGATCGCATTAGAATAAGTATTTGAGGTCCATGTAAGTACACAAATGGATTATTTTGATTTCTGATAGAAGGTACAAACTTTGTCCCCTGATATTGGAAGGTCTACAAGTCTAACGTATGAGTTTGTTCCTGTTTATCTATTGCATCTCAGGAGCCACAGAGAGGGAATTAAAAACTCATCAGCTGGCCAGCATGGAGGCTCAGAGCTTTGATGCTTTCAGCTGTTAAGCCTGCTGTTTCAGAGAACCCATTTTCAGCTCCTAGATCTGTTGCTCAAATCAGTGTGCTGATGTTTCATTGGAAGCAATACAGTTCCAGACAGGGTTAGCAATTTATAAAATTCCCATCAGCCTAAGAGTAGCAGTGAGCATATATACGTATGCATTCATGTGGGCTTTCTGGCTGCTTTTGGCATTCAGAGAACAATCACAGGAGAGCATTAGCTGCACTACAGTGTGTACCGTGAGACCAAAGGGGTGGCAGGATCTTCAATCAGGGACTGTTAGCATGCTGGATGGCTCAGCAAGGCAACAGGGAAGCAAACCTGCTGTGAACCTCATTCCTCTGCTTACTTCTTTGATTTGAATACACACTTATGCTCAGAAATATTTTTTCATGGAGTTGTGAACAGCTCTGTCTTTTTTACTAGCTGAACTAATAAACTAACAAAATATTTTGTACTTCTTCATCACATCCAAATCTCTTTATGACTGGGGATAAATGTCATCCCTATATTCTACCAATAGGATACTGGGGAGAAAACTAAGTATGGGGTGAATCAGTGGCAGAAGCAGCGAACATTCTCTTTACAAATGTTGCCTTACTTAAACTACACCACTATAACCATAATGTTAACAGTTTAAAAAAAGCTATTTATACAGAAAGGTGATGAGTTTCAATGGATAAGTGACTGCACAGCCAATAGCAGCACCAAAGGAAAAAAGCTGTACAAGAATACATAAGAATGACTCAAAATGCCCTGAATAATCCTTTTTTGTTTGTTTATTTGTTTTGTTATTGTTGTTTGGGGGTTTTTTGTGGGTTTTTTACTTTTGTGTGTGTGTGTGTGTGTGTTTGTTTTGTTTTGTTTTGTTTTGGTTTGGTTTGCTTTTGTTTATGAGAAAGGAAATCCTGGCAGGAAGGTGTCCTTCAGCATTTTTTGACTTTATGACAATCTCTAAGTTAAAGACTGACTTCCCCAAATATCTTTGGAAAACTTATGTACACCACATATGTCTTGTGGTCAAATCATTAAAAACCATGAGGGGTTTTTTTTATTATTTGCTTTGGGCTCACAATATGCTAGACAAATTCTATTTCCATTTGTTGGAAGGCCTCCAGTCCAGTAAGTAGTGCACTGAAACTTGGTCGAGGCATGTGGGGTCATCTCTGCTGCTAGTATGTAGAGAAAAAGTCATGTTATCCATCTTTCCATCTTCACACAGGTTCCTTCACAGGATTTTGGGAGCACCTGGGTCTGGCTCCTGCTCTAAAGTGCTTTCTGGAGAGCTCTTCTAATGAGTATGGGGGCACATAGCATGGCCAGTTGAAATACGAGTCAGCATCCCTCTCCACAAACATCTCTTAGTCTCTGACCCCTATATGACGACAAGCATGTCATGTAACTAAAACCTTAGTATACACCATTCTGGCAGTCAGGAGTTAGTACTGATATTAATTATTCCTATGTATCAACTTTATTTAGTAACTAACTTTTGCCTATGCATTACTGTCCCCTTTCTCCAACTCTTACACGTATGCTCAAAGGGCATACTACAAATACATTTAATACTTCCATAAATGCAAATGCCTTTGTTTGTTTTTTGATGTTTACTTGCTTGACTGGAGCATTCCACTTGAGCCTCATATCCTAGTTAGTTACAACAGATTGTGAAGTGGGATTCATGCTTGGGTAAAGATAGTCTGCTTGCTTTACAACACCAAGATAAATGCCGGTCTGAAGCACTGTCATGAGGTCAATCAGGTCCAAGATTTTAAACACCGAAAGATTTACAATTCCATTTTGGCAGCCTCTCTGCTCCTCCTCCCCTTTCTCCCAGCAATAAGACTCATTTAAAGATTTAAAATATGGGAAGCAGAAAAGGAGTCATTAATTTTACTTACACAACAGCACTCACACTTGTAAGGTTTTGACAGCTTCTCTAAACCCAAAAGAATTCAGATAGCTAGAGCAAATGAATGCGTACCGATACTTGTATTGAAAGGAGGTAGTTTTCAGGGCTGAACACATATTTTCTTCCTACAAGAAAGCTGACAGTGATGAGAGTATGTAGGATGTTTTACTACTGCATTCACATGATGCTACTTAATGCCTTTTCCTCCTGTTCAGCATGTACTCTTTGTGTTTTCAAAATCAATAGAACTGCAGCAAGACAACAGATTATTTCAATATTTCTTAGGATGCTCTGGCCTTATCACCAAACTTAGTTTTTGATTAAATGTTGTTTGCTTAAATGACTCCTTAAATGTTATATTTGCTACTTAGAAAGTTCAGTTGTTGATTGTGTCTTTTTGGGGATAAGAAATCCAATTGCAGAGAGCTAAACATATACTCATGGAGCTGAATGCTTTTGGAAACAAATACTGTGGGATATTATTTTTTTATCACTGTCATGATTTTGGATGGAAAATGGAAAATTTGTAATGAATTCATAATAAGCCATTGCATTTCCATCTGAGACAGAGGGAACATGCTTACTTCTTCACAATGAAAGACAGGTGAAGGCAAGAAAGCTGCAGAATAAAACAAGAATTAAGTGGTAGTTGCTTGCTGATCATTGTTCTGCTATCTGTCCATTATCTGTCTGGGTGTAGGTAGTAAATACCACATGAATTTAAATAAAACCCATTACTCACACTCACTTACAGACGTGATGGTAGCAGTTGCTTGTCAGATCTTACACAGGAAACTCAGATGTAATTGAGCTTGTTGCTGTGTTGATTCTTCTCCAGCAAAATCCTCTACCTGTGCAGGAATATTTTAAGACCTCCCTAAATTTGAAATGGTGACAGAGTGTTAGGGGTTTTTCGCTCATTTGGTTTTTTGTATCATTATTGGGTCTCTACAATAACAGATGGTGAAATCTCTCCTGAGTAAGCCAAATGCCAGCTCTTTCTCTTACAGGATGTCACGCAAAAAGCACTAACAGCTTGGCTCCTATTAGTACTAGAAACTGATGGGCCTGCTCCAGTGCCTTTTAAAGTTCCTGGGTGTCTTTGGATCTGCTCCTTGACACATCTGAATGAGGTAGACAATCTGCTTAAAAAACTTGCTTGTTGTTCCCGGAGTTTCTGTAAACAACCCAATATCTTTTTGAGCAATGCTTTTTTCTGTAATATACAGGATCCCTTACATATGAGTGTAAAGTCCACGCAGTTTGCAGTTAATTTTAAAAGGCCTTTTTGCTTTTCCTTCTTGGCTGAGGGACTGCTTGCTTCTGAGATGGCCAATGCTGGTGGTTTGGGTCTGCTAATAACAAACACCAGTAAGGTTACAGCTGATGGGTGTTAGACGGGTGGCAATGGCCAGGTTTGTCTTTCCTTCATCATTTTCCTGTGTCTCTTGTGCTGTAGTGAAGGAACACAGTTTAATGGATGTAGAGGGATATTTAGAGATATTTCACGCTCTTAATTCTCTCTTTGCTCTCACTGTGGTTAACTTATGAGCTGATGATCAGGAAATCTCAACTGAATTCACAGTTCCATGTTGAGTGTGACTGTAAGGACATTTCTTCATCCCTCTACATCCCATATTCTCTGCTAGTGATGAGACAAGTTGAAGTCTTTCCATCACACTGATGGGCTGTGAGACTAAGTTTGGGAATATTTATAAAGACCATAAATGATTTTTTTTTAATTTATATCTTCCTGCATTTCATGTTAAAATTACATCTTATTTTCAACCATTCATATCTATTAATGATCACTTTTTTCATTAGATTATTTTTGTGATTTATGGATCAAAAGGTTTTAGGAGATACATTGCTTAGAACACGACTATGAATGAATTGAAGTGATATCTCAAATTTGTAAAAAAAAAATAATTCTCGGAAGAGAAGCAGAACTGGTGGTATACTGAGCATGGAGAGCCTGAAGCTGTTCAGGAGGGACAAGATCACAGTTGGATTAGTTCCAAGGCACCTTCCTCAGAGTTGCAGGGAGGTAGCTGGAGGTGCTTCTGCATCCTCATAGTCCCTGGCATTGATTCTTCTCTGCATGTAATCTGTCCTTTCCAAAAAGATTGCATGCACTTCACTTGCTTCTTCCTAGACAGCATCAGAGGAAGAGGAACTGATGGTAGTCCTCAAAGAAGAGGATTTTGCATCATTTTACATCTGGTCTGAACACATCCCAAACTGTGACAAGGTAAACCTGATATCACTCCAGGTACGTAGAGTTCATGGTTTTGAGCTTTCAGTGCTCTATGCCCTTTCATTTTACAGAGGGGCAAGCCCTGAGTTTATCCACTTTGTCATTTTGCTTGATGGAGGAGACAGATAGCAGAAGGGCAGAGTAAAGAAGGGGATTAATATGAAATGTCTCAAAGGAGACTAAATTTCTTTTGACCACTGCCTGTGGAGTTTCCATATTTATTAGGAAGGAAATCAAGCTCAGCCATTGTTATTGTCTCCCAGAGAAGTGCTGCATCCATTTGAAGGCACATATTGTGTCAAAGCTCGCTGTCTCTCAGACATGACATATGACAGTTGAAATCATTTGGGATGATCCAGTTAAAGGAATTGAGGACCAAATTTCCAGGGTGTGTGGACAGTTTCTGTACATAAAACTCTCTGGGTATAAAGGAGGTTCAAAATCTGTTTTACTTGCTCTCACAGAGTTAATTCTGCTTGCTTCTGATCAACCAAATAGCCCTTTGCTACATCTGATCCAGTTTGTCTGCAATTACAGTAACAAATAGGATGGGCCAGGGCCTTCTCTTTCATCTGGATACCATCTGTCATAGCCCTTGCAGATAAAATCTCTGACACTCCAGAACTGGATGGTCACATCCCAGGGGTCTGTTGTGAATGCTGCTGGGGCTGAAACAATCTTTAGCTACTTCCCAAGTGTTGTCTTGAGAGAGTTATCTTGGCCAAAACTCAAAGGCCAGTGACTGTGTTAGAAATTGTTATGGATGATCATATTTTGGTGTCTGTCACTGTTTAAGAGCTATAGTTGTAACCTTCAAGCTTCTTTTCATGAATATGGATGATCAGAACTGTGCACAAGCCTTCAGACAAGGAGCTGTACACTAGTATCAATAGCTATGTCAGGTCTCATAAATTAAATTTATGTGGGACCGTTCTCTGGCTATGAGATCATTAGGCCCACACAGCGGTGTGCACCCACAAAGCTAAGGTCTCACAGCCTGTAAATCAGGGTGCCCACATTGAAAATGTATATGGTGAATTGTCCCCATCATGTGCTAAGTCCCAGGCCACGGCTAGGAATTATATGGAACAGTATCATTTCCCAAAAGAACCCCATGACTTTATACCAGAGACCATTCCAGCAATTTCTCAGTGTGACAATTGAATTATATTGTCTAGAACTTTTCACTGGCACCGGTTTATCTTGTTAGCAATGCACAAACATGGTACTCAATGCTTCTGCTAGAGAAGTCTTACCTGATGCATCCCAACACTGAATTTGTTTTGCTAATACCTGTATCAAGATTGCTCCTGGGCATCCTCTCCTGGATGAGAAAACTTGTGCGTCTCCTCCTAAGAGTTCTCCAGTGTTAAGCTTCCAGGTGTCAACAGAAATTGCTCATACTTTTATCAAGCTGGAAGCAAGAGCAGAAACTTCCTGGGTGCATGTAGCACCCAAACAGCAACAGGTGAGCCTGTTTTAAGGGAGGAGAGCAATTTGGCTTCACCTACCTAGCTGAGTAAAAGGAAAGCTGAAGTTTTTGACAGCTATTTGTAGCCACCTCAGGCTGCTGACTACTCAGGAAGAAGGAGACTGAAAGACTTTTCTGGTGCAAGAGCAAATGGCTGCAACCTGGTCCTGAATAAATAGATATTGGGAACTAAAAAGAAGTTTCTAAATAGGAGAAAAAATAAACTTTGGAAAAGCAGAACTAACAGACAAAGAAATAAAAATTGAAGAGAGATCTTAAGAAATCCATGAAAAAAAATATGACCTGATGGCTCCTGACAGCATGAACTAAGCTCAGTGAAAAAGAATTTCCTTCAAGACCTATCTCTGATGATCTGAAAAGTATCTAAGAAAACCATGTCCCATTGATGTGCAAAGACAGAGAAGGTGGAAACCAAGTCTCAATCTCTTCAGGGCTCAATGGAAGATGATATCCTTGAGCAACAGTCCTGTCATTCTATATAACATCAGAAGAGCCTAGGAATAGCCTATATGGTGACATACATGGTAACTTAATGCAACATATTGGAGGAAGAATGATCCCAGAATCACAGAATTGTAGGGGTTGGAAGGGACATCAAGAGATCATTGAGCCCAAGCCCCTGCCAATGCAGGTTCCCTAGAGGAGGTTGCACAGGTAGGTGTCCTGACGGGTCCTGACTATCTCCAGAGAAGGAGACAAAGACCTGAAAGAGTTTTTTATCCTAATCTGTGCTTGAAGTGTCTTTTGTCCTGTCTGTGCTAATAAGCATGAGAAGTAACTAGGCAGATACCTAGATACAAATTTTAAATCCATCAGATCTTAAATTCAAGAGTGTTTGTATCCAAACGGCTGCTCCATGCCCTAAATTCTCTGAGCTGTGCTTAATTTTTGCAGCACACAAGGAATATAAAAACCACCCACCCACTACTTCAGAGCCATTTTTCTTCATCTAAATGAAATTTCTTTAGTTCCATTCATCTTTACAGCTCATTCAACAGGTCCCTCCGCAGCAGCGAAGGGAAGCATGTTTCAATGTGCTAATCCAGCTCTGAGATGGATTAATTGACTCATAGGCCCCTCTGATCGCTAGCCAGATGCCTTTCCCCAGCTGGCAAGCCTTACTGATTTTCTTGTTGTTGTTGTTGTTAATTCTGGGTTTCCAGCCAGCGGGAGCCCTTCTCCACACAATCAAAGGCAACGTGCCCTCTGCTGACATTTTGTATTCCTTGGCCTGCTTTCCTTTGGGCAAAGATATTCAGTTATAAACCTCCTCTCCTGGCTCTTCATCATCTGGCCTGTGGCTCTGGAGAGAATTCTCCTGGTCCAGTTGCACTTGTGTCTTTGGCATGTTGGTCTACTACAGGGTAGTGCTATCCATGATCAGGATGGGTGGTGGAAGCATATGGGGCCTGCAGTGCCAAATTTAAGAAGCAGTCCAAAATTTCATGTTCATTAATTTAATTTTTGGAAAAATAAGAGAGTCATATCAAGAGTTAGAAATAGCTGCTTCACTAGCTATGTACTATGAAATGACCTGGGAGCAAACTCTCAAGAGTGCTTAGAAGGACTGGGCATGAATAGGACACTAAATCAGGAAGCAATGTAATGTAAGGGATGGTTCAAAGATAGGATGTGTGAGCACTCCAGGCTTTGCTCCTGATTCTGTCATTGGCCTTGATGTCTTGAGCAAGACATTTCACTTCTCTAGTACTTATGGCTTCTCACCTACAAGATGTTGAATGATAAAATTTTTTAAAAGATATTTGCTAATGAGCAAAACACTGTGTAAATTAAGTATCACTTGCATCACTGGACATGCAGCCATATATTTTCAATGTGAAGGATTCTCCAGTGATTTGCAGTGATTTGGCTAAAACTGTGTTGTCTCCAAATTAAAAGGTACTGATTTAGGCCAGACCATAGAACACTGTTTTATTTCCCAATGTCTTGGGTCATTACTGTGAGTGCCTTGAGTAGAAACTTAATATATAAGAATTCACCTGGATAGTGCAACCTTTATTCACCTTGACAGTGACTTGTTCACACAAGTCATAGGGGTAAATGGTCACTGAGGGACCACAGCTGAGAGTACAGGCAGCAACAGGAATGTTTGAAGATTTGTACTATTTAACACTAAGAGCTTGGGATACTGCTATACGTATAACTGAATCACCCTTATGGTTTTGAAATTATGATTTATCATTTATCCCAAGCTGTAAAAAAAAATAAAATTTCCAGATTTATATGAAACCTTTCCCCTTTTCCCTTCCTTTCCCCTTCCCCTTCCCCT
>VXBZ01009981.1:455566-566282 GCA_013399135.1 Heliornis fulica | reverse complement strand
GTGAATCATTTTAGTTTAGATGTAAAATAGACCCCTATTCCCCCCCCCCCCCCCGGCTTCTCACAATCATATGATAAGAACAGGAGACATTGAGATAAAACACTTTAATCCTGCACTGTAAAACTCCTCTGCAAATGCTGACTTGGGAATCACATCTGACACTTCCAATTTCTGATTTGTTTCTGAGTCTCTGCTATTAATTACCAATTACACCACAGAAATGTTTCGTTCACCATCCACGTCTGAGTAGAAACCAGGTATCAAGAGGAACCTCAGGCTAAAGGCTAGTAATCAGTGCTGGACTGACAAGATTTCTTTTTTATTTACATATCAACATAAAATCAGGGATGGAAAAAGGACTCTAGTTGCATGGGAATATTAAAGTAGTACAACCAAATAATTAGGCTATGCAAACATATATTGCATTTGTACTCTTATCTGCTGTATGCACAAATAATCAGGGATCACCCATTCTGGGCCTGAGTACTACTGAACCATGTGCTGTTAAACCCACTCTCAGTCCAACTGCTCCAGGAAAAAGGAGTTGAATGTATCTCAAACAAATGCAATACATATGGAAAATATGGTCCATTATGCATGGAAAATTAATGTATATACTTGTTCTTATGAAATGTAAAGGCCCTATTGAGGCATGCTTTTGAGGTATCATGCATGATCTGCATAGCTCAGTATTTTTGCCAGCTATAAATGCACTACTGTCTAAATGGGTCTACACCAGTAACACTCCCTTACCAGCATTCTGGGCACTGTGTGCCCAAACAAGTCTATTTGATAAGGGTATCATCATTAGATAGACATACAGTACAAAGTCCTCTTTTCCTTTTACAAATGGTTTCATGCTTTGCTATGCCCTTTTGACAGTACCACTTCTTCCCTGACCACAGGGTCTATCTCTGTCATTCAAAATTTCTCACCACTTTCTAAATCTTCCTTTTGTTGTAATCAACTTGTCAAACATTCCCCTCTTTTTCTCAATTGTGTCTGTGTGTTTGATTGAAAAGGAGAGGAAATAACTGAACACCAGTATTGACAAGATATAGAACTGTTCATGTAACATGTTTAAGGACTGCCATATAAGATTGTGTCTTACAATGGAGAAACAATGAGATTCCCAGCTGGTTATGATGCTACTGTCTCTAAAAAATGGCTCAGATTACAAGCACTGTAATATTTCCAAGAAGCAAGCAAAGATGGTCATACTTTAAATGCCAGTTGCAGATTCTTAGCTTTCAAGTTTGAGGAGTGCAAAAGAATACCTCAAAAATCTAAATGCTCTTAATGGCTCACAATCCTTGCTGACCAATATGTGACACTATGCAAGAAATGAACTATAAGCAACATAATTTGCTTGCCTTGTCAACCCTTGACTACAGTATGTTGCTGTCACCACAAGCAATAACCCAGGTTATGTACTAAGAACTGCTCTAAAGTGGTTTGCAAATACTTTGGTGTAAACGCATAGATTATGCAAAACAAACTTTCAAATGGAGTACAAATTTCAAGATAGATTCTCAAGTGATCTAATCACTCGAGTCAATAGAGACAGAAGAGGTGTTGATTTGCTGATTTATGCTATCCCAAAAACAGTAGTTCTGTATCATAAGCAATGTAACAAGGGCAAAATCCTGCTCAAAAAAAATTCTTTTCACTGCACCTCAACAGGCTGGTATGAATATAATTCTGTGTAAATGATGTTTTCAGAACTTCTGAGCAATTGGATAAGATGCAGCAGTATCACAACCACTCAGATGACAGTTGTTTTCATGCATCAGATAAGATTTTGTTCTCCAATTTACCAAATAATGGTAGTCATAATTTATTTTGAAAAATTATTTCAATTTCCAACTCATGTAAAGCTATAAAATCAAGAAAAATAAACTGAACCATAGTCAACCCTTGTAGAAATTTCCTGAACAAAGTTTCAATGTATTTTATCTTGGTTTCACTTGCCGTTTTAGGTCTTCAGCTCTAGGACGTCACAGTCCATGCCATTCTCATTAGTTTACACACTATGCAATTAGCAATATGCCTGTCAGCATAAAGATCTCTGTTACATCACACAGACACAAAAAAAATAATCATGCAGGTATACCTTGATTCTGCCTTTCACAGGCAATGGCAAATTTCACTTTTACATAGTGACAATATTCAGCAATTTACAAGTTCATATTAATTTTAACTACTCTGTACTTAAAAGAATCCAAAGTGGTAAAGCTATTAACTGAAGCAGTAGTGTATGACCTGCCTATTGTGTTGCTCTTGGCCCTTAAAAATATGAAATTATCAGTACTCCACAAAAACTGAGTCTGATAAATTGCTTAGAAAACAAGTACCACTTGTTATGGTATGAATTTCACTTACTTGCAAAAGAAAAGCAAATGGGAGGGGCAAGTGGTAGTCCCTTATTGGTTTACATCCTTATGTAGGACTTCATTTGCTGGAGCTCATATTTGCTGATTCTTTGACTCACAGTATGGCATCCCCACAGGGTTAAAGACATTATAGATAAGAACTTATCCCAGATCATAATCTAGGCTGTACTTTATGAGTCAAAACCTGCTATATCTATTAACAGAAATCTTTTACATAGCTTGTGATCAACAGATCTTAGATGTACGTTTAGGAAAGCCTTTTAATGTGAAATTGAATCACAAATAATAACAAAATGAAGTAAGAGGTTACGTGAGACATCCATGTGCTGTGATGCAGAAAGCTGTTAGCAGCTCAATGGGGACTGGATCAAAATACAAAATGTCTGGCACCTAGGATTATGATGGAATTAAGTCTACAGTCCTCTTATCAAACATGAAAACACCAGAAAAAGCCCTAGTTGCTTCAAAGTGCTGGAATAAATTAGTTTAACAGATACATAGAAGGCATATATTCAATTCCTGATACTGAAATTCTGGATTTTAGCTACACTGGTAGCTAGGACCTATCTACAGTATATGTATGCATCCTTTGACAAGAAGGCAAGGCAGAGCACAAGGAGTGATTGCATGGGGTAAAGACAGTAAAACACTTAAAAGACAGCACAAAATGTACACCAAGATTATGTCATTCTGTGTCTAAATCTCCTCCATGCTGTTTGTGTAAGATTCAGCTCTCAAAGCAGATTGCAGAAACCTGTTATTAAATTAATGGAGTGGCATTTGTCTGCATCAATTGATTGCAGGATTTGATCTTCCTTTCTAAGCTCTCTTGGACAGAGAGTTTAGTTTCCTACATTTTTTATATTGAGTAATACATCCCAGAATACAGCTATAAACAGTATCTGAAGGTTCTAAACCTGTTAGGTTGGAAGCTTTTGATGAAAAATGAAAATTGGAGTTTTTTTTTAAAGCCATTAACTTCAGATGTCAGTCAGTGTAACTGTGTGCAAGTTCTAAGATTAAAATGTAAATCTATAGTTTTAGGGGGATTTTACTTATTTAAATGGGCCTCAATACTTCAGAAAACCTCACTATTACTACTAACTTGACCAGGCAAAGGGGCAACAGTGGTGAAAAAAGAGGTAGGAACCAACACAGGAAAATGAAATAAGTAAATTAACAGAGCATATGAACACATAAGGGAGAAAGAAGAAGGCAAGTTTTATGCCATGGCAAAATTAAATATGAAGAGAGCAGAGCAATTTATTTAACAAGGCGTCAAAAAAAACCAAAACCCAACAAAAAATGCCAAATCCCCCAAAATAAAAACCACAAACTGCTCATTTGAACAACATAAAACATGACATTCCTGTTTCAGAAATAAAAGACAGTTCCTACACCAATTCTCAATTCTCTAGGCAAAGGGAGATTACTGAAGTGATCACAGACTCCTGACCTATGTGATATAAACTATCAAACTTTTTGATCCAGATGAGATCTTTTGAGACCTAAAGTCTATTTTCCTGTAAAAAGGGACACTTCACAGGATTTTTAACCTAACTTTCCTTTTGTAGTTGTAAAATACATTTTCACATGAAAAATATCTTAAGTAAACAAAACCCAAAGAAACCAACTGTGATCAGTATACAACAGCCAAAGCATAATGAGTGGATTCTATTTTAAGATGGATACCAGTATTATGCAATGCACTTTCTAACTTAAATGAATTCTATATATATTTTGGTAAACTATCATCTAGGTTAAAAACTTACCAATAGGAAGAGTTCAAGGAGAAGTGCTATCACTGGATATAAGCAATAATCTAACTGCTCTTCAAACAGACTTTTTTTTTTTTTTTAGTAAGAACAAGAATACCAGTTAGTACCTTACAGTGAAACAGATTAGAGCTATCCTTTTATTGGTGTGCTAGAAAGGTAGATGAAACTGCTTTCTGCAAATGTATAGCACTATTACTTCAAGCCTTGGGGAACAAATTGAGAACATGCTGAGCTTCTCATTGTCTTTCACCTTTTTACATGCCCACCCAAACGTGCTTTTGTCAATATTCATATTCTTTCCTTGCTATCCTAAAACGTCAAATAGCCCTACTGAGGAAGATATGTCCCACAGTGCTGCAGCAAGCATAAATATATATATCTTTTGTAACATATTTTGCCCAAGTGATGCTTTCTAACTTCGTGCATGCAAGCCAAACTGTTCACAGAATCAATACATGCTTTACATGTGATCCAACTCTGTTTACAGATGCTAGAAGGTAGACATTTCACGGGCAGATGCTTTTGTTCAGCAGCAATTACTACATCTCAATGGAACAGTTTTGCCAACTTCAGAGTACCTGTATAGAGCTGCACTGGCCTCTACAGAAAGGGTATTATTAGTTAAAATGGTGTACCATGGAAATGGACTGCAGGCCAGTCAAGATGGCAAGGCAAATGCAAATACAAACACAAATCCACCATTTCTACTTATCACAGACAGCTCTTGAAGAAGCAGCCTACACTTTACGGGTATTTATGCATCAAAGCACATCTAAAGCAGTTGTAAATAGGTGAGACCAGGTGAGTGAATGAATCACAGAAGTGGATTTTGAAAACAGAAAATAAAATTAGCTTAGTATAGTGTACATAAGTATTGCAAATGAGTCCTAGAGGAAATTATAGTAATACTGTGAAAACAATTCAGAATGCCAGGACAGGAAACAAAACAAAACAAATCATCCAAAGCAACAACAAAATTAACCCTGCAGTAGTCCCTCCCAAGAAGCCATACACAGAAAAAAGCTTAATAACACTTTAAATATTTATCACTTTGAATCCAAGAATCTTTCTAAAATACCTCAATATTTCTGTGAGCAGCTATCTTTCATTCTTTCATCTTACCACATTTGTTATCATACTTGGTAATTTACAAAGAACTATGATATGGAAGAGATCTCATTCATGCAAATAAGTAAGTTTCTACAATATGACTATGCCAATTTCACAGATGAGGTAGGTGAAGCACACACTTGCTAAGCACTGAAACCAGTTTCTCTTGAAATTAATAGCAAAATGCACAGTCAACTCGGGAACAGCAACGTCAAAACTCACCTTACAAAGCACCAAATAGTAGAAAACTGGAAGAATGCCCAAGAGTTATGATTGTCCAATAACTTCTTACCAATATTGTCTGTACCACATTCCAGAGAAATGAAAAAATAAATACTTTGCAATTTTTATCTAATAAAGTACTAGATGTAAGTGAAAACATCCCCAGGTTCTTATGTTTTTGAAGCTAGAACTTCCAAAATAGAGATGTGTCTTATCATAGAGACTTCAAAGTTTGGTAGAAGCATACTCAGTTCTCAAGCAGTGGTAGAGGGAGCTCAGAGATGGTCTGAAGTGACTGTGAACCACCATTCTGATTTTGATTTGGGTGACCTCCTCCTTAATGTCTAAGGACACACCATATCTATCCTACATATGCCAGCACAAGGTCACCTTTACAACTAGAATTATATATCACTTTTCCAGACTTGGACAATTCAGTGAAATCTTACACAGGACAATAAAATTGTCTTCAGAACTGCTTTGAAGAACTGTGAATTAACCCATCATATTAAGAGTCTGTCAGTGGAGAAAGAACAACAGCTCTGGGTAGTCATACCAATCACGGCATTAATTTTATAAATTTATTCTCACAGGTGAAAAGCAACTGACTAATACCCATATGTGATGTTGTTACACAACAGACTCAAAGTACTGCTCTGCATTTTATGGTACTTATGGCAATTTTGGACATCTCATAACAGTGTAATGCTGCAAATTAATACCATTACAAACAAAACCAAAGCACCCCAAACCAAAAAACTCCAGAAGTAGATATCAGACCTTCTCTGTACAGCAAAATAATTATGCACCTTCATTTATTCATTTAACTTAACTTTGGTTTCACCCAGCCGTTCAGCTCACTATGAAAAATTAAGTATACTTTATGTACCTTCCACAGCAAACCTTGATACTCCTAACTCTACACATATGAATTACTTTATGTCCCTTATGCCTCAGAGTTCAACTGAAAAAGGAGCTGTACCTGACTTTCAAATATATTTTAATTTCCCCAGTTACATTCTATAAATACAGATAATTTGCATCATAAGGAATCAAGGGTCATTTGAACATGTTGAGATACTGAGTTAAAGACACTAAGAGTTAAAGACTGTCTTCTCTAGTTTCTTGAAGTTTAAGACCTGTGTAATTTTTTTTCTTTTTTTTCTGTTTTGAGTCTGACCAGCTTCTTCCCAGGATTAGTCCCTATTATGAACTTTCACACTAAGTAAAAGGTACACTGTCACAACTTACTGTTGAGGTTATGGATAAGGGTTCTTCTCTTTTCAGGGCAAGGCTGACTGATGTCGCTGTCATTCGCTCACAATATTTATTCTGTTTGCTGAACTCATCAGTTTTCTGGTGATGCTGTATGAGTCCATAGCCCCACAGGGGAACATGCCATATGTACAGGAGAATTATCTATTACTGCCACATACAATTCTGCATGAATGACCTTTTCCTTTTTTTAAGGATTTTACAACATAAAAGTTAATTATGATCCTAATTTATAATTGTAAGGCAATAAAGTGATTCAGCATTCCTTCATTTCAAATTTTGCTTTGTGGAAAAATAAAAGAAATCAACAACTACCTTTCATTTCCTTCTATTTATCACCTTCAAACATTCTCATAATCAAATTATTGGAACAATGAACTTATCTCTTGCAATGAATGCCAACACTCAAGTGTCATTGTTTTGAATATCCTCATTAGTAACCCTGCCTTTCTTGTAAGAAAAGGATTTTAAAAATCTCATTCCTACAGCCTTTACCAGAATACAAAAAAATGTATTCTGGTACAATAGTATAGTGCAATATAGAATATATTGTACTATAGAATAGTACAATAAATCCTTTTAAAATAAATGCATGAGTACATCAGATAAATTTAAAAATCTGCAAACAGGAAAAGATTTAAGGTAAGATTCAAAGAGTTTGGGAGAAAGTTTGCCCTTCTGAAACATGAAAAGATCAATATTTTCAGATAATTATGGAAGACAGATACATACACATGCCTATGAAGAAAATCAGGGTTTGTATAAACATTTGGGAATATGTAGTGTGTTGCATATACACTGTTGGACATGCATATGCCATGGGACCTGAAAACAAAAATACAAATTACAAGATAAATATTATTTTTACTTGCAGCTCTTTGCATTGCCTTGATCATAATGACTGTGTTGATGACTAGATACATCCAACACAGCCCTACAGAATTTTGAAGGTCACACCAATTTAGATTGCCTTTTCACACTGCACTCAATATTTGTTTCAATATCAATGTGACATGAGAAGTGTGTCATGTCTGTTCTCCCCATCCCGACGCTATTGCCTTTATTTTTTCCCCCCTTCACTAGGTGAGCACTGGACTGGTACATGAAACTTCTGGTTTTGTGCACCTGAGAAATAACTCATTCTAAGAATGCCTTTCTCGGGCCAATTTCAAGAGATTTCTAAGTAAACAGTGTTGTACATATCAGTCATATGTCAGAATCTAGATAGGTCCACCCTACAGAACGATTCAGGTTGTAGAATACTCTTAGAGTTAAGAGTGTTTGCTTGTTTTCAGCCTAGGACAATCTGTAACCAAGTCTGTTAGGACAATTATTGTACCAAATATAAATGAGTTGGATGTCAAATCACAACATAAATTGGAGAGACAATTTTGAAAGTAATAAACAATTGCATCTTGGAACAGCTTGTTCTGAAGCATACATGAGAATAGGCTATTCTTGACTTTGCCTTAAGTAACTTAGTGAAATAATTCCTGTAAATAAGTATGATTGAACTGTTAAAGAAAAAAACGTAACATAATTAAATTTGACATATTTTGTGAGATCAAACTAAGCAGTAGTTTGTGACACTGAAATTCAGGAGCCAGATTATTTTTAAATGAGTAGACTACAGTAGTATAGAAGAAAATGAAGTAGGAAATGAAAACTCATAGGAAGCAGCCTGGTCGCCATCCTGTTAAGACAGTCAGGGAGAGATTTGAAAACTCAGATATACCAAAAAACCAAAAAAATTAAATTAATAGGGCAGGATTACATATAAAGTTTGTAGGCCTTTAAGTCACTTTCTCTGACAGGACCTCAAATTATGGCAGCAAGTAATATTCTAAGCAGTGGCTGGCTAGGAAGTTACAATTCCAACACAACTACAAAAATAAGAACAAAATACAGTAGAAAACAAACTGGAAGTACAGCAGAATGCATGTGGGACATCAGTTCCCCCCCAGAGATCCTGCAGTAAGACAATCTTAGTTCTTTAGTCATAGTGAATACGAGATACCTATACAGAGCAGTGAAGTAGAAAGCAGCTTTGGAGGCATTTGGATAGAGATATCAAAAAGTATAAGAGCAGTGGATGAAATAACAGCAGGAATCAAACTGCTATAAGAATTACATGACTTCATCCGAGAGTTTTGAAGAACTGACAAAAGCAGTAACAAACCCTATGAAACAATTCTATGAAACTCTATGAGTTAATATGAAATTCTATGAGTTAATACCTTCATGATGTGTTGCATAAGGCTAGAGTTTGAAAGAGCAGCACTTCTCTAACAGAGTTCTTAGGAAAACAGGTAGATAGTATTTCTAGAACTCCTCAAGGAGCAACATTAAGACTGAATTAAGGACTCACATATATACTAAGAGTGTAGTAAAATCTTATGCCAAGAATACTATGCTGATTAAAAAAAAAATATATATATTAGCACTTCAAATTCTCTCCACCAGTCAGATGACGCATCTGTAAAAGTCTGAGAATTTCTCAAGAATAAGTAGCTAGTTAAAAGTAGAAATAGGAATACCTATCACTGTCTTTCAAAAGCAGAGAGGAGGATACCTATTGTCCTCTTTCCTGCTATCAATTCTGCTTGGCATTTCACTTATAATCATAGGATAAGGCTTACAAATGAGTTGCATCATGTGGTTTCACATCTTCATTCTTCTTTTGTTGACCACTAAAGCAGA
This sequence comes from Heliornis fulica, assembly GCA_013399135.1. Taxonomy (NCBI): domain Eukaryota; kingdom Metazoa; phylum Chordata; class Aves; order Gruiformes; family Heliornithidae; genus Heliornis; species Heliornis fulica. Next base: position 556,804 of record VXBZ01009981.1, on the reverse strand, counting down.
TAGACTACTGTTACATGTTAGTAGTAAAATACATATAAAACCATTGGTTTGGGTTATTCATGTCTAGATGCAATATGCAGATACTCATGCTGGTTTTTCTTCCTCTAAGCTTTGGAGTCAGTCCATGGCTTACTCTCCCTCATTATGTATATAATTCAGGACAGATGTCTACTGAATAATAGGAAAACTAAAATATTTACAGTGGGGTACAGAAAGGTCTGTTACACCTATCCCATTGAAGTCCTGTTTTGATCCTTCAAAAAAGATTTAAGTAGGACATTGCCTTTAAATTTGTACCTTTCAAAAAACCACATTTACACTACTATATCTTTTGAGGGGCTTCCTGTGGAACTATATTTAGCCTAGGTATCAGGAGTTCAGCTATAGCAGCATGAAACTCAGCATGCACTAATTAGTCAGGCTTCTCAGAAAGCACTTGCAGGCCACACTGATCTCTGCTGCTGCAGCTTACTGCTGGTATTTGAAATACACGCTAGCTCAAAAGTTATCTTAGTCTTGTTTTAACTGCGGTATAGGAGACACTGCAAAGAGTTGTATTTTCCCCTTGATTTTAAGTGGCAATGTGCTTGAAAACAGGACATCAGGCAGTTGAAGATGAATATAGGATATATACATATACTATGTTACATAATAACTGTATCCTTTATATATCTAGAGAGAGAGATTATATACTTATACCATGTATAATATTATATACACTTCTGCCTTTTGCATTGCTTTGCTTCAGCTCAAAGTTGTATGTTATGAGCAAAACAACTGAATCACAAATAACAAAGGCATGTTATTTAATTCTCTTGGTGGAGACCAGCAATTATTATATACTGAGTGTTCAAGGGTGTTATTTTTGTAAACAAGAAAGAAACTAAATGAGCATAGAATTCATCATTAGGAAATGGTCTCTTATTCAATTAATACACATTCAAGAGAGACCCATATGCATGTGCTCCAGTCAGTGAAGTACTGCAGGAAAATAGGAAGAGATCTCCCAGGGTGCAGCACACCCTGCTTTCTCTACCATATGCCTTCTAAATATGTTCCTCTGTGTCACTGTATTCACAAAACAACTTGCTGATTCTTGATAAATCAGTTCTGATACATTAAAAACATGCAATTCCTAAAGAATTTTCTTTCCTTCGCTGGTTAAAAACCAAAACAACTCAACAATTAAACAACCAAAAACCAAAGGAAAATGCTGTTACAGAAGTGACCAGTGAATTCTGGCAGCGGACACATACTTTCAAAATTGTGCTGCGGTCCTTTAACTTTTTGGAGCAGTTCCATCTAATGTCCCATTCCTTTCCAAGCTATGGCATCAAAGTGCTGAAACCCAAAACTTAAAAACCTCAAGAGATGTTCCATGATACATGGAACATATTAGTAATTTAACAAATTTACCTAGATGACATCTACAGACAAGAGCTGGTATAAATTTAAACAAAGCTCACATAGATTCAGGGAAACCATAAACTGTTTTGAGGTTAGCCTATATATCGACTGGAAAAAAAAATCAGTGAATCTTCAAGAAGATTAATATATTGCTCTTTTGTTGTTGTTTTTGTTTGTAAAGGCTAGAGGAAGCCTAAAGAGTTCAAATAATTAATAAGCTGCTGTTAAGTAAGTCACAGATTTTAAATTTTATACAAAAATTTGCATTATCAGTGTAAATCTTCAACACTGTAAATAAAGTTGTTGAACAAATAGGACATGAAGCTTTGTTCCTAAAATACCCCAGCTTTTAGAAGCTCTCCAAACAGCTACAGAATAAGGAGTTAAGAGGAGGTGGGGAGGTAGAGGGTAGGGTAAGAAGAAATCAGTAATTTCTATAATAAGCAAAATATATTAACACATTTTAAGGGGTATGTCTGTGGAAAAAAAGAATAAAAATGAACTGAGTTGAAGTAAGGTTGGATAAAGATAAAAATAGCAACAAAGTAGCACCTACAGGTGATAAATTAAATCAGAAATTCAGGAGTTGAAACATTAGTAGCTACTATTAGACACTTTGATAACTGAAGAGGTATCAGTTGATTGGAAAGCAGTGATTTATTTAGTACTTAGAACACCTTTCTTAAACAGACTGTAAGTAGATACACATCTGCAAGTTCTGCATATCTTTACTGTAGGCTTTAGAAACACAAATTTCAGTTTATGTGCTGTCCATTTTCCTCCTAAACTTGAAATGAATATGAACACTTTTTCCAACAACTCAGGGAACTTGAATTTTTTACCTATATGGCCCGTTCCTAAGAACGGCATGGATTTGGGAAAATAAAATAGTCTAGTGCTTAGTACTTCTTTGCCCAGCCACGAGTCCCAGAGTACTTTGTTCTGTTTATCTGAACTTTTTCAGTTAGTGGTATCCTAATTACTAACTGTCCTGAAAAGTGCTCCTAAGATCAGGTCTGTGAATTAGCAAGTTTCAATGAGTCCAATGTGCAGAAGTAACAAAAAAAACCCACAAACCAGCTAAACAAAAAAGAGTTTGCATAAGTACCCTGTCTTGTTTAAGAAAGACTTGAAAATAAACACACTCGTATGACTGCATATTATGTGATATAATGAATCCTTTTTACAGTTTTTAACACAGAGCCTTTTTAGAAATACTAGTTTCAAAATATGAGCAGAAAAGTCCATCTGCAAATAAGATAGATAAATCGGGGAACTAGTGAATATTCACTGGGCAGATACAATTTATTTTCAGTGTGCTCAACAGAATCCATCAAAATCCATCACATACAATGTAGAAAAGATGGGATCTATGTTAAGAAGATTTTAGTGTTTAGAAGGCTCAGTATAAATCTTTTTTGCGAAGTAAATCAAAAGCTAAGACATTGCATGTTATGGTTACTGGACTCTAAGGAAAATTTTAGCTAAAACTTGACAATGATTGCTCCCATAATATCATAACTCTTGGAAATTTTTCATGGCCATTTTAAGAAATTCACTGTGACATAAATCACAAACTGAACAGTCTCATTGTATATTCATAATAACTCACATAATTTGCAACCCATTTTATTTATCTTGTCTTAAATTCTAAACAAACAAGGCTTTATACGCTCTAAAATAAATACAATAACAAAAATACAAAGTAACCAGTGATAGCATCAACAAAACAGTGTGTTGATGGAGAAGGGTTTTTTCCCCATCCGTCTTTGAGGAGTAGTTTTCTGTTAATTAGGAGAAAACCACATTTAGACATTTGAATCTGAGGCTTTTGTTGTACATATACAGACGAATCTGCTGAATAATATACTCCTTTCAGTAAGAGTCCATGGTCTGAAAATGCATCATCTTGCATTTTTGCCATATATTCACCAATATGCTGAGATCACATTTATATGTTACCATGACTGTGTTTTAACGTGCTGTCTCTGCCCTCAGTGGGTCCCTGGCCTTATGACTGATTGCTTCTTCAATAATCTAAACTTTCTAAGTAACAAAAATTTTCATACAAACACTTCAAGAAAGTTATTACCTTCAACAAGAGACAATAACGTAAAGAACTTTCCCACCACACTGTTTAGAGACTGGTGTTTAACAACTTTAGATTAAGAAGATGTATTACATGCAAGCTATGTGAACATTCAAAATCTCATTCCAGTTACTCTATGACACTAATACTTTGCAGCTAAGTTTTGTTCCTCAATTTCATCTGTGCAGAATTCTTTCTGGCTATTCACGTTTAAAGATCCTTTTGAGACCACTTTGAAAATGCAGCCACTAATGAGAAGGATGATTAAGAGACCTAGTAGTTTGCTATTAGCAAATGGAAAATTTTAAAAGTTTCCATCTGCATACCTATTTTTATCTCTCTGTTTCTTCTGCCCTTAAAGTAGAACTATAACATTAGGTAGTCTGCCTTGTTAGGGCATTGGAAAAGCAATCCAAAGTCAGAAGCCTCCTGTGATTGCTAAGTGAGACACTTGAGTAGTGGCTCATCTGCCCATTATTGTCTTCGTGCTAGTCTGTCACAGAATGAGCACTACAGTTGTGTTAACTGACACCTTTGAATTTAAATTAGTATTTCTTGGTCAAGTTCTTTGCGAATATTTCAACAGCAGGTAAATAAACATGCATACAAAGATGTCATATATTAACAGCAAGTATATTACCTGATAAATATATGTTAAACATCTCTTCCAAATTCATACATTTAAATTTTGGCTTTGATCCTATCACACAAAATACATTTCACAGTTACTTGTGAATATTCAATGCAGTAGTACATCAGGCCTAATCTCCAGCATCCAAGGGTAAATCTACTAACAGTTTCTCAGTGAGCACAAAACAAAATGTAAACAAATCCATCTTCCATTAGAACTCCACACTTCAATATATTTATGACAAAGACTATCCAATATGTAGGAGAATCAACAGATTCAAGAGTAGTGATAATCTGAAATTTCAAATAGGGTTAATATTGGGTTCAAATTAAGATCATTTTTCAACCAAGTAGCAAAATTACAAATATTCCTATATGAAAGCAATAGATGTACCTCAAAACCCAAGCTTAGTCAACTTCTTAAGTACTTGCTCTGAATTTCTTCTCCTTAAAATGACCTCAGCAAAAAGTGTGTCAAATCTAGATGACTAAGTTAGCTTTTGATTTAGAAAAACCTGTATTCACCAGACCAGACAGAAGACTTGCTAGACAAACAGGCAAGCTTTTAGCAGAAAAGGTTATTAAGAAGGAATTAAAATTTGACCAGTTGGTCCTTGCCTGCCTTCAGTTTTATGCTACCTTCCCCCTGAAAGGACAGAAAGGGACCAAGGAATGACACATTATCTGCAGATGGGCTGTGCATTATGGAATTAAGGAAGTTTCTGGATTCCTTCACTGTGTGCTGCTTGACCATGCCTGAGTCGGGCAGACATCCCCAAAACACACCTCAGCACCCAGCGACAGACCAGTTTCAGTTAGAATAGCCAGAACTTCAAGGTCTAAGTTTGAATTGTGTAGCTTTCCTACATCTTAAAAAATAATGTCTGTCTGCTTATTACTGCAAGTTATGAGTTTCAAATTAAAACATCTAAGTGACATTTCTTAAGCACAAGCAGTTCTATGAATTTTAAGCCACTGCAGATTATTACCAGACTGAACATAACTTTGGAAAGAAAAGGGTGAAGCCTTGTCCATTCTATTAGCAAGTTTACACATTTATTATATTTTAATAATATATTTAAGGTTTACACAATTTGAATCAAATATTCTTCTGAAAAATCATTCTAGCAAATCAAGCACATGTGTGCTTTCAGGAAAATAAGCCACAAAACAACAACAACAAAAAAACACCCCCACGCAACAACCTGACCAATATCGCTTGCCTGAGAGCATGAATAACAGAATCTAAATAAAACAGTATGAAACAGAAACCTACTTCTAGAAAGTCCAGAGGGCTGAAATTTTCTTATATTGCAAATATAATAGCCTGCCCAGAACAATGCACATAGCACAGTTATAGCAAACTGAAAGCAGGCTTCAGAGTGGCTTACTTATCATAAAGGTACACAATAAATAGCAAGCAGCTACTGAACTATTTCAGTATCTGAAATATATTTTAGTTAGTATTACACAGTAAACAAACTTGCCTAATTTCAGGTAAAAGCGAAATATTACATAAATCCAGTCAGGCAAGGACTTAGCTTCATTGAAGCAGGCCTGTAAGCAATCTAAACACAATTAAAAAAATGATTGACATTCATTGGTTTGAGGGTGATTACTTTGTTTTGGTTTGGGTTTTTTTTGTTGTTGTTGGTTTTAGTAACCACCAGCAGCTGTTACAGCTGTTCTGTATCTACCAGTTTGTCACAGTGATGGGATGCAAATATGAACTGATGCAAGTATGATCAGCCCGAGAATTTTACAGCTGACTTAATGGGGAAATGATGACTGAAGTCAGGCATCACCTGCCAGTTAGCACTATCCCTAAGTCAGCTCATTTTTGCAATCTGGTGAGATGTTACAGGAAACAATTTCCCAGTCTAACTTCATAGTCAAAACATCAGCTATTAAGTATAGTTTCATCCTCACAGCTTCACAAACAGCCACAGGGACTTGTTGCTACAAGCAACATGCAATATCCCATTGAATCAGTCTGTGAATAAGCATGCTGTTTGCAGGGCACTGCAGCTTTTCATCTGGGGTAGGTGTTTCAAGTACCTCCCAAATCTCCAGTGTTTAACCTTCACCAGTAGATCTTAGAGGTATGAATAAGGTACCAAAATAAAGGACAAGTGTTCTTATCTAGGCATATAACTGACTTTTAAAAAACTTCCTGGTGTCCAAATCACTTTGATTTCAGAACGAGGTAAAAGCCTAAAGGTCTTTATAAACTGGTCCCAAGTGAGTTGCCACAAAACATAGATCAGGCTGTTGAACTAGAGTATGCAGCAGGGGCATGGTTACTGGCACCACAAGATCTTGGAAAGGGAGAACAGCAATGACATTTTATCAAGGCAAGCTGAAGCAAGAGAGCAAGCACCAGTGGGCAAGGGAAGTCTAGAGACTGCCCAGGGGACAGGAAACAGAATGAACGAAACAGTTCGCCACAAGCACACCAGGCATACTGTCATAATATAGTATGCAAAGATTTCCAGTCAAAACAGTGACACCTGAGAGGGCTACACTGTGTCAGAATCTGATTTTAAACATTTCAATATCCATCAGAGAAAGCACTGAGCAACATTCCAGCTCCTTGAGAATTAGAGGTATCTCTACAAGAATCTGGACTTCATCAAATTAAAACTTAGAAAACAAAGGTTGTAAAGGTTATATTGAAAATCAAGTTTTTGTTCAGTTTACTAAATTTAACATATAAGAAGACTATTTCCAGGCAGATCTCAAGGGGGTTGGGGGGATGGAATTGAAGGAAACTATTTGTTGGATGGTTGGTATGAAGCCAATGAAGCTAATGATATTAATTTGTATATTATTGAAGTTTCCATGAGAAAGGAAGATGGAGCAGCCTGAATCATTATATATAAAGAGGCTAACTTTGTGAATGAAGGACTAGAAAATAATCAGCAAAGAACCATGTAACAATAGTAACTGGGATACTAAGGTATCACTTATATAAAAAAAGATCAAGTGAAAGAATGTTTCGTTTATTTACATGTCCATGATAAAGACTGGGTAACTTGAAAGATAAATTGGAAATTCTCACTGGTGAGAAACTAATACATATACAATTAATGTTATTGATGCTAGTGGTTACTGGAATGGAAATCACTGATTATAATTAAATTAGTAAGCAGATGGTTTCAGAGCTCAAAGACCCTCAAAATCATAGTTATAAATGTGTATTTTGTGCTCTAACAAGCCTAGGAAGGCTCATCCCTGAATCAGCCTACAGAACAGGAAGAACTGTTTCTTCAATACACATCTGGAATGCATGGGCTCAGCAGCATGTTAAAACTTCATTTTGGAAAACTGGCCAACAATCTCTTGCAGCCAGAGTACTAAATAGTTATTAGGTTTCCAAAACACAGAAAACACTGCGGCTGATGGTATTCTGATGGTCATTTAGAGGCTAATCATCCTGAGCAATTGCTTTTACCCTGAACAAACAGGGAGCACTCCCCAGCCTCAGTGCTTGAACAAGGGTCTCTTTCCTCCCAATAAAAAATTCCATTGGCTTGCAAGAAAAACTTAGAAAAAAATATTGAAAAATCAAAGGTTTCTAAAGATCAAAATATGAAAAGTTCCAAATTTATGATAGTACTAAAGAGACAACCTCATTTTAGTGATCAGGTGAAGGTAGAAATTGGATTAATAGAATAAATAAAGTGAAGAAGATAGTAAGTAATATAATTTAAAGGTTACGAAGCATGAAAAAATAATCAGATAAGGAAGATATAGTGTTGTTAGTCCAACAAATCTTAAGGTATTTAAGTACAGTCTTATTTTTCAAATTTGATTTCAGGATTAGCACTACAGAAAAACTTTAATATGTTCTATTCTTCATGTTCAGTAAGAAATATAGCTATCTCAACCTTTTCTGTCTCAAGATCCTCTCCCAGACAGTTGCACTGTAAGGATTAAGTCAGTTTGGTAATTTTTTAATTTAGAATAAGTTTTGGAGGACTTTTTACCTCCTAGCTCATTTTTACCAGCCTTAGTGTGCTTAGTGTAGTTTGATGTAAAGTATAAATCAAATATTAAGGAAGAAAAATAGATGTGGTTGGTATGCATACATGATAATGAATTATAGAATTCATATCAATAATTAGGGCTAAAATTAAAAGTACAAGCAGAAATGTTGTATATCACCACACCTGAAAAAAACCCAACCCACTAAATCGACACCAAACCTGAAAGAACTAGGATATATTGTTGTGGAAAAAGAAGACAACATAATTTGCTGTCAGTGAATTACAAGAAAGGATACTGAGGAAAGCTTATCAAGGCTAAACTTGACAGAAATCAGAAAACCTAAAAAAAACAAAAAAAAAAAGCCCCAAAGAATACGAAAGGATAGGAGGCAGAGGAGATATGTTGTCGGATGGTATTAATTTTCTAATAAATCATGGAAAGCTGGAGAAACTCCAGAAGATTAGAAGAGAGTCAATGTTGTGCACATACTAAAAATGCCAAGAGAGATGAATCAGGTAACCATAGGCCAGACGCCCAAATTCAGTTCTTGGCAAAAAAACCCAAACCCCAAACCCCAGAAATCCATTGCAACAGTCTGTACAAAAAGTATAGAAGAATATCTAATTCCCAACTACGTGATTTCAGAGACAACTGGTCTGGACATAAAGCTTTATTTTATTTTTTAAAAAGATTACAAATTTGGCTGATGAAGGCAATTGCCTGCATGTAATGAACTTAATTTTTACAAGGCATCAGAAGATGAGTGTGATTCAGTATTGTATTACACCCAGGCAGAATCCTGGGTTTTTCTGCTTTGAGTGAGTGATATAGCTACAGCAGAGCTGAGAGATTGGAGCAGCCCTGCAAATACCTGTGTCTGGCTGTCTGTGCTTAACGTCTCATTGTCCAAATACAAGTTGTAAGAAATAAGACAGGAGCTTTCTTCAGATGCCTTTTTCACAAAATAAATAATATTAAAAATATCACAGAGAAAATTATTTGCTCAGAGTATTTCTGATCAGAGCTTTGCTTAGGATATTTTTGACCAACTTGAATCAACAAGGAAGAGAAGAGTTCTGCAGGCTCTGCTGAAAACTCCAATAGGGGAATTCTGCATCCCTCTTCAATATAGGCATTACAAAAAAGTTTAAATACTTTTGCCCTATCCTGCTTAGGGTGAAATGGAGCAAATTACTTTTAGGGCAGACAAATTAAGTGCCTGTCCAGCTGCTTGTCTTGAAATAGACTAATAGGTAGCTTGCTTCCTGTATTTTTCACTTGCAGTAAGAGAGGAACTAAATACAAAAAGAGCTCTTTAAAAGGACAAGGAATAATGGATATCAACAGCTACAAACTACAGCCATATAAACACTAGTTGGATATAAGACACGGTTATTTCACAGATCAAATAGGATAATTCAGGCTGGAAGAAACCCCAGTGGTTGTTTAGGTCAATCTCCTGTCAAAAGCAAGGACATCTCTGTCAGAGAGAATCACTCAGAGCTTTATCCAGTCAGGTCTTGAAAACTTACAAAGGTTGAGAATGCAAAACCTCATTGGGCAACCTATTGCATTGCTGTTAACTACTATCGGGGTTGAGCATAGAGGTGAAGATGTACTTTAGTTAGACATTTTCTGAATTGAAAAAATGTCTACAATCATGAAAAAAGTTTCGGAACCATTCAAAGATGAAAATTAAACACTACTCCCAAGAAAGCAGCAGTTTGAAAGTAAAGATGGTAAGTATATTTCCAAACTGTAATTTTACTTTACACTCATTCTTTCTATCTTACATAATCATATAAGCATCCTAGAGTAATCTCAGACATCAGATCTTTGCAATGTGATATAAACTTTTCACTAAGATCTGATCTTTCACTTTTTTGACAGACAAAAAAGTCTGTCTGTCAAGTAACATTAGATACTGAATACACCACCAGAATACAAGGGAACTAAATTATCCTCCATGACTTTCTAAATAATTTCTTGGACAATATTTTTTGCTTTATGACATACAATTTGCCTTTTCAAAAGTAACTGAGAGAATTTTATATAAGGAGGCTTTTAGTTGAAAACAAATGTGTTCGTATAATGTTGAAAGAAATGTAAGTAAAGCACAATCAAGGATATTGAATGCATCACTATAGCCTATCAGTATTCATGAAGTCAGCAATGTGAGCAGACAGGCTATTAAATAGTTTTGACATAAATTCTTATAAAAAGGGGCAAAGACATAAAAAGGAGAAGAATATAAGCAGCTCAGAGAATGCAAACTGCTCCTATTCCTCTGAAAAAAAAAAGATTATATTTTGTAGCAGTAAATAGTTTCTTATAATGATCTATCCTGTTTTCAGAATAGGTTTTGGGGATTGTTTGTGAGGCTTTTTGTTTAGGAGCTTCTTTGGTTAGGTTTCTTTGGTTGGGGTTTGGGATTTTTGTTTTTTTCTCCTCCCCCTTAGTGGCAGAAACACGTCCCATAGCAGATATGACCAAGGAAAAAAAAAAAAAATAAAAGCTCTAGATACAAAATGGGAGATAAAAAGTGTCCATGGGGAAGGGAAAAAAGAAAGCCCCAAACCTACCATAGCTTCAAAAAAAAAAAAAAAAGGTAAAATTACTCATTCCAAGCAAACTTTCAAGGCATTATGGATGTACTGCTTTATGTGGCTTACTTCAAAATAAAAGAATCTTAAACTGTGAATCATTCAGTGCCACTTTCTGCAACCTATGAGATGTCTGCCACTTGAAAGTGCCCACGACTTTAATAATCAATTGGAGAATGGAGCCAATCAAATTTCACCCCACGATAGTTTCCAAGGTAACCACCAAAGATACCGACATGGACTGCACACAGGGGAAAGAAATGCACAAAAAATGCTGCCGCATTTCTACATTTTTCAATACTTTGGATTGTATATTATAAAATGCTACAAAACCTAAAGCAGTATTGACAAAACAAGTAGCAAAAACCAAAGCAGAATTAAAAGACAGTGATGAAGCACTTCTGTCTTCAGGGACTCAGAAGGGCTACAGAGCCTTCTTGAAGCTCTGATTCTCAAACTCTAGAGTGGACCCCTCCTTTCCCTGGTGAACCATGGAAAATGAGAGCAGCAGCTCATTACCACAATTAGGACACCTTCTCTATTTTATCCCTGTAAATACTTTAGTAAATTGATATTTGTTTGTCAGTGATCCATGCAGAAGTAAATCACCTTTGTCACCATGCAGTATAAGATACTGATTTTCACATAGATTTATGCCAGAATTTAAGTTGTCAGCCAAGCAAACAAAAAATAATCTAAAGAGATCAATAGTAAAGCGTAAAGAAGCTGTTGTCAAATTGCTCATTGGAAAACCTCTCCCTTCCACCCCTTGGTTTTCTTATCCCATCCTGTCATTCAATGCAGGATATACAGGGGAAAACATTAGAGGAATTGTCGGGGGGTTTTTTATTCCTTCATGCTGACATCAGAATTTCAGGTCCTTGTTTGTTTTAATTAAAATAGCTCAGAATATCATGATCTTGCAAAATTAACCTCCATGAGCCAAACTAAGCTTCTATTACTTAAATACTTAAAATTGGGATTTAGCAACACACAGGTCCTGTGACAATGGCACCAATCATCACATATACATATATCAGAACCTGTTTCAATTGTTATCATCAAGAATAAAGTACTTATATCTGATGGTTGGCTCTGATACAGGAAGGTTTTCCTGAGAAGCCTCTTGACAGAGCTTCTCTAATTTTGAAGTTTTCCTGATCAGAGATTGTCAGTCATGTATTTTAGTACAAAGCCATGTAGTGGATACACATCATATTTCACAGAATCTAATATGGTCCTTAGACTTGATTTCTCTTGTGAATTCACAAAAAAACAAAACTTTGACCTCCAGAAAAGAGGAATGCTCTCTGCATCAGGAAAGAGCTGCTTTGTCTACCGGGCTACCTTCTGCAAAAACCCAAACAAACCAAATCAAACCAAAAGCCCACACTAACAACAAAATACAAACCAGAAAACCCCAAATCAACACATTCAGCAGACTTCAGTCACTAGAACTATTTCTCTCTGTTTCTGATTACATTTGATTACAAAGGAAAATACTTCATGAAGGCATTTAATTATCTTTTATAAAATGCTGAATGGTGCAAGTTGCTTGGTGATACTTTTGAAGCTGACATTTCAAGCTCACAGACTGGTCTGAATGTTTTGAATTATACCTCAGACTGAAATGATTTTTAATTATTTTAGTCAAACTGGTTAGGTTATTAACTTTAACAACTGTGCAGTAGTTGCTAAATATTTTTAAATGCAGTAATGCTTTTCAATTATTGAAAAATTTAACGCTAGCACTCTAGAAGATAACCAAACATATAAACATTAGAGTAGATCAAAAGTTGGCAATCAAGTTCTAATTTTAATTACATGTACTTCATATTAGATCTTGCTGTAAGATAAAATGGTTTCAGAACATAACCCCAATTCATTTATATTCTACAACCCTTGTGAAAAACAGGCACAGTGGAATCAAGTTCCAACATTATTTAATAAACAGCTCTGTAAATAAAATTAAGGCCAAATTTTGAAAGCAAGGTGCAGGTAATGAGACTGCAATAGCCTTTGTTTGCACATGCAGACAGGTTAACTACATGCTTAGCCATCTGTCTGCAGAAATACCAGCTTTTATTCTTTAAGTAAAAAAAATACAGTTTTGAAATTACACCCTGAAACTTCATAGAATACAATAAAAAGTAAGATTTATTTTTATAGTCCTCATACTGTAGAGTAGTAAACAATAAGAACATTTCTTGGAAATATAAAGATGCAATTCCTCTAGGTTGCCCATTTGCTTTACATTTTCCCATCTATTCAGGCTGCATGGGGGGGGGAGGTGGTGGAAAGAATGTGTTTATTAAGAATTTGTATGAGAACAGATTGACCCAAATGTCTGTTACCAAAATAGATTATATTAGCTAGAATGGAGTGTGTTGCTTCCATGCAATCAGCAACAGCCTTATGAAAATGTCAAGTCATATATATATATTCTGATGCAGGATAAGTCAAATTCTTTTTCAAGTCTGTAAAATAAATACATTAGAAATAACATGCTTTGTACTATGAGCACAGAATAAAACTCTCCTAGAAATATTATTCTTGCAATCAGTTTCTTTTAACACTGAGTTTTATTTATCACTCTTGGTAGACTACCAAAGTAAACCAACCAGTTTCAGAGTGTCCTCACAAGTCATTAATCAGTAAGATCAGCAGATAGACAGTTGCTGTGATCAATGGTATGCTATGAGTGTAGAGCTTCTTGTGTCTGGTCCAATCGCCACTAGGTATAAGAACACAGCAACTCATTTGTGTCAATTTAGGATAATTTATAGATGTGCTGTAGATTGTGAAGAATAGGACAAGCCTTTTGCTCTGAATACCATTGCAGTGCTTACATCTTGCACATCAGAAGGAACCCCAAAGTACCAAAGATGCAAGAACATCAAAGTCTATAAAGACATTTAACCTGGAAAGTGTTGCAATCTGCTCTAACAAGGATTATGCAACTTGCTGTGTTCCAGTTGACTATTTTTCTTAACCATTTGTCATTTAGATTTTCATTTAAATGCATTTCTTTAAGGGCACATAGAGGAGAAGAGAAAGGCTTATTTTATTCTTAGTAAGTTACAGTTATTTCACTTTTATCCACAGTCTTCAATAATTAGCTAACACTGGAGCAGTAAAGCTGTAAGATCTGGGTTAGATATAAAGGTACTGTAGAGTTGAGTGTTGTCTTCTTAATAATGAACTCCAGAATGTTTCACAGTGACACAGAACCACTTGGTAAAACAGTAACTGATCACTCAATTCATGTTCAGAAAAATATAGCAGAGGAAAAAAAACAGAAAGAGAACCTCTTTTGGGCATACGTACCCAATAGTAGCTTACAGAGTTAATAAGGTTGCACACTATCTCTGTATATCATCCATAAGCTATTTCTCTCATTAGACACTCCTCCATATTCCTGTTTGCAATGGATAAATCCTTTTCAAGCCTATACTTAAGTTAGTGATCAATATATTACTTCCTTCTAATAACATATTTCTGCAACTCACAAGCATTTAATCACCTAGTAATTTCTACATATTTGTACGCAAAAACATTTGCTATTGGCTCATGTATAAACTAGTAAGAATTGTTGCTTTGTGTGCTTATCTTTTACAGTTCTCAATTTAATTATGTCATTTAAATTACCTGTTATTTCTTTCATTTCTTGAATAGAATATCCCCAAACCTGCTGGGAAGCATAAAAGTATTTACCAGGCATAGTTGTTTGCAAATTTATGTGCTACCTTTTCATTAATAATCTTATGAATGGCATTTCTTTACTAAAACACAAGTGCCAACAAGCCATGGATAATGTTACAGCAATGTTATGTGTTATATGTGATTATTTCTTCAGACACCCTTAATGATTAATAATAAAAAACCTCTCTAGCCTGAAAACTCAACATTAAAGTACGACTATGTTTTTCTAGGCTATAAGCTTCTGGGGTTTATATAAACCAATTCATTATAAGAATAGGTGCTTAAAATAAAAATAAGCATATTGGTCTGAGACCACACTAGCACTCTCACTAATACTAACCTTCAATCATACCTACTTTTTTTTTAGAGCAAAAATTTATGTTTCTTGTGAAGCCATGGATACTGTACACATATTTAACATATTCTATGATGTATTTGGAACTCACTCCCATGCATTCACTTGGACAATATCAAGAAAAAATAGGTAATGTCAATTGAGAAGAAAAACACTGTCCACTCTCTCCTTCTGTGTTCTGGCCTGACATCATAACAGACAGTCGTATATGAGGATATGTATCCCATTCTGTTGGTTATATGAGTCATCTGTTAAATAAACCCGTCAAAGGATTTATTTCAGAATTGAAACATTGGAAGAGGGGGCTTTAGTCTTCTCTATTCCACTATTGTGTAAGATTAAAACAGAAAAGTTTAATATATATATTTAAAAAACCAAACCAAAAACCACCAAGCACTATAATTTGTGTTTCCTACCCTGTAGGAGTTTGTTACTTAAAGAATTAACAAAATTCCGTTCCTACAAATAAATAGCTATACTTACTTTAATTTACCATTTGTTAATCTTAAAAAATATTAGAATTGGTATTCAGCCAGGAATGTTTAATAGTTTAATCTCTGAATAAGAGGGGGGTGTAGGAGGAGGGGGTGTGGGGTGTGTGTGGGAGAGGTATGGAAGGTAAGCTGATGAGAGTACTGCAGTTCTGGTTACATTTGTTAGAAAATAAATTTCTTTAGTGAAAAGCAATATGTAAAGATGTTTCTAACGGGTCACCCTGACTAAATATCACAATTGTAATATCCCTATTGAACAGCAGTCTCCAAAGTTAAAACTCTTATGAATTTGAGGATTAGCCTTTAAAAATGTAATTCTTTTCCAGCAGTGGAAAATAGAAGTCTGCCCATACTTTTAACAGATTTCAGCTATTCAACTGTCTTTGGGACAGATATTTCAAGTGCCTAAAGATGTAGAAGATACATATGGGATTTACAGAAGTGACTAAGTGAAATACAGTGGGAAGTAGATACTGCTGTCTAAATTGTCTTTAAATAATTCTGTTAAACATCTGACTGTATCATCAAAGCACCTAAATAGATCCTCCTTTACTACATCCATCTTTCGGTCTTCAGCATTACTGGACAATGTGTCTAGTTCTAGTCTAGATCTTTTTGTTTGGCAATCAGATCAGCTTCGAGATGTTAAGAAGCAATGGGTCATCTGGAAACATTATTTGAAGTAATTTAGTAGTACAGAGTTATTTGACTTTTTTTTTTTTAGAAAAAATATTAGGACATCTTTCTCCTCAAGCTCTGACTAACTGATGGGACGTACGTGAGGAGTGGTTTAAACATTCCTTACTCTCCACTGCAAGGGCTAGATACACATCACTCATCTCTTTACTTCCCACTTCAAAATCTTCTTCAAATCAGAAAATGACACTGCAAAATAGGAAACAAGTAAAGATTTGTACTCCTATCAAATAAATTTGATGTAGCAGAAGGGACTCTATTGCCTTCATTAACTCTACCCTCCCCTCTGCCTTGTGTTGCATGATTGAGCTGTGGCCAGTCACACTGAGTCTTCAGCCATTGAAAAGTTGGTGAGAGCTTGAGATCTAAACCAAGCACAAATGCAGCTTAAATATCATCAGCCTATACATGGTCATTCAAAGTCAACACTTCATACTAATATGGTATAATAAAGAATGAAGTGTTACCCAGAAGGAGGACTACTTGCAAATGAGGTAAAATAGGTGGTTAGCAAGGAGCTGTGATTAACAAGCTTACTAATTTTCCAAACCACTTGCCCATTAAGTTTTATAAGAGATAACTTCAACACCTAAGAGCAAATTTTAATAATGAAAGGCAGCAGAAAACTGTTCAGAACTCAGTAAGGTGAATTTCTAATTTATTTTTTTAAATCTTTTAAAAAGATGTTTTAGTTTTATAAAAGGTGATTATAAAATGCATACCTAAGTTATAATGTATGACAGTCCCTCATATTATCATATTCCAAGGGTTTTCTCATTCTTGCTTGAAGAAACAGAGAGAAGCAATTTCTAATGTTCTCAAACTCCAGAAAAGCACATTAGATTAGGTTCAAGTTCTATATACAAAGTTAAGTTCTTGTTCTACACATTCATCAAAAAAAACCCCTAGCTTTTTCCACCCTTCCCAACCACTGATACTTCTGTCAGCAATAAATGTAGTTTCTGCTTCCAAATAAGCTGCTGGCCATTGTTTGAGGAAAGGACAACTATATAGATCTAAGGAGATGTTTTGCATGCTGCCTAAATTAAATAATTCTAACAGCAACAAAATATGCTGCTGGGAAATTGCAATTCTATTACAGCTTATAAAACCAAATCTCCTTAAATTTTGCTGGCTCGGGTTATTCTCTGCTGTCAAACTTTCCCATGATCAAGAAAAAGATATCTATTGTAAAAATGGTAGTAATGAGAATGTTTGAAATAAAAGATCTTAAAAACAACTTGCTATGTACAAGAGTACTGAAGGTCTCCATATTCATATTCCACGATGCTATCTACTAATATAGATAAATGGTCTAGTAATATACGTCAAATACTCTTGTGAAGACATGATTACAGCAAGAATTTAATAAATCTCTGCATAATGCTCATCTTTAGCCCATTAATGAGCCTCATTAGTAACTTGACACCTTCAACAACTTACAAGTGTGTTCCATTTTGCTCATACAAGGGAGAAAAGTGACACTTGGAATGACACTTTGGAGCTACCACAAACTGGGGAAGGAAAGGATGCCAAAGCATCAGCAATACAGTTGATTGATACAGGATTTGGAATTGTAGTTCTGGAACCCTGGAATTTCAGCTTCTTTTTTTTTAATGTTTAAAGTCATAAATATAATGGTAGGATAGCCATGTTCACAAAGCATCTGTAGCTTAACATTGGTGTATTACTAAAATAATAAAGTAGACCAGTAGGAGAAGCACTACTTCCATTTTTTCTAAACAAAAAGTTTAACACTTTTGTCATGATCAGAAGGATCTCAAACAAAACCTTTGTAAGGTGACAGAATTGAGAATTGCAATTTCATTATTGTAAAGGTTCCCTTGAGTTGCAATTTATGGAACTTAATCCATATTAGCAAATATATAGCAATTATTGGGGTAAAAAAAATTAAATGAGAAAAATATTTTCTTCTCAGCTTAAAATGCTTGGTAGCACTCAATTTGAATAAACAACTAGCATCTAAGAGATAGGTGATATTTAATTTACATACCCATATACCAATAAATCTTTAGAAACATGTATGTATTAAAACATTTTTTAAAACTTCAAAGCACTCAAAATGTTGGTATTAGTCTTCAGGATACCTGAAAACACAACACTATTCTAGATTTAAGAGCAAAAGACTATTGCTGTATTCAGAACAGCATATCTTGCATATAAAATAATCTAACCAGTTTCAGTTCCTTTAACATAGTAGCATTATGTATGCAATTTGGAGTACAAATACATGAATTATCAAAACCTGGATATTTATCATATTGATAAATTCAGGGGCTTAAGCTAAATAAAGCTGTTTTGTTTTATCAGAATAAGGCAGAAGGTTTCAAGCTTGTTGGAAGTAAGAGGAAATGGAAATTTTGGGAATTGATATATTGAAATATATTTTAAGAGTTGATTCATACTCTCAAATGGGATACATTTCATCAAGCTTCAAAACAGGCCATCAACTACGGAGCTTTCTAACAACCTTATTTCCTTTGAAGTTATTTGTATTACTGCGCTAATACATTTGCAAATTATTTCCTCTACTACACTCTGTTACCAGTGAGTCTAAACAAAAATATTTTTACAGTATTTAATTTCTTTGTGATGCATTAAGAGAATGCTTCAATTTAGAGGTAAATAGTCTGAAAATGCATGGAGTTAAAA
The DNA here is from genome assembly GCA_013399135.1 of Heliornis fulica. Taxonomy (NCBI): domain Eukaryota; kingdom Metazoa; phylum Chordata; class Aves; order Gruiformes; family Heliornithidae; genus Heliornis; species Heliornis fulica. The sequence goes on along the minus strand of VXBZ01009981.1, from coordinate 538,165 downwards.
AAATAATAAAAAATTAGAGAAAACCTTTCACTACCTATCTGAATTTCTTCTTCCTTCTCTCCCTCTGTCTTTCTTCCTCCCCTTAAGAATTTGAGATTAAACTCTATGTAACAATAAGCAGTAAGAATTTACCTTACCACCTTCTGCATTAACTAAAAAAAAAAAACCAAAAAACAAATCACATACCAGATCCTACATAATTACTTAAATTTTAAGCAGAATTCTAGCCTCTTATATGGATTTTTGGTTTGCAAATTACCCTTTCTGAAATGCAGAATCCTAAACCTCAAAAACTTTTCTTAAAACCTTTTCTCAGCTTCCTGCTTTCTCTAAAATCATTTTTAAAGGCTCATTACACAGAACCACGTGGAATATTAGGAGTTGGAAGGGACCTCAAATTATTTCATAACAATTTACAAATTTGCTTATAACCACAGAGAATTTGTAGTTAGACTTTGAAATTTACTTTTCACCCACTGTTAGAAAAAGTCAAGATTACCTGTGTACACTCGAAGCAGTTTGCTTCAACATCTTCACATTAGACCCGAGTTTCTTAACATCTTGAGTTAACATTTTCTTGAACATTTTCCTGAAAGTGTCCAGATGTTCTCTAAAGAACCCAAACCAGACCATTTTATCTTTCATTTTGGTCATTTCAAAGCAGAAGACAATTCTGGTGATTACCGATTTCCAAGTGAAAAGCAATGCTAATACAACACTTGCTTTCTTGTTTTGAGTTCCCTTGTAGGTGCAATAGTAATTTTTTTAGAGTGACAAAAACAGAGCTGTTAGCAGAATTTTCTTATGTTTCAAAGGCTATTAAATCTTAAGTGCTTTCACACAATGCAGATGTTCTTTAAATAACAAAATAAATTAATCTGAATTTTGAAGTCTCCTTTTGTCCCGTTAGCACTGTTTTAAGAGTTAAAAATCTTTCCCATTTCCCTCAAGATTAAAATTTCAGTACCTAAACTGCATTTTCTGACAAAGCTGAGCAATTCATCACTTTCAAGAAGCAAGGAAAAAACCCTAAGCCTGAGAGACTAAAACAAAGAAAAAAAAATCAGTTAACTTGTATACCTACAAGTGCATTCTCCAGGACTAAACATAAATGTACCAGTGTGCTTAAGGAAATAACTGTCTTTATAGGGACTGAAGTACATGTTGCATAGATCTAATTGTATACAACTATGAAAGATACACCAAAAATGTCACACGTTTTTTAGTTTTAATCATAGCTTTATGCACTATAAGATCTATTCCAAAATACCTGATTTTCTTGCTCACTCATCATTATCATCATTCAAGAAATCTAGGTAGATTATGCCCTAACCATGTTTCGAATAATCAAAAAGATTAGAGGAAAACAATCAAAACACTCTCCCCAGCCCCAATTCTCTTGGTAGAGTTGGACTGAAAAAGGTAGTTCCTAAAAGGAACTACAGACTCCAAGTTAAATCATTATCATATCTCAGGTGCAGACCAGGTAATGATTTTTCTGAACCATATTTAAGCCCTGTGTTGGAAGTTTCATTAAATAAGATAATATATTTGTTCTATGATTCTGGAAAAATTTTGAAGGCCCATTTCATATTGGAAAAACTGGAGATGATAATATGGTTTAGAAGCATTGGAAAAATCTGAAAAGCTTACTAAACCCATTTTTATTAGATTACTTAAACATTAAACATAGCTAGCAAGGTAATCACAAAATAGAGACTTTGCTTGCTGAATGACATGACATGATTTTAGGAATTATGAAAGAGAGGGTCCTGCAAGAAAGCTGTGAAGGGGCTGTTTGCAAGGGCACATAGTGATAGGATGAGGGACAATGGTTCTGAACTAGAGCAGGGCAGGTTTAGAATAGATATTAGGAAGAAGTTCTTTACCATGAGGGTGGTGAGACACTGGAATAGGTTGTCCAAAGAGATTGCAGAGGCCCCATTCCTGAAGACATTACAGGTTAGGCTTGATGAAGTTCTGAGCAACATGCTTTAGTTGAAGGCATCCCTGCTCACTGCAGGGGATTTGGGCTAGATGAATTTTAAAATAACATAACACATACTATGATATGACTCTAACATAACACATCCTATGATTCTATGATAAAGAAGAGATTTTTGTTAGGATTCTGAGACTTGTATGCAAAAACAGGTATCTGCTAAAAACAAAATTACTCTCCTTAGTGCATACAAATCAGATATACACACAGCTGCTGTTGTTGACTGACCCAGGCAGAAATTCAAGCTGCCAATAACTTCAAGTAGGACTTTCAACATTAAGTGCATGAATAATGCTCTGCAAAAGCAAAAATGAACATAAGTGCCACACAGACATTATCCTTTCATACCTTGAGGATTTACACAGGAGACAGAGCTCAAGAGTTATAAAAAATTTTGTAAATAATATACAATTTATACACAGTTCATGCTTTGCATTAGAAAAGGGATGAGCTGTCCATTATTAATGAATTCCTGTAAACAGTTCTAGAAAAGCTCTTATACTTCAATCACATATTTCTTAGCTGCTAAATACCAATTATTGTGTATTACACCAACAATAGCTACTTTGAGTACTGATTAGTCATTTTAATCTTTTTGTGTTTTTCACCTTAAGTCATTGTCCTTTCAAAGAAAAGCCTCATTTTAAGGCTCCTGTCCCATCAGTAGATAAAGAATTCTTAAATTTAAAGACATCAATATTCTTTCTGTGGAAAAAGAGAAAAATCTAGGGACTCATAACACTTCCCTAAGTAGCCATGTTTTTATATCTGACTTGGGCCAGCTGAATTCATTTGTAATACTTGGTATGAATTCTTGAAATACAACAAAAACCTAAATGCAGTTTTGATGCACGTGGAATTTTCTAGTCCTGAAAACAAGGTTTTATTGAGAAGCGTGTCAAGAAACATATACACGTTAAGATAATCTGCATTTTAGTTGGTTATGTAACATCTATCCTGCATGATTCTTAAAAATAAACTACAAAATTCAGCACAAAGCAATTAGAGATTAATATATTTTTCTTCATACCCTTTTAACAGGCTTCGAACCAAAATTAACAAATTTGTAGAAAATTAATGCACTTCAAAACTTAAGTTTGTCCAAGGTCTAGATAGAAGAAAAAACATACATAGTAGCCTAATATTCTTCTTGAAATAAGTATTACAATTTTCAGTCTCTGTGCCAATAAAAAAGTCAGGATCAGGCCCCCTCATGAGAAAAGTTACTCATGTAACCATGTTCAGATAAAGGTAAAACTAAGCTGGAAAATTTAAGTGAGGTTTGAGTCAGATAACTGGTTGAACTCGCAGAGGGTTGAAAAGGAGATCTGTATACATATTTTTATCTGAGCAAAAACTATTTTAGTACAATATGACATAGAGTAAAGGCTGGACATAAAACCACTCTTCTTGAATAGTACTCTACACATAGTGAAATTTGGCTTCCTGTCTACTACAATGAAAGTAAACTTCCAAGACCAGCATTTGCCCTGCTAGAAATTTCTAGTACCTCCAGAACATGTGATCAGTAATTACGCAGAACAGTCATGTAAACCTCAATTGGTCCAGTGAATGGACAGATGTCAAACCCTTCTTTCTTTTCTCACAAAAAAGCCATTCCACTCAGGGCGCATAAAAAAATGAGAGAACACGACCAAAATTTCCACAGCCGTGGAAATATACTATGGCCATAAAAGATGAAATAACTTTGATAAGAGTATAAAAATTAATACACATTTTATTAAGGTAATTTTAAAAAGCTAATGCCTCTACTTTAGAGAGCTTACCAGTGAAGTTCAGTAAGATTTGCTGCTGTAGTCATAACTGAACTGTTAACCTTTTCAGAGTGCTATTGCAATAAATTAAATATTTTTTGTAAATGCTTTAATAAGTGCATTTTACTACTAATACAATTAATTTTAGTTATAGGAATGAAAACAAAAAAAATCATAAAAATCAATGATGCCTTAACTCATGATCAATATATTTAATTTTTATTGCTACTCTCCAAAACCTTTTGTCTATGAATTATAGGGCAGAGTAAGCTGAAAATAGGATTGCTAACAATATTTTCAAGGAAAAACAATATCTGATTCTCATTAATATTATCTTAATGGTTATTTCATTCATTTAATACCATGCATAACATGAAAATTCAGCTGAGTGCTAGAAGAACCATAAAGGCTAGGTAACCACATATGTCATTGCAAGCAATGGTGTAATATAACCTCCTTCCAGTAGATGGAGGTAGGAAAACAAATGAAATTCATGTAGAGCAATCGACTTACGTTCAACTTTTGTTCAACTTGCAGTGTTTTGCTAGGAATCTGCATTTGTCAAAACCACCACAAAGCCTAGCTAGGTCAGTGTTTTCTTTTGTTAATGTTGTTTCCAGGAATACCTTCTCTCTCTCAGGTACTCAGAGTACATTCAACAGGAATACTTTTGAAAATGCACTGTGATAGAGCATTGTGGGCTAAAGGCGGCTCATTGCTACTCTGTCATTATTACACCCACTCCCTTCCTTTCCCCTTTTCCTCTACAATTTCACATTCTCTGTTACATTTTGACACAGATACTTCTTATTTCCTGTTAATCACAAACAGTATCAAATGCTGATTATGTAGTTGTACTGTCTTCTGCCACTTCAGCTTGTGCAACCTGCTACCAGCGATATCTGAAGTAGATCAGAATGGGTTGGGAAAAAGATGAAGTTTCAAACACAGTAAGAGTTTCACTGGTGACAGGACTAACTTCTGTTCCAGTACAGGAAGGCTGAGCTCAAATCACACCTTTCATTCCACTACTAGATAGGTTTTCCATTATATATTAAGATGATTTGGATAGTTTCTTTACTGTATAGTTAATAGTATTAAAGCACTAATGTAAGACCTGAACAGAGAACAGCTACAAACTACAGGTATGGAAGTTCCAGCTATGTAAGTATGAATAAAAATTCACACGGAGATAAGTCAAACACTGGAACAGACTATCCAGAAAGGATAGTTTCACAAGGATGTGAAACTCCATCCTTGGAAACTCAAAACTTAAGTGGATCTGACTTTAAGCAAATCAATTTGACTTTATTGGAGCTGGATCCAGTCTTTGAGAAGGGTGCTAGGACAAATGACTTCCAGAGGTCCCTTACAACTTAAATTATTTTGTTTTTTAAGAAAATATTTTGCTCCTATTCTTATCTCAGGTATGCCAAAAGAAAAAGGTATAAATATCATTATATTAGCAAACAGAAAATGTAAAGCAACTTTGTTTTGTTTGTCAGTGGTGTGCTTGGGTTGTTTTGGCTTTGGGGTTTTTTTTGTTTGTTTGTTTGTTTTTTTACTTTTTAGGACTTAATAGAAAACAATCAGAACAAAGAGGACCAAGATCTGAAGTAGGGAATAAATGTTAGTAAACCTAGCTTTTTTTGTTGATAAAATGTTACTTGTCAGACAATGATAAACGGAATTATTTGGTAGACTTCGGTTGCTGAAACTGACAGACATTCAACAATACTCCCACAGAAAGCCTATTTGAATGGAATTTAGCTGTTAAATCTGATGTTGATTTAAAAAATACCTTTTTGAGGAAAGCTGGCAATTCCCACAAGGTATCAGTTTAATTTTCAAAGCTTCAGCAGATAAATGTTACCCTATCAATGAATGCTATCATGCAGTAGCATCACAAGATGCAATTGTACTAGGCACTGTAATAACTAAGGTTATCAACAGACTTCTGCAAACTAAATAATCAAAATCAGTAAGGCAGACACATCAGAGAAAGGAAGGACAAGAAAGGCAGTATCATCATTACTCCTGATTAGGAAAAGGCAAAGGCTTCTTTACAACAGATTTTGACATTTGAATTTATGAAAGACAGCAAAATCCAGAGACACTGACAATCTCTGCAAAACTTGCAGCCAAGAGGACTTTTCAGGTCTGTGGATAATGGGAACATAGATCAGAATGTGCTCAGTTGGAAGGGACCTATGTTTCTATGACATGGCAAATGGCCACTCTCTTCAGAGCTGCTGCTGGAAGGACAGAAGCCCACAGTTTTAGACCACACTCCTGTTTAGCTGACAGTGTGACTGCTGATGGCCAGGGTCAGAAAAGCTTCAGAAGCCTACAGATATTCCTCATAGGAAGAAGCCCAAGGTTCTCTACAGTTGAGTCAAAACTTAAAGTTCCCTCAGAGTATTTATTTTGACAAAAAGATTTTAGTACAGCATTTTATTATTGTCAGAATTTTTCTATCTGGCCATGGATATAATTTATTCTTCATCACAAGTGTGGACTTTTACAGAAAGTTGTATATAAAAATCAATTTTATTAAGATCTTAATAGACAAGTCTATTAAGACTTCTTGTCAGCTCCAATCTTCTCACAAGGCAAATTTTATATATTCTACTTCTTTCAAAATACCAGTATTGTTGCAATTATGCAAGTTTAAACATATATGCTTGTAGGTTCACACTCAAAAATAGTGTAATCAGAATAGTAGATGCAAATAAGGACTAATAATAATTTCAGATATCAGGGTAGCCAAGCTAAATCAGAAGTAGCTGAACCTTCAAAGACATAGAATAATGAGTCTACAGAGAGACACATTTGTCTGGCACATAAAGGTAGACAGAACTCATTGACCATAATGAAAGCTGGCAAAAGTTAAGAGAGTTGAGAAATCTAAAACTACAGCTGTAACATTTTTAAACTCTACTTTTAAAGCAAATGTTATCTGGAAAAAGTTTGAGAGATCAGTGACAGAGATTCTATTCACTTACACTTTGGGTAACAGTTATGCAAAAAATAAGCACAGTAATGCACTGTACAGATAGTGGAATTGCCTTCTGCATTGAAAACTTAGTGGAAAGTAGCTGTTCTTTATCCAAACAAGCTTCACTGATCATCAGTTTCATCCACTGATCTCAAGGCATTTCAAAAGGAATCGGTATCCTTCTCCTCATATACTCAAGCACTCAAGACTTTAGAAAACTGAATTTATGTTAGGGCCTTAAGGCTGATGTGACACAACACAATGATTAAAATGATACAAAGAGCATCTGTATCTTATCTACAACTGTAATGTTTGCATTAAGAAATCATATTTAAGGTTTTTAGAAATACCATCAGAAAAAAAGGGCTGACATGTAGAAATGGAAATAGCGTGCTTTCAAAATAATGTAAGCATTAAGCAAGACTTTTTAAAAAAGGCTATGAATGCTTTTGTGAGAAGTGGAGAAAGGGGAGCTATAAAAATTGAGAAAAATAAAAGGATACATTACAGCAGAGGAAAAAGAAAATTATTATATTCACAGAAGCCTGCAAGCAGAAAGGAGGACACTGATAATTATACTGGGAAATAGGATAAAGAGGATAAAAATAGCTGCCATTAAACAGTTATTTTTCCTCTAGTCGTCCTATAACATAATGGTTTTTGTCAACTGCCTAAACTATTTTGTATCATATATATCACTTATTAGTACATATATGAAAATATGGCAGAGCTGATTATATTTATATAGAGATAAATATATATAAAAATAAATATGTCCTACTATATACATGAACTAATAAACACAAAGCTTCCAAAATAGTGAAAGAAATTGAACCCTGTTAGGTGAACTGAGTATCTACTTTCAGATGGATTTAAATTTAATTTGGTGAGTTATTTCTCTACGATCAATTTTGGATCAAGTTATGGAAAGTAAAATTACCAATACTGAGGTGGAAGACTACAGTATTGGGGACAAGCATAATTTCATTGAACTATAGGTTTGATATAAACATTCTAACAAACGTGCTAAAGTATAACTTCATTTGATCAGAAAAAACAAATACAATGTCCATGCTTATACTACAACTGACAGCTTGAACACTACTCCCTGTACTAATTAACAGCCTGTGGATAAAAGCATGTTGGGTATCTTGTTGTTGAAAGCAGATTCCCCATAATATTTGTCTTACTGTAAGTGATGTAATGGAACTGAAAAATTACTATCTCTCATGTTCAAAGCAAAGTACCAACCCAACTCTTTCAACCATGCATACCTGAGGTCAAGAGCTTTTCTGCAAGGAAGAGTTCATTGCCATCTCTTCATGCTGGTCAGCAAACCCAAGAATTCTGTATCACATCTCTCCCTCCATGAAACTATAGACAGGAATAGATCTGACCCCATATTCAGGGTCAGATGTCATAATCCTTGTCCATGTTTATTATTTGGTAGCATCCTGATGATTATAAGGCGGGAGAGCTCACAAAGTAATATGAACAGGGCAGAAATATTTGTCTTTATCACATATCATTTCTACATAAAGAGGTATCAGAAATTGACTTCAATCCAGCTCTTGACACTGTGTTTATTTATGTATCTTTCTATTTTAAGATTGGGATGAACAATTTTTCATTGAGATTTCCAAGTGTTAGCAACTTGAGAGGCCACTGAGTATTATATCTACTATAATAAAATTATTCTGGAATATATGTAATTATTTCACTATAAAGCATGTCAAAGAACATCTGGCAACTATTTGAAACAAACTAGTTGTCTATTTTTCTCTGTGTCTTTCATTTCAGCCCTTGCCAGATCCCCTTTCTAGTAAAGGCTATAAATATCTAGAAAGCACTTATTCTAATTAGTGTTTCTGTATTTTATAACCAGTGACAAATTACTGATTCCAAGATGCTAATCTGAGAAATATGATTTTATCCACTGTAAAAAATGGTAGTAAAGAAGAGTATATACAGTACCGTAAATCTTCAAAAATAGAAAAAATGGGGCAATAAATTATAATTTTGAATACTGTTGTAAAAGAGTGGCAGACAGTTCAAAGTTTTTCAGAAGTGTGAGACTGCTAAACAGCAGATGATTAAAATATGAATAATTACCTCGGTTTTCTCTGAAATACATAAAATTATTTAAGTTAAATATGCAGCAAATACATGAGCAATCTAATAATCTTTTTTGATTCACAATTTTCTACATAAATAATTCTGCATGACATTTTAGAAATAATTTTGCATCTTTAAATTATCTACTTAGGATTTCATTGGAAGAGAGTACTTATTATTTTCAGAAAATATATTTGTACTGAAAATAATGTACATGTTTCAGTTTTGTTAGTGTTTGGTTCCTTCCTACCCCACATTTTTTCAGGCTTCATTTCAAGCCTTCAAATACCCATGCCAATTGATCAAGACAGCTAGCTACTGTTTATAGCAAGGTATTGAGGGCCAATAATGCAGAAGCATACAGGAAAGCAAGTGAAGTTTCATATGCTCTAAAGGCCTAACAATATTTGTTAGAAAAACAATAAATGCAGCATCTTAAACATAAATATGTAAAGTTTAACTGCATCATATAAAAGATAGCATATATCTCTTAGCAGTATGAGCAATTAACAGTTTAGTGCATTCATTTGATAGACTGAAATGTTTGCAAACAGGAAAGAAAAATATTTGAATATACAATAGAAGAAGAAATTTACAAAGACAGGCTACATTTTTCAAGATGTCTGGAAGGGTAGTCTTTTACAGTGCTGTAACTTTGAGGATGCTCCAGTGTAAGACTGATGTAAAACAAGAAGTACATTTCAATAGTATTATAATTCACATGAAGGTTAAGTAGATGCAAAGGTTGAGAGAGAGAGAAAGCTGCTTGCTCCACACGTGAATTCTATGAAAATTGTCACATGAATTTTTCTTAATATATCAGGAAAGTTAAAAAAGAAAACTTTTTAAAATTCTTTTTACTAATATTGAGTTAAAATGTAAAAAAAACTTTTAAAAAACATTTTTAATGTAAATATATATCTCACTGGTTTCCATAACACAGCCATATAATCTTTTGTAATCTCTTCAAACAACTGTTGAGAACGAACCTAATTAAGGAACAGTTAACAGGCTTATCTCTAAGCAGTCAACAAGAGGGAAAGATTCACATGTCTGAAGGGGTGTTTTATGCAAGCATACAAAATAATATCCAATATGGCAAGTAAAATGATTCAATAATGTAGAAAAAAAATGGAAAATAAGGAGTGTCAGGGTCCTTTAGTTGCATGCGAGCCAAGAATGACTGGACGCACCAATATGTTGCAGAATCATTCCACTTTATTAGCAAACTCCATGACATTATATAGGAAACCATTTCCGTACACACACCACACACGCATCACAATCTAAGCTGATTGGCTACCTTGTCTTCTATAGCTACACCCCTATTCAGACAGGTATCCTCCTTTCTTGGAACTTCCCCAACTTAGTTGCCACATCAGCAACTTCCCTCTTTCACTGACCTTGGTTACTGCTGCCTGACTGCCCACACCAAGTATATCTCAGGCAAAGCTGCTCGGGCCCCAACAAAGGAGAAACCTTTAAAGGTTACCAAATGATCCATAAGCAATATCTTGTGAAATCTTACTTCTTCCCCTCCTCTCTTCTTCTCCTGGGAGGAGGTGGGGAAGAAGGAGAGAGAAGACTGACTGACAGTTATAATTACATTAAAAATATTTGCAACACTAAAAGGGACAATTAAAAATTTTCATTTAATGTTATTTATCCTAACAGATTTCTTAGAAATGCTGCTCTAGAGTATGCAATATTTAAGATTGTTTAACTGCCAAACAACTTACATGAGGTGCTTGCTTTCTGTTTGAGTTTGCATATAATAGCTCATTCTTAAATGTAAAAAATACAAGAGCGTGACTTTAAAACTCATGAATTTAAAATATGTATTTAAATTATATAACTATTTCTGAGAGAATATGGAATATAGAGACAAATATAGATAAATTATTCTCATTAAAGTGCTTAGGTGAGTGCAGGGAAGCGACATAAATCCAATCTCTGATCACAGTCAAGGAGTGTGAACTAGAGGGGATAATACTGGTTATCAATGTATTCTACAGTTACTGCAGAGTGCAATACTAATATATTCAATATCTTATACTTAAGACATTCTGGATCTAACGTCTTTGTTTTATTCAGAGTTACTGCAACAAATGAACACTTCTACACTGGTTATTATCTAACATACAACCTCAAAACCAATGAACTGCAGCATTCTTGGAGAAAAATATGGATTCTCTAGACACACAAGTCATCCGGGCAACATAGTGATTTGAGTAACTGGATAAGAGGCAAACAAGCTCTTGTTCTCTTTCCTGCCCTTTTGTCATCTTTCACTCTTCTGTTAAAAAACAACAACAACAAAAATCAAACTAACATTCCCCAAAGATTAAATAAGTTGTTTATTTCACACTCCTTTTGGGTTTAAAATTAATTGGAAATGTTTAATGATACTTTTGGAAGAAAAAACAAGTATAAAGATACCCATATGTGAGAAGACAGTTTACAAAGTTTATGAGAAAGTTACCTTTATCCAAATTTTACATGAAAACAAATTAAAATCAAATGCTAAGTCTTTACAATAAAATAAATCTGGTTAGGAATAAATACTTATTAAATACACATCTGTTTTGCTGCTTCAGGTTGATTTCTAAGTATGTACTCCTAAGCAAACCTGTTCGAGATAAGAATATTAGCCAGCATATTAACATCTCTTGAATCAATTGTCTAACTTCTCTACATTATGCAGTCTTGCATATTTTTATCCTAGCAGATTTATATTTATATCAACTATAATGATATTGAATGCGATTATGCTCTGTCTATAATCCTCTGATAGTCTGCAATCTATATGACTGAATGGAAACCCAGCTATCTACTACTACACAATAAAAGGCCAGCACAGGTTTTTTGACTGCAAATTTGGGTTTATCATTCTCTCTAGACAACATAAAAAAATACCGACCTCCAGAAAAGCAGAAAACTTGAGACTCGAGTCTGCATTCACTGATTCCTGAAATGTGAATAACACCAGGCTACAAACCACTCACCTCAATCAGTTTCTGTTAACAGTAAAGAAAGAATCACCACTACCATTACTATTATATAATCACAAGGATTACTATTAGTTAACACTGTTTACTTCACTAACCTTCACACCAACTCAGGTGCAGTGAATCTGCAGTTCTCAGGACCACCTCCTAACCCAGGTGTTGCTGCTGCTGCTAGTCAAGTGTTTCCTTCTCACTTGAAGCTTACACCTGAGCTAGAAACATACCCATGCAATCACGGGACTAATGTGTACTGGGTTGGCAGTCATAAACAGAAAGCTTCCCCCTTCTAGATTAAGGCAGGGACAATTTGCCAATGCAGTGAAGATGGCAAAGGTTATGTAAGATTCAGAAAAATAAAGAATATACAGTAGAATCTGCTTCTCCCCTACCATAACCATCTGTCCCATGACAATGGATACTATTCTCCTCCTGATAAATTAACACCAAGCTAATTTTAACACTAATGGTTTTATTTGTGAATAGCTCTGTAAAGACTACCTACCTTGAAGTAACAATCTATGATTAACAGAAAGTAGTTAACGTAACCCAGTGAATCAGATTTTTGTTTTCCATATTCTATCTCTGAGGTACAAAAGAACATACTATTTTAAAACACGTCTGTCTTTCAAACACACTGCTGAAGAAGCATAAGAAACTTGGGCACCTGGCTACATAGATGAGATCATCTGGAGAACTAGCAAGGCTTCAAAAAGGAAAGCATTCCTTCCCTTATTCACTCACAGAATGATCGCCCAGCCCTCAGTTGTACCATTGTTGATGATGCTTAGAAAAGGTGCCTGAAGCACATAGAAGAATGATGCAGGCTGTTAAACAGTGCTGTGATCACTCCCTGATTCCTTTCCCTCTGCAGCTGAGAATAAGAGTTGCTGCCATTAACTAAGAGCCCTCTTGTCAATTGATACTGAAAAGGCAGCTTGTACAGAAATGGCAAAAAATGGTAAGAAATGCAAAGCACTTTCAGGAACTAAGGCAAGGAAGTTGCACAACTCACTCCTGTGTGGTTCCTACCATGTGTGTTTTGCAGTATTCCAACTTCGTACAGCAGGGAAGAAGCCTATGGGCTTGTTTGGTTTAGGTTATTTGTAGATGGCATGCATATGAGGCTTTTAGTCATCAGCTTCCATAGAATGATTCATGGATGCTTTGCATTTCCCAGAAAGCTTCAGTCATTATTATGACTGTTATAAATTGCTAAGAAAAACAAGAAATCACACAATACTTGCATCAATTTATACACTACCTAGCCAGCTCCCGCTGTACTTTGAAATGTCATTTATATACCTGCATGGTAGGCAGAACAAGTACTAACAACTGAACAGCAGTCTGTCCCATATTCTTCAAAAATATTTAATGAAAAATTTGTTTAATTTGCTGCCCAGTAGGTCTGTCAAAAGCACTTCTTTAACTGAAGTGTAAAGTGACTGCACATGGACTAATGTCTAAGATAACCTGAGATTTGACACAATTTATTTGGACTTTCATCTGTTTGTATCTTTCATTTTCCTGGACATAAAAGCCAATTCAAGTCCATTATCCTATGCATATGGACTCAAATATTTAAGCATTTAATATGTAGAAACAATAATGTATGTTTTAATATGTGTTTGTTCATGCATAACTGCGGTGGTTTGAGCCTGGTTGGAAGCCAGACTCCCACCAAAGTCACTCTATCACTCCCCTCTTAGCTGGACAGGGGAGAGAATATCTATTGAGAGGCTTTAGAGTCAAGATAAAGACTTGGAGAGATCATTCCACAATTAATGTCACAGGCAGCAGAATAAGGGAAACAACTAACTAATTTATTACACTGAACTACACACACAGAAAAAACAGAATCAGATAATAAGTACAAACAGCTCTTAAAACACCACCCTCCGCTCCTCCCTTCTTTGCAGACTTCATTCATGATTTTCTACTCCCCAGGTTGGCACAGGGGAAAAGCCAGGGTGGGGTGGGGCAATAGGGAATGGAGGCTTCAGTCTTCCATCAGTTCCTCATGAGTTCTTTTCCTTCTTGGGGGGGACACACATTTCTCACACTCTTTCCCTGTGCCAGCATGAGGTCCCACCCATGGGAGACAGTCCACAACCTTCTCCACATGAGTCCTGTCCCACAGGGCCTCGACTCTTCAACTGCCCCAACGTGGGTCACTGCTGTAAACTCATAGAATGTCTCTCAGTTCCAGACTGTTGCCCCCAGCCGGGTCCCCCACAGAATCACAAGCCCCCCAGCAAACCTGCTCTGGCATAGGCCTCTGTCTCCTCCAACATAGGTCCCAGATTCCTCCCTATTCCTGCACCTGCTCCATGGTGGACTCCTGCCTGGCCCAGGTACCTCTCTATGGGCTACAAGTGGGGTCTCTTCATCCTCCACAGGCTGGGGGGGGGACATCCACTTCACTATAGCCTTCTCCACAGGCTGCAGGCAATCTTCTCTCAGTGCCACATCCTCCTCCCCCCCGTCACCGACCTTGATGTCTGCAGAGTTTCTCACATCTTCTCACTCCCTTCTCCATTGGCAAAATGCATCTCTTTGGGTTCTTCTCTCTCTAAAACATGATTCCCAGAGGCCTGTGACTGGCAATGATTGGCCCAGCTGGCCTTGTCAGTAACAGGGTTTGGGAGTCTGGCCTTGGGAGCCCAGCTGGGATTTACTTTGTTGGACCCCTAAGCAGCTTCTAGCTGCTCATTAAGAAGCCACATTGCAAACCCACCACAGTAACTCAAATTTGTACATATCAATTAGAAAACAATTTTTCATTGTGGTCAAACTTTGCACAGGACAAGAACGAGTAGGCCAAAAGAACCTTTACCATAGCATGCTCCCTCTGTTCTGAGAGCTGCTCTGTCCTGTGCCAGCTCCCCATGTTGCAAGGTACCAGTAAAGCAATCTGTGAGCAGATGACTCATCCACACTCCAGTGGCAGAGTGGTTTGAGTAGCATAGGTAGCAATATGTGAATATATTCTCCCTGAAGATTTTTAAAGGCATAGGAAGTATAATCAAAGCGTAAGCAGAGTAAACCCTGTCCCGAGACAGAAAGACATCCATGAAGTAACAAGAATATGGCACGCATCTCATTTGCCCAAAATCAAACAAGGATAAACTGTTTTACCTATACCTGTTCTGTATATCATCTATAAAATCTCTGGGAAACAGAGCAAGTAAAAAAAGTCTAAACCCCAAACCTTGGGGGTTTTATGGAAAGAAATACTCTTTCCATAAATGAAGGGCCCTTTTAAATGTAAGTTTCCCTGTGTCCCTTCATTTAATTTAGTAACCACATCCACATAATAGAAAATAATTTCTTCTTCTCCTGTATGCAGATGCAGAGGAAGCCATAAATTTGGGGGGTGGGGTGTGGTGGAAACGAGACACATATTTCTATCAGGGACTAAACAGCACATGAGATCAACTGAAAATACCAGTGACTTAACTGCAGTCTTTTAGCCTTTGTGCCAAATTTGTCATATTCTAACTTGCTAGTTGCCACAGAAACTTGTCAGAATATCTATTTTCATTTCAAAATTCCTCAGTTTCAAGAAGAAAACAAACTCATTTCTCAAGAAGTTTTCAGCTGTTGTAAAAACTCATCTAATTTTCAGCAATAGTATTCACAGATGAATCAGATATATCATCTTTCATCACAGTGCTAATGACATCCTACAAGGTGATAAAATCAGCAGCTGGAAAGTGTAATCTTTCCACAACACTTCTCAATTTGCCATTCACATCTTCCAAACTGTTGTCCAGTTCATGCCACTTTCTCTACAAATTTCCAAATTGCTTGCTTAAATGCTCCAAACATATGTTGCTGACAAGCCCTTTGTAAGGTAAAAAATTTCATTATCCTCATGAGAGCTCTGTTCCCAAGAAACTTAAGTTCTTGTCTCCATGATCATCATAATGCTTAGTCAAATCACCTATGAAATTATGATTTCCAAATAATTTTCTAACTAAACTTACTCTCAAACTGACCTGGTAATCACAGTCTCATAAAAAACTGCCAGTGGTTTGATCTTCTATGAAAAGGAATTGGTGTCTGACAGTGTGAGCATTTATCTTCATAATTAGAAAACAAATACAAAAGCACACAACTTCTTGTTTCAAAGAATTTCAAAACTGCAAAGAAAGAGAATATATACATTTCACTCTTGAAAATTCAAAATCCATAAAAAGAAAACATACACTGAAAGTTCAAGATGAGATTCAAAAACCCTATGCAAAGACTATTTTAGCTCATGAAATCATCAAGCTCTGCCAAAGACAGTAAAGTCACTTCTACTACCTATACCATAACAAAGGCTGTTTTTAGCACTTTAGAAGGCAGGCTGGAATATTTTTAAAGGCTTTGAGATTGCTTTGCCTGTCTCTGACTCTTCTCTACAAATTCCTTAGAAAGAATATTATCATGTCCCTTTCCTGCAGGGAAATCCCAGACTGAAATGATATGACTCATCCAAACACTGCAGTCCACTTGCCCAAGTAATCTGCCTTGCCATCAGAGATCTGGGCTGCCATGCAAGAATAGCTAGGCTAGACTCAGAAGTGAGATAAGAGACAACCAAGGCATTCCAGAGCGTGTTAAAGCTGATCCACATGTATATTTTTCTCTAGCTTCTTCAATATACATATTATACTAAACTGGACTTGTTCAAAACTCTCATAGATTCGGTGCACTTGGACTCAGATTCAGCTCCCAAATTGCACTTCTTTAGTTACAGCATTCATTCATTAATTTCACCAGTTGTGTAACAACAGGACAAAGCCCAGTGCTGGCTATGAAAGCTAGTGCAGGGACTGAAAGGGAATACCTTTGTAACACAGCATTCCTCACTGATTTACTTCGTTATTCCTGCAAATTTTCCTTTTCAGCAGGGGAAGCTGGCATTGAGGTGGGCACTACACTCCGTTCAGTAACAATACTGAGCTTGGATAACAGAACATGCTGCTGTAGACCTTGCTTAACTTTTGTCTGGGATTCAACATGACTGTCCTACTGAAGGACTGGTGTCACGATCTATATTTTGAAGGCAAATGCTGAATTGTTTAATCTGTCCAAATCATCCCTTTATCTTACTTTAAGTGAAAAGGGTAAACAGAGCACAAGAAACTCCTAGAAAACTTAAATTCCAAAAGTGTTTATGTTCTGTTTTCTTTGTTTTCTCCGCAAAACACCTAAATATGTTACTAAGTAGACTTCCATGGATAGGCATATATCTAAACCCAAAATAATTGAACCCTGCACTTATATAGATGCTTTATCTGTAAAACCATCACAGAGGCCCCAGAACAGCTGCTGCACTGTGGGTTCAACCTGGGCCAAAAAGTAAATGCATTAAACTCCCCCAATTTCCAGGGGAAAACACGTGAACATTCCATTTCTCCGACTCACATCCTAGCCTACTCGGAGTGAAAGAGACAAACTGTTTTCCTTTGTAGACAACAGGAGTCTAATTTGGAGCAGGCTGCTCTTTAACAAAAGGCAGTTGTAAATTATAAGATTAACAGAAAATGTGCAGTCATATAATTAAAAATAAAATGAAGGACATTAGTTGGTGGTCCAATACAGTGCTGGGCTTTTAATGTCCAGGAGGTGCTTATTAAAAGAAGCTACTAAAATCTTCTCAATAAAGAAGATAAATTGGATGGTTGCATTAAGCAAGGAGATGCTGATTGGAAAGAGCGCATGCTTAATTTAAAAAAGTTTGCTCAACTTGAAGATTTTGAGAAAAAAATTAGAATGCTCTCACTAATATTTTGGTAAGACTTCTTTTACCTTCAATTCAAAAAGGAAAAGGACATTATCTGGATGATCTTTCAAGGTCTCTTCCAGCTAATATTCTGTGATTCTGTGATTATTCCAAGAGGAGATGTGAGGTCAGTCACAGAACATAGACATCTTAGTAGTGAATAAAATGATCCAATGGAGCCAGAAAAAGAAAAAAAAAACCTAAACTTTAAAATGTGGTTACATATTTAATACTAATGGAAGTGGATTTGCATGAATGGATATTAGTGATATTTATATTAAAATACAGTTTTTATGTTGTGAGAGGAGTGATGCATAAAAGCCTCAAATCTGACAGTAAGAGGAAACATATTTGAAACATGGGGTGAAGTTTCAAATGGGTAGATTTTAAATCAGGACTGGATAGAACAGAACCCCCAGAAGCTTCTGATTTGCCCTTTCGACTTTTCCATTTTTAGCCAAGTAGTTAATTCAAGCCTTTGCTTGTTCATAAGTGCAGTGCTATTGTCTGTGAATAAATTCATGCAGATAAATGGTTCCAAATATCAACAAAAAATACTGAGTTATACTAGCTCATGATGAATACTCAGATATCACATCTTTGGTGTATTCACATCTCGCCAAAGCCTCTCAGGAAATGGGTTCACAATTGCTCAAATGCAGAGCCAGAGCTCTGGCTGTGTGCAACCAGCTCACCTACATGGATTGATTATTCGACAATACTGCCCAAAACAACAGGGAAAGACTCGATGGCAGCAGATATCCTGCATTTTTTTAATTGCATTCTTACTCTCTCTTGGTTTCGTAGCATCAAAGTCACTCTTAAAACAAAAAACTTTAGCACAGAACTCCAGTGTTGGACTTCACCTAGTCTTACTATATGTATTTATATACGGTTCTTCTAGCTTCATGCAAATACTGACTTTCCATAGTTTGATAATTAAATATATTTGCTTAGAAGCTAGAAATGCAAATGTATTTATGTATCAAAATTAATGAAAACAATTTGTTTTGGTCTAGTTATTGTTCCATTGCCATGAGGAAAGAAAATTAACCCAATTGCTTTGCAGTGTAGCTACACTAACATAGGTGCTACGTCATTTATTTGCTTTGTAAGAAGTAATAAGATCACAGAAAAAACCTGGAGCAGCCTGAACTTATTTTCCTTTAGGGCTGACTACATTAACACACTGAAGGAGGGGATAGTAATGATCCAGTCACTACTTATCAGGACGAAATTAGTAGTGATATACAATCCCAGTGGTTTAAAAGTAAGGATATCCAGTTCTAACAAAAGTCCTAGTAATGCCCTGGTTTAAAGTCCAAGTGAAATCTGTGTATGTAACCCTACAAAACAGCTTAGTATTAAAAAAAAAATAAATTAAAAATCCCAAAACCTGAATCAGAACCAACTTTTACTGTTCAACGTTCATATATTAATATGGTTACACATTAAAGCGCTTTGGTACAGTTTGGAATGACCGATCATGAGAAAATCTGTTGATAAAGGTTAAAAAAAAAAAAAAATTAAAAATTCCTGTAAATAGCAAACCACATGTTGGTGAGGGGTTTTTTTGTTTTTTTTTCCCCAAAGTTCTAATGATGCAGAAGCCGCATAATAATCTCTCTGTGAACCATAAACATAATAAAATCTGAGGCCATTTCTAACATAATCTCTATCAGCAAGATGCCAGCGCTTTTCCAGATTTCCTAACGGGTCCCTGCTAATTCCATGCCAAAACTAGCAGTGGATTTCTTCCTTTTAATCTCCCCTAATGCCTTATTCGATTATTGTCACTGCTCTCCGACCGCGCACCGTCCCTTCAAACCCTAATTCCTCCACTGGAACAGTCAGATGAGGCTGAACGGCGGTGGCGAAGCCAAAGGACACACACGGCCACAGACACCCCCCACCTCCCCACCCCGGGCAGAGGGCGGCCGAGGATCACGGGGAAAGGGGTGAGCCGGCCGGACTCTCCGATATCCGCACCCTGGCCAGAAGGGGAAGGACGGAAGAATGAGCAGCGACACTCGCTCCAGTTGACGGGGCTGAGGGAACCCGAGCGTCCTCTCGCATACCTGAGCCATGGCTCTGCTTATCGCCTGGCTGTGCGTCGCTGCGAGGTGAGTGGGCGCTCCCCAACCCTGTCCCCAGCCCCACCAACACCCCAAAGGCTCTGACAAGCCTCGCCTCAGCCCGGAGGAGCAGGCGGCTGGTGGGGAGGGAGGGGTGCCCTCTTTCCTCCCCTGGGGGCCGGTTCCTCAACAGGTGCCACTTTGTCGGGAGGGCTGAGGCGGGGGGAACGGGAGCGCTGAGGCGCGCAGGCTGACGGCGGGACTCGCCTCTCCTCGCAGTTTGGAGAAGGCGCTGGGGGACCAGAGCGACGATGGGGACCTCTACTCGGAAAACATCACTCGGATCCTCGACAAGCTGTTGGACGGCTACGACAACAGGCTCCGACCGGGATTTGGAGGTAGACGGAACGTCCCGTCCCGTCGGGGAGCCGGAGTGCCGAGCGCGCGCGGGAGAGCGGGAAACCCTCGGGCTCCCCGTGGAGAGGGTCGGCCGGGCGGGCGCGGGGAGCAGGGTCCCGTCGCGGATCCGGCAGGAGCCAGGCGGTGATACCCAAGAGGCGGGCGGCAAAGGAAGAAAGTTTCCCGTGCCCCGTCAGCCCCCAGCCCGCCGGCTCTGGCGGGGCGGCCCCGAGGGGTCCTGACCCCGCTTCGCGCCCAGCTCCTCTCCATATTCCGCAGGCTCCGTGACAGAAGTCAAAACGGACATCTACGTGACCAGCTTTGGGCCGGTGTCGGACGTGGAGATGGTAAGGGCCCTGCTTGCAGCCCCTGCTCTCCTTTCCCGGGATTCATTACGGTGGCATCTGAGTTGACCGTCATTAAAGCGGATTACGAGGCTTAATCTTTTTGACAATCTGTAGAGCCCGGCAGAGCAGTTTGGCTGGAGCTGCATATAGCTATTTCCCCAGCAGAGCCAGCCAGGGCAGTCAGGGTCTGAGGCTGGGCACAAAGAGCCCAGCTACTCTCAGGTAAGGACACTAATGGAGGTTAAAGATGACTTTTTAACCTTGTTAAGAATATTGGAAGCATCTGTGACCCAACTCATAGCTTTGCAGAAAGGCTAAGTTGTAGGCAACAACCTCCTGAGTTGCTGCTGGGGAATGGCACAATTTCTGAGGCAGCTGCCCCTGTCATGCTGGGTGCCCTTAGATCCAAGTAGCTGTGGGCTTGGGTGGAGCTGTCAATTAGAGCACCAGCTGCAGGAGAACGTTAAGCCACTGAAGTGAGGATGGCATGGATGTTCTCCTTCTGGAAATTGATCACTATTTATGCCCTTGTACACTTCCTCCAAAACTGCAGTCCAGTTTTCAGCAAGAAACTGTGGGCCCCAAGTTAAAGCAAAAGTTTTTCCACCTTTCTTCATCAAAGAGAAGGCATAAACTTGTCCCACATTTGCCTCCAGATAAGGTTTAGTTCCACTTCTGATGATCTTTTGAGGTCCCTTCCAACCCCTAACATTCTGTGATTCTATAGAAATACCTGTATGGAAGTCCCTTCTGAAGGCTTGTGAGAGTATTACTAAGAATACTTAAGTAACTTAGATTAATATAAACTTGAGACCATAATCCTATAGCAGTGTGTCTCACAGTGGTCCTTTCTGTACGAATATCCAAAGTAAGCTGCAGAAGAAGCACTGAGAATATATTTTTGTTCCTGGCAATTAAATATTGATGATCTGTTTTTGCATTTTGCAAGGATACCAAATTAGACATTTGTATTTCCCTAGACCTCGGTCACTTCAAATTAAATTATTGTCTCTGAGAAGAAAATGAGGTGCGTTTTTGCCCTTACTCAGATCTAATTAACTGTTCGCTCATTAGTTTGTAACTAATTTTTAAATAGTAGTAAAATAGGATATTTTTTCATAGTTTTTTTTTTTTAGTAACTACTTAATGGTAATAGGCTTAAGTCTTTAAGCAATAAATGAAATGCCATTGACATGTGTGCTGGTTCTTTCACTGTCTACACTGCAACTTGGGACTGCTGGCCCCTTCACAGAAGTCACCCACCTATTTATTTTCCCTAGGAATACACAATGGATGTCTTCTTTCGGCAGACATGGACTGATGAAAGGTTGAAGTTTAGTGGGCCAACTGAAATTTTGAGATTGAACAATTTAATGGTCAGTAAAATTTGGACACCAGACACATTTTTTAGAAATGGAAAAAAATCAATTGCTCATAATATGACAACTCCTAATAAACTTTTCAGAATTATGCAGAATGGAACTATTCTTTACACAATGAGGTGAGAGCCTGTTTTTCTGATTTTGGTTGACTTTTATTTTTGATTCAATCAGTAGTGTTCCTGTATACCATTTTTTTCATTGCTCTCTAATGTATTCTAGACTAACCATTAATGCTGATTGTCCTATGCGGTTGGTGAACTTCCCCATGGATGGACATGCTTGTCCATTGAAGTTTGGAAGCTGTAAGTTTTTCTGTATCCTTCAGTCTTTGTAGCAATGCATTTGGTCTGCCTGTGTGTGAATAGATCAGAAGTGAGATCATAGGCCACTACCTAATAACATAGTTGAAATTTTTTAATAATTTTTTTTTATACTAGAATCTTACTTTCTTTTCTGAAACTCAGACCATTCATGAGTTCATGGATTTATTCACTAGAGGGTGACTATTGAAGGGTATTTTACTGTTTATTATTCTTACACATCTAGCATTCAAAATGGGTCCCCCAACAAATCATCAAATCTGCGATACATTTACTATATTTTAGTTTTTCAAAATGAAAATCATTAGTCTGTGACAATCAAGTATGTGTTTTGTAGCAAATCAAGAAACAAAAGCTAGTGCCCATCTGGTCCCATCTGAACTATTCAACTACATACTGTTGTTTTAAATTTTTTTAGCATTTTGTCATTAATGAGGTTAGGAACATGCTGGAACAGGATGCACATTTCTTTGCGTATCTCAGCCACAAGAGATCATGCTTCTTATTTTTTCAACTTCTTATAAATTACATAATTAATAGTAATTTCCCGCTCTAACTCAGATGCTTATCCAAAAAGTGAAATAATTTATACATGGAAAAAAGGACCCCTGCATTCAGTAGAAGTTCCACAAGAGTCTTCCAGTCTCCTCCAGTATGACCTCATTGGACAAACTGTATCTAGTGAAACAATTAAATCTAACACAGGTAAGATTTAGCTATATGGGAACTATTGACATTATAAGACATATCTTAAAACCTGAGTTCCTTGGCAAGAATTTAATCATTATCTTAAAATAGTTTTTCAGTACAGTCGTTTTAATGAAATTCTTTAAAATTCTCCCAAAACATAATGAATATTATCCTCTGTTTTCATCAGGTTCCTTTGCCTGTTTTCTTTATCAGCTTATTTTTTTCATTATGCACTAGGAGACTTGTAAGTGCTTTCCTCGGAACATAATATGTTGGGTTTAAGCCAATAATATTTACTCATATGTTGCCAAAATAATGCTGACATACTTGTCTCTTAACAGGTGAATATGTAATCATGACAGTTTATTTCCACTTGCAAAGGAAGATGGGCTACTTCATGATACAGATATATACTCCATGCATTATGACAGTCATTCTTTCTCAGGTGTCTTTCTGGATTAACAAGGAATCTGTTCCAGCCAGAACAGTTTTTGGTATGCTGTGTTAAGGTCTTTGAACAGCTCAGCATCACATATACCATTCATTCATTACTTTTCATTGCTTGTTTGTTTTAGGCGAATATTCACTTCAGCTGCTCTATTTCCATCTTCAAAGGAAAATAGGCTACTATCTCATTCAGACATACATTCCATGCATCATGACTGTAGTCCTGTCTCAAGTTGTGTTTTGGATCAACAAAGAATCTGTTCCAGCAAGAACCGTGGCTGGTATTCATGTTTTGTTCATTTATCATTCATTTCATTCATTGTATTGAGTCCATTGAGTCAAGTAGTTACTGTAATCCAGTGGGAATTGGGAAAAAAAAACAAACAAACAGCTATGAGATATCCATGAACAAAAGGAAATACTGAAATTAACCCAAATAATAATCAGTCTACCCATGAGGGTCAAAATTCTTTACTCAAAGTGTTTGGTTAGCTAGACACGCTTGTTTCTTCCCCTTAAAAATTCTTTGTATGCAGGAAGGTAAAATTTAGGAGTAAATATCAACCTTTCAAATTTTTTTAAAGAGGAATTTTTCTATTCATTAATTCTCTCATGAAACCAATATCACTTAAAGGTTTAAATAAAGTATCATATGGGATGGGATTAATCTCATCTAACCAAGCACTTGTTCTCAAGTGCCCTCTCCCCTTGCTTAAGGTATCTAAACAACTTGCAAGAACTTCAGATGGATAAAAAAATCCTGTCTGTAGCACAGGTTGGAGTTACAGTGTGAAAGGTCTGTCCATGTTGCATGGCAATTTCGGTTTTAGTTTCCAATGGTTTGAATTGGAATGCTCTCACAGCTATGAGGTTTGTCTGCTTAATTTTTAGTGTGTGCTCTGCTATTAAATTTGACCCCATCTCACACCACTTTAATATTGATACTCTGAAACTGCACTCATTCTTAAGGACTAAACTTCAACTAACTGAACAGCTGTTCCTAGAAAAAAAATTCATAAAAATACTAAGCAAAAATAATAAAACTTGTCAAAAACTTTGTGAATCCACTACCCATACAAACACATTTTGCAAACGTTTTTTCTCTTAACCCAGAATTTCTATTAAAAAAACCCCAAAACTTTTGTGAGTTTTATCTTCAGTAACAAAAAGGCAGATATTTTTGTCGCCTAAGCATAGAAATTGCAAGTCTCAGAATTCACCATGAGTCCACAATTGTAGTTAGCAGGATACAGAATTTGTATAATTTAATTTTGGTCAATATACATTTCCTACCTCCATGGAATAGTATTCCTAAAAGCATTGAAAACTTCTAGGAATGCTAAGTGCACACAACTTCCTCAGGTCCCTCTGAAGGAAGATCAGTACCTTCATTCTTGAATTCCCCTTAGGTATTTTAATGCTATTTGGCATCATTAAGCACTAAGTATTATTTTATAGCAATTAGGATTTCTTTAAGTGCTTAAATATATTGAAATATCAGGCCATGGACACCTTTCCCAATATTGTGGAAAATCAGTCATGTTGGCATTTTAAAAGAATATTTCAATCCTTATTCTGTTCTTACTTGTTCCAGACATAGTCTGAATTTATAGTCCATAATATTTCAAAATCCCATAGATTCTAAATAGCTTCATCTAAGGAAGTTGGCAAATTTCTTATAACAAAAAAGACTTTCAGGCCCCAATAAAAAAAGTTCAAAATTGAGAAGGTTTAAAATGGGAAGTTTCTTTTCTGTATCATATTGCAATTACTTGAATCGCATATTTAGAATCATAGAATCATAGAATGATGAGGGTTAGAAGCGACTCCCAGAGGTCATCTAGTCCAACCCCCCTGCAAGAAGCAGGGACACCCCCAACTAGATCAGGTTGCTCAGGGCCTCATCCAACCTGACCTTGAATGTCTCCAGGGATGGAGCATCCACCACCTCTTTGGGCAACCTGTTCCAGTGCTCCACCACTCTTACAGTATAGAACTTTTTTTCTAATATCCAATCTAAATCTCCCTCCCTCTATTTTGAAACCATTCCCCCTTGTCCTGTCACAATAGGCCCTACTGAGCAGCCTCTCCCCATTTGACTTAAAACCTTATTTGACTTCTAAGTTCTTATACTATAAGAGAAGATAAATTAATAGAACAACAACAACAGTGTGCCCAAACCAGTTTCTTGGAACAAATTAATTTAGTAACTGTATTTACCTCCAGAATGAATAGCAGTTAAGTCTTGCAGGTGATATTACAATAAATACTCTGAAAAGTTTGCAAACAAATTAATGGTCATAAGCACCGACTCCTTGCAGACCTGCAACTGAAATAGGAGAGAGAGAAATATTTGAAGAGGTTCTTTATAACTGTCATCAGAAAGAACAGCAGCTTGTTACTGAAATGTACAAGCTGCATTTAAAATGTACAAATTATGAAATGCCTTATTTTCTGTGGAGCTATGTATGTAGCTCTGTGTGTGTATGTATATATATTTGAAGCCTTATGAAGCATGGCATTACCAGAAATTACTTAGAATATGAAACAGGGTTATCAGAGGCTTAATTTTAAGTATGCTCTAAATCCAGTTAGCAATGGCTATTACTAATATTTTTATGTGCTTTTATTTGATCTTTTGTATTCCTGGCAAAAAGTTCATCTTTTGCAGAAAGACAATTGTGAACTTCTACCTGCCTAGCAGTTCTTCCTGGGAATTTTAAACTAAAATTTAGTTATTAAAACCTTCTTGCAATAAAGTCTTATATAGGCACAGGTGTTTGGGGGGGTTTTGTTGTTTCATTTTAGCAAGAAAAGGTTTGTTTCAGTATTTGAATTATGAAACAGATTCTTCAAAACTTACCAAGAAGTTTTCAAAGTGAAAAGACTAGGGTAAACAATTTTAAGTTACAGAGTTCACCAACTGTAATTTGGCATGCAGTTTGATAAAGTAGTTTTCCATAATGCAGAGCATTTAATCAATATTCAATCCACATTGAGAGAAGTCTTATCTATATCTGTAATAGAATAGGAGTCCTATCCCTAAGTCTAAATTCCCCCTGCAGTAAGTTTTTATTCAGACACAGAATAGATCATTTTTATTACTAACTAGCACATGGACAGATTCTAATCTAATCACACATCATATTGAAAAGTTCATTCTGGACCTTTGAAATTGAAATATATCTCAGCATACTTGTATTCATATTATAAAATGAATGGCAGATTTTTGAGAAATAGAGATCCTACATACTTTTTATATCATCTCTTTTTTATACTTCATTAAAACAGGTTAAATAATGTCATTGGGACATAGTTAACTTCCACTGCAAGGTGTGTCCTCTGAGAGAGTTTCAAAAAAAACTCTGAAAATAATCAAGCCACCCTGTCTTGATGCTGCAGCATGCAATGACACTGCATCCTTTCCATTCATAGCATATTGATTCATCATTACAACGTGACATTAGAACATCTTTTAATTTTCCACCTCCCCTTTCCTGACTGCAGAAAAGAGCAGAATAGGGTATTCTCCACCTTACTGTCTTTAAATTCCTGCAGTTTTCACATTCTAGCAGGGATAATAATAAGTAAACATGACTCACAGAGACTTAGATGTTAATGAATGAGTTTGCTCCTGCACTTTTGTTTGTAGAAGGCAACACTGGCACTGGGAAGTGAGTATATTTCCTACATAGTTAATGCTGTACCTTGAAAACAGAAAGAATAAATTCACGTGTTTGTGTGAAGAACATTATAGAGCCCATGAGATCCATGACCATATTTGTTGTCTGAAAATAGATAAGCAGCTCTAGAGATGCAGCTTTTCTACCTTCCCATTTTTGTAGCTGTGGTTGCTTTCAAATAAAGATACTGTTAGTGAATCTTAAAGAATGTATCCAGTGATTAAACTGCTCAGAGGACCACACTCATTAATAGAAATACATGTACCGTAGTCTACCCATGTTTATCCCAACTGTATGTAGCTGCACTGTGTAGTATGTTGTTATCTAACTTTCAGTCTGCTCAAGGTATAAAGGCAGTTTATTCAGAACTTTTGGATGCTGAAGCCAGTATACATCAATTACTTCAGAACACAAAATGCTTGACAGTCTTGTTGGTTAGCTAGTATATAGGATAAGAGCTGAAACCAAAACAGAGTCGGGGTTTTTTAATGTACAAGAATTTAAAAGTAGCAGGGTTGAAACAAAATTCTAATGCCTCCATTCTTTTTCTCTTACTTTCAAGGAATCACTACAGTTCTAACAATGACCACTTTAAGCATCAGTGCACGCCATTCTTTGCCCAAGGTGTCCTATGCCACCGCCATGGATTGGTTCATAGCTGTTTGCTTTGCCTTTGTCTTCTCGGCGCTTATTGAGTTTGCAGCTGTCAACTACTTTACCAATCTTCAGACTCAGAGAGCCATGAGGAAGGCAGCCAGGGCAGCAGCATTGGCAGCAGCACTATCAGCAGCAACTGTACCGGCAGAGGACGAGATTGTCTCGGTAATTGCTTGCTTTTCTGATAATAAGCATCATATAGGAAGAGGCAGCTGAAGTAGTGAGTGCAAAACAATATTAAAGTGATCTTAACCTGAAACAGATTATGTAACCAGATCATGTCTGTTTATCAGAGACATTGTTTTTATTTCAGAGAAGTGAAAATTACTTCATTTATTCATACTGTTTATTTAATTTTGAGATATGATTTACTAGAGAGGTGTTTATTTACATGATCTTTAAGGAAAGCCATTTGACTCTTACCCATAGGACTTCTCTTGAGCAATGCTGCAAGGCAGTGTGGTCAAGCAGCTGTGTTCTCTCAGTAAGTCTGCAGAATTTGTAGGACACTGTACAATGGAATGAACATGTGCATTGGCCAGATGATTATGGGATCACTGTAGTACACTGGTACATACCATAAGTGGGTCATCTGGAAGAAGAGAAATTAGCCTTTACATAAACTTGGCATCTGTTACTTCCATAAAAATCTATGTTGCTGGGAGCTTGGGGAAAAAAACCGTAAAGATTAGAGTTAGATTTTAGTGCATGCGAAAGACAGGAAGGCTTTCTAGTATCATAAAAAGTATGTCAAAATTGCATGTAGATATTATTCCTTACATCTTGGGCTAAGTAACAAATGCTGTCTCTCAGCATATATTAGTATGTTTATCACTATAGACCTCCTGTTTTCAAAATCCATTTTACTACCACCACATTTCCCATTTTGAGAGGAATAACAGAACTTGAGTGACCTTCTGCAAAATCTTTGAGTCTATAGTTGAATAAGGAAGTCAGTCTGAGAGCAATAGAAACTGAGGGCAAAAACTTACCTACCGTATAGTCATTTTTCCACATTTGCTTATAAACAGCAGTTAAAGTTATAACCTTCAGGTACAATCAAACTATGAAGTTCATAATAGTTCCATATAATACCAAAACTCCACAGCATCTCACTGCTGGTCCTCATTTGAGCTAATCAACGTGTTCTTCAACTGGGAAGGAGACATTGTGTTTGCAAGCCACATTGTATTTTGCTTGCAATTTAATTAATATCTAAAAAAGTCATTATAAGATATAGTAAAGCAAATGCATTTTATTTTCACTAAATATATAAATACAAAAATAAGCTAATGTTTATACAGTTTAGCTAAGAACTCCAGCTTCTTTGTTTTCTAAACCTGAGTTATATAAAGAAAATAGAAAAAGTAAAAAAAAGTAACTTGGAAGCACCCGTTCACAAAAACTTGCACTGATTTTACAGTGGCAGCAGAAAAGCTGATTTAGTTTTGGCAATATTTGTGATGTTAATATCTGCATTTATTTTAACTAGGCAACTTCTGTAGTTGTATTTAAACTTTTCAAACAGTGAGAGAGAAAGAGAATATTCATTCGTCAGTATTTCGGACACACTTTTCCCCTCCCAGTGTATTTGAGAAGCACTCTGAACTGAACGAGCAGAACACTGCAACAGTAAAATAGTGTAATATAAGAAAATACTCTTTAAGACTGAAAGAACTTTAAAATGTAATAAAGCTTTATTTTGTTGTTGTTGTTAGATTTTTTTAGGTTTTTTGAGGGCAAGCTATCAAAAAAGGTTAGAGGAACCATTTGGCTTTGTGTAGCAGAAGGTGTATACTGATAGCTGCTATATAATGAACAACAGCTCTGAGCTACACACACTTTTTCAAGTTTGTGTTAATCAGAGAGGTTTCCAAGAAGGAAGAGAAAAAAAACCAACCCTACATTTTTCACTGAAAAATCATATCACTCAGCAGAGTGCTATGAAAACAGTTTGGCCTACTCTGCAAGTGCTACTGCTGAATTCACAGCAGATACTACAAAGCCACTGCCACCAGCCCTGTCCTCCAATCCCTAGAAGATAATTGTTTAAAAAAAAAAAATAGCCTTGTGCTAAGACATAAAGAACATATTCGTGGTGATTGTGGCTCCTCCAGTAATTCTGAGTGATATTTACAGCTTCAGTGTTATTGCAGACCAAACTAAGCACAAACTACAAAATTGCTGTTGAACAAATTAATAAAAGAAAAAGAATTTGAAAGACATCAAGGTTCTTACCAAAGACTTCAGCCATAAACAAGAAAGACTAACAACAAACCTTCCGTAGTTTGTAAATATTTACTTATTGCTTTTCCAATTTATAACAAGCAAAAATTAAGCATCTAGGAATAATAATAAAAAAATCAAGGAAACACACTACAACCATTTTCTCAATAAAACTATTTGCAACTAGATCACAACATACAGATTTAGAAGAGTAGTAAGCCTCGTAACATCAGGGTTGCAAGATAAACTCACTCTCTGAAACAGCCCAGAGTGGCTGTAAAATTCTATAGTCCTGATTTTGCTCATAGCTCATATTATCCAAGACAGTAATTTTCAAGCCCTGTAGGTCCACCACTTTTTTTTTTTTTTTCTCATAGGACCAGTTATCTGTGAGAGCCCACCTCAGCAGTATAAGAAAAAGCAAAATCAATGAGATCACAAAAATGAAAAGGACTCTCACCATTGAAGGAAAGATGATGTGGTCAAAACAGCTTCTAGAAAAATTAACTATGGATTTAAAAGGCATGCTGGGGAAAAGGGGTAATTACAGGATAACAGATATTAAGCATCTTTTTTTTTTTGTGTAGTGAAGACAAGGGGGAAAGAATTTTTGCATGTTGTCACATAGATGGATGTACTGCAGTCAGTGATAAAATTTCAGCTGAAACAGATCTGAACTAGCTGATTTGAATGCTACCAGTGTAGTTAGCAGAGGCAGATTGTGCAGGTGTATGAACATTTCCTCAGGATTATCATCCTCTGCTGAGCTTTGTACTTCTATAGCTACACTGCTGAGCTTAAGGCAGGTATGTTTAAAGACACACAATGTAGGATACAGTTTCTTCCTTACTGTAGATTTAGGAGCTGTGTCTGAGGTCCTTATCTCCCTTTTGTTGCCCCATATTACCAATTGTTTGTTTCTAAATTCCTTCACTTTTCCTACAAGATTTTTCTTTGTTTTGGTTGCTACAATGCCCAGTTCTTAGGCTGTGTCACTTGCATAACTGATTTTAACCTCTTCTGCACTTCTTTTTGCCTCTTTTCCCTATTTACTTTGCCTCCATTCTTAAAATGTTCTCTGATTCACTAGGAAAAAAATATTGGAATCCATGTAATACACATTAAAATGGTTTTTAATTATCTACTTAGTTTTTAAAAAATAATTAAAATATTTCCTTGGTCTCACACATTGGGATTTGATACCTTGTCTAAGTTGAGATTTTAAAAATTTCTATTTTTGTTTTATATATGATACTAAATTTTTCATTCACTTGTAATGCTAGTATTCTTATTTGTGATTAAGTGTATTTGCTTGCAATTTAATTAAGAAAGTTATAGCAATTGTAGAATTGCTATAATAAGGGGCAGGTAGAGGACGAAGAGCAGTGAACAATGTGTCAACACTTAATGCCTTCCTCATTTATAGAAGCCAGATGGTCCTTTTACACTGAGAAAATTTTTCAAGGTGGTAGAGGTTTACATAGTTTTGGGGGAGTCCATTTGCACAAATAAAAGTGAAAAAATGACATATATTTACTTGAAAAATTGCATGGCTATACAACTTACAATGGAACTCTTGCTACCAATAGTAACATTAAGAGTAATGATGTAGACTATGTGTTTTTAATAATATATTACCTTAAATTGCCTGGAAAGTGGCTAAAGAACATTGTGGCAAGAATAACCTGAGGCTAGTTACTTGCTGTATGACAGGAGATACATTTTCCTGCTTTACATAAGAGCCCAGGGAGACAGTATGGAAATAAAGGAAAATTTAAAGGAGTTATAAACCAGTCAGAAGCTTTTTCTCCTTGAGGAGGGCCTAAACTCATCAAGATAAACGTATTTACCAAATATATTCAGTCTGCTTTAATTCCAAGTTATCTATTTCCTGGAGAAAAAAAAAATCAAAAATCTTTTCAAAAACCTTTGCCCCTTCAGTCTGCTTAATATTATATTAAAGCTTGTTTTATTCAGACTAGCAAAACTTTTTATCGTAGCCAAAAAAAAGTACACTCAGGAAAGAAAGATGGCAAAAGACCATATTCTGCTCTACAACACTAATGAAAGCAGGAGAAAGTGCTCAAGCCATTGTACTGTGCTGGTTTAAGTGAGAGAGACAATGGCCCGACTATGTGCTCAGTTACCCGATGACAGCCCAGCATGCCTGTTCTGGGGCCAGGAAAGCCACTCTACTTACCTCAGTTAACTGAAAACAGAATTTGGCTTGCTCTCATCGTCAGCTGCAGGCAATCCCTGCATGAAATACAAAACTATGGGTGTTCCACTCCAAAATACGATGGCAACAAGCTGAGTAGTCATCTGGACCCTGAAAGAAACCTGGTTTTATTCAGTGACCAAGCTTCTTCGAGCGAGTCAAACCCAAATGTTTTATAAATATACACATATAGATAAAACATATGGTATTTAGCTTTGTAATCCCTTTCAAATGTCTGTTTGCTAAATCAATCGTATTGTTTCATCCTCGTGGCTTCCTTTATCCAGGAGTATCCCAATACTGGAAGATGCAGGGGAAGGGGAATTGATGATCCTGTCTGAACGTGCAAGATTTGAAATAATGCTCTTTCAGATGGTCAGGGAGTGAACACCATGGATTAAAAGATATTCTTTCCATGTGAGAGACAACATGTGAGCGGGAAAAGATTGTTACAGGGTGGGAGATGATTACAGATAAGTTCTAAAATATCTGTTTTAACAAAAAATAGCAGAGAGCAGTGAAATAGTGCTGAAAAAAGCTTCCTTCTCCCTTCAAATAGCCATGTACTCCCTGTGTTTCAAAGTAACATGGCTTGGGCAGAAAAGGATTCTCATTCTCTTTAACAGCCCTGCCCAACTGCAGAGCAGCCATATGTCACTTCAGTATAGAGGATATTGTTTTCTATAATTACATCAGAATATATTGAGTATATTTAATGAGTGTCCTAGTGTAACTGCAAAGAGAGTACTTCTGTTTGGATTATCAATGACCCTTTATGAGATCATCATAGAAGCAGCTATATGCACTAAAGTCTTGACTGAGAACATGGCACTTTCAATTGAATCAAGGAGACCTTCCTCCTCCTCCACAATTGCAGATTATCAAGATGACTATTAAAAACAAACAACAACTTTCAATCATATTGACTTTTTGTCATCCCAACAAGGCAAGTAGATGCTGATCATTTGGTTCTCCCCTAGCAAAATATTTTTCTGATTGACAAAGCAAATGCAGGGCAGTAAAGAAGGTTTAGAAGTAGCTGATATACACCAAAATAGAAAAAAAAATCAAGATGACTTGGATTTGGAAATTTTTTTCAACATTGAAGTCTAAACCTAGCCCTTTTTTGCAGCGGGGGGCAGTGATAACAAAATAAAGTTAAATTATAGAAAAAATCCTCCAATATAACCTCTCTAGTGCTGTTTATATAATGCTGTCTTACAGTCAAAAAAAGTGGTTTCTATATGCTCTAGAAATTTAGCAAAGAAAATGTAGAAACAAGGATTGTTCTGGACCAACACTGGTAAATTTAAAATTGGAATGTGACTTTGAACATTTAAATCTGTTTAACAAACACATATGTTGACAGACATTCTGTGCTAATTTTGTGATTTTTCTGATACATATAAATGCTAGGGACAGACTCTGCCACAGTAAGATTTACTAGGGTTCCAGTCTCTGCCCTTATTAGTGCTTACCTGTTTAATAGGACAGAAATTTAAATGCAATGTCTATATATTTTTCAAAGTTATGCTTTCTGCCTCTAATTGGTCTTTAGATTTTCCAGGCAAAGTAAAACAGCTTCAAAGTAATAAGGCAACAGCCTCTCCCCCTAACCACCTTCACCTGATGTTTAGGCTGTACTTTGAGAGGTGCATTTCAATCCCTGAAGGTTAAGAAGGAATTTGAACACAGCTTTTCCATGCTCCAAGAGAGTAATTTAACATAAGTGATTTGACCTTTACTAGAGTAAAGCATGAAGAAAACTGCTGTGGTTTAACCACAGCCCATAACTAAGTACCATGCAGCCACTCACTCACTCCCCCACAGTGGGATGGGCAAGAGAATCAGAGGAGTAAAAGTGAAAAAGCTCATAGATTGAGAAAAAAGCTTAATAAAACAAAGTAAAAACAGCTCACACAAGAAAAGGAAACCAAGGAATTCCTTCCCCAGTTCCCAAGGCAGGCAGGTGTTCAGCCATCATCAGGACAGCAGGGCTCCATTACACTTAACAGTAACTTGGGAAGACAAATGCCATCACCTCAAATCTGTCCTTCCCCTTCCTTTTTTCTCTCAGCATTATATGATGAACGTGATGTCATATGGTATGGGATATTCCTTTGGCCCTTTGTGGTTGTCTAACCCAGTTATGTCCCCTCCCAACTCTTCATGTACCTCCAGCATACTCACTGATAGAGTGGGGAGAAATAGAAAAGACCTTGACTTTCTATGAACACTGCTCAGCAAAAAATGAAAACATCCCTTTTAACACTGATTTCATCACAAATCCAAGACATGCCCCATACCGACTACTATGAAGAAAATTAACTCTATCCCAGTCAAAACAAGCACAAAACCACGCATGTTATTCTCCATACTATTTCTAGGAAAGGAAACCTGTAATTCATAAAGCAATGGCTAAAGCTAGGACTACTAATGACTTCTAAACTACATTCAGCTTTTAATTGTGCAGAATACTGCTTATAGGTGTTTGCAATTACATATTTATTTAATCAGATCTCTCAGATTAGATAGACAAAGAAATGTCTAAATTACAGGTTATAATCAATCTCTGGCATGAGAAGGATACTTAAACTGCACAGGTTTGTAAAGTTGACCTTAGTCAGCTCATGAGACCATGCTCAAGAAGGAGATCTTAAATAAGTGGTGAACTTTCTTGCTGCAAGGGGCTGCGTATGCATTCTTTAGTAGTCAAGCAGAGTTTTCACAGATCACTCTGTGAATGTAGGGGCTAAACTAGGCTTAACTCCCCCTTTGGAAGCTAAGTTACTGACATTTAATTTTGTGTGTGTAATAGGAATAGTGAAAATTACTCAAACTGTATCTACTAATGAGATTGACAGGGAAAAATAATTTTATATATTTAATATTATGCCCTGTACAGTGAGTTGTGGTTCTAGATGGTTTGGTTTTGTTTCTGGGCTTTTTTGTGTGTTTTGTGATGTCAGCAAAGTTCGATATTCTTAATCCAATATATCATATGGAAAAAGAACATTTCTTGGTCTAAAATTTTAGAGTTTACTCTCACAAAACCTTTTTTACTGCATTTCCTACAGGAAAGAGAGACATAAGTGGGGACATGCAGATATTAATTTGTTAAAAGTTAGCCAGTATCTGAATGTACATATAGGATACTTATATTACTGCTAGGTCATAAACTAAACTGACAGTGAAAATATGTATTTGGAGTATAAAAGAACAGAGAACAGTAGAGAATTTTACAAATATGAATTACAGAAATCTCTTGAGGAAAAGAAACATAAGAACAAAGTGCATTCATAAATCACTGTTAGCATCCATATAAAAATCAAAATAGCAGACAAAGAATTGTTTACTCCAAGGTTATATATGCTGCATGTTTTTTTTTTAAAATCTGGAAGCCAACCAATTTACTAAATCTCCTAGGATATTCTGAGCATAAGCAAATTGTAGTGATATTGTTGAGAGTTGTGAGAGAGTAGCATCTTTAGACAAGACTGTTTTTAGTTGAGCTCCAAAAGCTGAATAGAAAGCAGACTATACCTTACTACCCCATACACATAACGGCCCTTGTTTAGTCCAGTTTTACAATATCTCAAATTAGATAGCGACTTTGCAGTCTGTTCTGTGTCACTGGGTAGTCATACATAGTGACAAGTTTAATTGGACTAACGTTCCAAATGTCTGCAAGACAACTTTGAATCAGGGTTCAGTAACCTAACAAAATTCATTATTTCCTTATGACACAGGGTGCCATGCCTCAGGCTTCTTTTTGCCTTTGTAAAACTGTCTGTTGACTATTTGAGTTACTGGCTGTGTGAACTATGCAAAATAGGCTGTTCATTCTTGTTTTCTCTGTTTTGCTAAAGTTTCATGATGTAATTTTGGGCAATCTTTGTCAAAAGGAAAGTTAAATCTAAATATAGTAGATAAATTACTGTAGCTGCTGTTCAGAACTCAACTGTAATAAGAAACTGTATAGGGTTTTTTTGCTGCCTCCTCCCATTGGTTTAGCACTGAACTCCAATTAAAAATATGAATTGTGTGTTATGTCAGAAAGTTTGGTCTACAGTCAGCTATCACACCAAGAAACATCTTCGTGAAACATCTGAGATAAGTTTGGTTGTAGAATTTTGTATCCTGGGTAGTGATATGCAAGAAAATGTAGTCTTGATCTTGACCATGCTGCCTGGACACACAATAGTGCTAGACAGTGGAATAGGCTGTTTTAAGTAATGTGAAATTATTAATGTCACTCCACTAGATAGAAATTGACTTAACTGTCCCCAAAGTGGGAGAATAATCATGTTAGTGTGGTTCCCAAGTTCTGAGGACACATACTGACTCCAAGGTTGTCTCCATCTTGAGAAGAAAATCCTCCTTTAATAGGAATTCTCATTCTATAGCTATGAGATTTAATAAATGCTATAAATAGAATAATGGATAGAATTATACTTTTCCAAGTGCCTATTTAAATGATCACGATTGCACTACTTTTACATTCTGAATATTCAGTACTGAGCATTACCCAAAGACCATATGCTGTACCTGGTCTGCCTACTAACAGCTCCATCACCTCAGTGCAGTAACTCCCAGATCATGCTTGAACAATCCAGAGCAAGTTATGACCCACCTTCTTCTAGAATACTGCAGATAAAAAGGGCTAAGATTCACCCTAGCACTTCTATTTTTAAGAACCACTCATTCTCCACAAAAGGTCAAGCTATCTGGCAATAAAGTGAAAAACAAGCTACCTAATGACTTACACAATTCAGTACAAAGCAGGACATATGAGCAAAGTGGAACAGCACCTTGAGTGGAAGCAGTAGCTCAGGCTCTGTCAGTCAGTCTGTTTATAGAGCAGGATTATTATTACGATTAGCGCAAGTGGACGTGGATAACCCTCTTTCTGTTTGAGACACATCTGTAGATCATCCTCCATTAAAATGTCTGTTGCTTGCTGTGTTACTAGAAAATACAAACATCTGTGTTCCAGATAGGCACAGCCCCAGAATATAAATACCATTTAATATCCATTCAAAACACCATACTAATGGCAAAGTAGAAGAATGAGGGAAACAGCAAGTTAGAGCTGTTGATGGGATGGAGAAGGGTGAGTTAACAGGTTAAAGAGATATATACAGTAGAGGGACTCTTTCTGATTATTTATTTATTTTTATTTTTAAATGCAAATGTCCCTGAGGTCTGGCTAATTTTTTGAATAATTTGACCTGGCTATAAATATTGCACAAAACATAGGAGGAATTTAGTTTCATTTTACCTTAAAGGAAAATAAAAACAGTCCAATAACAGTTAGGAAGAGTACTTGCCTTCAGTTTTATGCATAAAAGTGCCATAGGAATCATGAGATATATCTGAAAATGAAATTTCATCCTGGAAAAATCTACAAGACAATCTAGCATTCATGTCTTCAGGCCTTAAAAGTTAGTTCATTTCCTTTTGTGCTGCAGCTTTCCAGTTCATCAGTAGCTTGTTTGAGGACTAATAACAGGGTGACAGCTTGACTCCATTCAGTGACTGTTTACCACAGCTCATCAATGGGGACACACAGTGAGGGGGGTGCTTGAACTAGCCTGTATGTTATATTTCAATTAAACTTTATTCATATCTACATAAACTTTGGTCAGAGCAATATATTGTAATTTAGATATACAGTTACTTTCTTTTCAGCTCAGTTTTTCTCTTGTACCTTCTATTTATCACCATGTTAAAAAAATGGAAAACATTCTTTTATGTTTTTTATAGCAAAGCTTTGGGCCACACATATGCTTTTATATATTTGCATTGTTTTTGTGATTTCCTTAAGTCACTCAATAGCAGAGAAGCAGCAATAAAGTAAAAAAGTTGACTAGAAAGGTAGAGAAGCCTAATGATCACAAAACTCAAGACTCTCTATCAAAAAAATCACCTTTTTTATCCTCCTCCATTTTCTTCCACAGCATTCTGACTCCAATTGTAACCTGAAGAAGCGAGTAAACTCCGTAACGTCTCAAGCAGAGCAGTCTCCCGAAGCCAGCATAATATCAAACAGTGCATCCCAGTGTCAACCAGTGTCTGCTCCTCCACCTGCACCAGCACCACCTGTTGGAGGCACAAGTAAAATAGATCAGTACTCTAGGATCCTCTTTCCAGTGGCATTTGCAGGATTCAACCTGGTCTACTGGGTTGTGTATCTGTCAAAAGACACTATGGAAGTGAGTAGTAGAATTTCTCGGTACTTGCTTAATATGTAATGCATTTACTTGACCACTATTATTTTAATTGTTCCTTTACTCTTGTAACTTCCCTTAGTCCTTTCTGAGGAAATTTACTGATAATAGCTTTCTCTAAAGAATCAGCTGTGGCGCTCTAGTAGTAGTACACTGCAGAAAGGGTATTTGAAGATGCGAGACGCAAACACTTATCTCTGTGAAACATTGCACTGAGCAGAATACATTGTGTAAGACAATGTATGACGCCATTCTCAGCAAACAAACTAATCTTAAATCTTCCATTTCTTAATCTTCCTATCTGCAGTAAGCAACGGTAGTCTTATCTGTTGAAGCAATGCCACGAAGGAGATAAGAACTATAATATTTTCTAAGGTTTTCTCAGTGAGGTAATAAGATAACAGTCTCCCAGAAAAAGTTTGTTATTCATTCTAAACATTTATCCAGAGTGAAAAGAACTGACAACTGTAGTATACCATTTGTGTATCAAGAGTCCTTGTTCTCATACATTGTAACACTAATCTTTTCCTGTTTCTTCATATAGCTGAACTGTTTTATGCAGATAAACTGATAAATTCTTTGCTTAAGTTTGAATCAGGCAGAGAGCGATCATGTCTTTAGATACCCGTAAGATCCAGAAGAGATGTGTGCCCTGCAAATGGAGCATGTCTAGAATAATCAGTTGGTGATTAGCTTACAATTTTTCAAGCAGTCATTAAAATTTAAGTCTATAATGCTTTAATTCTCAAATTTTTCCTTTTCCTCTAAATATATTTAATGGCATCCCATTTCCTTGGTAAAAAAAAATATATTAATTTGCCTCGTTGCCATAGAGTTGTTGAATTTCACTGTACATCACAGTCAATATGACTGGTACACTTAGCTTTATTTAGGAAAGCTAGAGAGATAATGATGGTATTGAGATAGTATTGAATGCACAAAGTCC
The DNA here is from genome assembly GCA_013399135.1 of Heliornis fulica. Lineage (NCBI taxonomy): Eukaryota > Metazoa > Chordata > Aves > Gruiformes > Heliornithidae > Heliornis > Heliornis fulica. The sequence goes on along the minus strand of VXBZ01009981.1, from coordinate 498,874 downwards.
CTACATCAATAAAAACAGGGGATGACAATCTTTTTTGAGTGGTGAGCAGATTGTACCTTTATTCCCTAAATTAGAGGTAAAGCAGGCCAAGGGATATCTTGTGGACAGCCAATAGATGTTGTGGTTCAAAGTAACAAGACAGTGCTGATCAGCTGATTGGTGGCATCTTGCCTCTGCTTCAAGCAGAGGCTACTAGCTTCTAATTTTGCTGATTTTTTGCTGCTGGTATGATCTGGAAAATGCTTTCTCTCAAAGATGAAGTGTGCTGCCAAGCAGCTTAAATGAAATCAGGAGGGCAGGAAGATAGGAGGCACTATCTCTTACAAATGTTTCTGCAGATGTCTCTCTCAAGAGGTCACAGCTGCTAACTCCTGGCCACTCAAAATCTGCCCAATGCTAAATTTAGCATTTGTGACAAAGTTACTGATCCTGCTATTAAAATATTGACTATGTGTGCAAATTACTTATCTCAATCAGAGAAGGGAAGTATCAGAAAAGCTCATATATAATCATTGCTGCTTCTGTTTAGAGGCCAATTCCTCAGCTTGCGTAGTTTGTTATAACTCCAGTGATTTCATTCACCCATTCACATTTTGGATCTAGAAATATTTGGAACATTGTTGACATTTCCCTCGGTAGTGATGAAATATTTACACTGAACCTTGTGTATTAGCAGTTATATTAGAACTAGGCTTTTAAAATACATGTAAAGCCTAGGACACAGCACTGACTATAAATATATTTAAAATGCCACTTTTGAAAGCTCACAAAGCTGCTCACAAACTCAGAACTTATGCTCTGTAGTAGCTTTATAGAGTGACAGAAATGCAGCAGCAAGATTTAGAAAACAGAACAGTATGGAGAGCTGGTGTGTATAGAGAGAGCTTTTATTCATAAATTAAATTTTCCTGTTTGTCTACCCAATTTTAATAACAAGTATAACATATATTGCTAGGTTTATAATTTAATGTTATATAGCTTTTTACCAGTTGTTACTTTGAAGGAAAACCAGAATTGCTTTTGCTTTAAAAATGAATTACAAATACGTAAGCCTCTTCGTTGAAGCAGAGGAGATATAAAAGGTAGGTGAGGAAAGCATGACATGCTTCAAGGCCAGTTCAACTCAATCACAGGCTCAAATACAAAAAAATTAAATATTGGTACAGCATTATTCAGTGAAATTTGATTTCATTTTGAAAATGCATTTTATGCACTATTTCAGGTTTAGTAGCTTTTGTATTCTGATCTAGTTTAGCTTTTGTTCAAAAAAAGGAAAAAAGTGTAATCAGTCACTTAAAATAAGCAAATTTCTTGTGCCTGTGTTCTCGTAGTGCACCTTTCTAGGATGCTGATTAATGCAGTTTGGAGTGCAGAACATCATTCACCTAAGACTGTTATTGGGGAGATTCCTAAACCAAAGACCTACTGTCTTTGTATGGTGCATATAGAGTAAATCAAGAAACATTTAATGAATCTGTAAAGCAGACTGTTAGCACTGGAATCAGAGGTAATTTTCAACTCATGTCATTATCTTCTGGCCAGACTCTCCCTTTGACTTCGAAGGAAGTAAAAAAAAAAATTATTTTTTACCTCAGTTTCTGGACTCAGAGCATCAGCTAGAGTGAGCAGCCTTGTTATGGTAATGACAGAGTTGCAGGAAATGCACAGTTCACCTAAGCTGTTTGGTAGAATTTCTATGTACTACTAAGTTTTCTTCTGGCTTAAGTAACAGGTGATATGTTAAAGAAGTGAAGCTGTCATTCTTGTGTATTGTATCTGATAATATTTATACAAACTTTGGGGCATGAGTACTTTTCAAACAGCGCCTTGAAGTACCTTTTTCTTCCCCCTCCATTTAAACATCTTCTTTTTGGAAAGCATCAAGTTAATTGCCCTTTCTTTTACTGTACATGTAGACTAGGAGTATGTTATACAGAAATTTTAGGACTTTAAGATCTGTATGATGAGGAAGGTGTTTCTAATAAAACGTATGCCATTAAACATTTGAATACACTTTCTCAGAGCAGCCAGGATTGACAGATAGCAAGAGTATCTTAGAATGAACTCTGTATTTGCACTTGCATATATATTGAATCAAGTCTGGCTCAGCAAACCAGGAAGTTTAGTAGCGGACTTTATATGTAGAATTAATCTTTTGCTACCTTTTAAAGTAAAATTGCAGCATTCTCTGAGTGAAAAAAAAAAATAATTAAAAAAAATTCCAAGTTTAAGTGCTTCAACATAATGCTTTTTATATGCAGATGGCATGTTACTATAGTGTGTTCTGTAGAGCACAGCACTAATGTTTGCCAAACACAAAGAGCTGTATGCACTACCAAATAATAACATCTGTCTAGATTAGCCAAAAAGAGAAGTTCTTGAACGGTAAACAGACCGAGCTGACAAATGAGAAAAAGTCATACAAAGTCATACATTTTTTGGCTTTGCTTTTGGTTTTAAATCTTGCAGTCCTTGAGCTGAATAATAATTTATGACAGTGACCTTGATAGGTGAATTGCATGCTTAGTTTATTTTAAAATTTGATTCATTTAGAATACAAAGAGTGCCCTTTTAATGAGCAAATACATAGTCTACCCTTGCCCTATCATTCATGAGCATATGCTGTTCTCACATCTTCTTATACATCTTTTTTCACATGAACTGTCTCATTTTATATGTAATGAAACACAGAGTGATGGAGTAGATCAAACTAAAGAATGATATGATGTTAAAGTTTTGATGATAAACTGCAGAAAAACAAGTAGAGGCCAGCTTTTGTTTGGGAGCAGAGTCACTGAATGTGCTAAATGTGATGAGTCCTAGATATTACTTAGATGCAGAGAACATAGTATGGTGGCAGGAAAAGAGTTGTGTAAGAGGTTGATGGAGAAGGTGAGATGCTATTGATGCATGGGTCAAGTGGAAAGAAACAGGAACAGAAAGAGTCAAGAACTAGAGAAGTATTTAGCTTCATTATGTTAGTACTTGTAAAACTAACAGTGTTACAGTTGTGTTTCTGTTTAAACACTGGAAAAATAAAGTTCAAGAGAAAACAGTCATTGCCATATGCACTTTCAATTGAGCTTCGAGGATCCAGGTAATGAATGTAAAATTCTAAGAGGATTCTCCCTGTAATGCAATTCTATTTTAAGTCTGCTGAGACAGGTATCAGTTGGTATTGCTGGTTAACTTTGTTGTTAACAACCCACAGCTTAAACTTCTTTCTAAACTTTTCTTACAGTTTTTTGAACCTACTGCAATGCATCTTCGAAATGAACATCAGTCCAACTGAACAACAGCTCAGTAGTTCGAAGAAATCACTGAATGTTGTGCAGGGCTGAAGGGACTTCAAAGGATTTGTCTATCTACAGGTGCTCTCAGTTTTCAAGCAGGGAATATTTGTATTGGACATCACCTGGAAATAAACTCTGGACAAATCAAAAGGAACTGTATAGGATTTTAATAATGCTTTAATATTTCTTACCTTGATTCTACTTATTTTTTTAAACTATTCTGTTTGATTGTCAAGAAGAGGAATGCACATTTGTTCTGATTCCATTATAAACAATTGAATGGTTACATTACATAAAACATCAGTTACAGGATTTTTAAAATACAATAAGTTTTGCTAAAATAAGCCTGATTTTGAACTGATATAACTTGGCAGGGTTTCACTGAAGAGCTTGGAGAGGCACTTGAAATTGACCCAAAATAATATTAAGAAATCCCGTGAAAGGGAACTGCAATCCCATCACGTTTTCATAACCTTTTCATAGAAAGGATGAATTAATAAATTCTGATTTTCCTGTAATTCATTTTAGTCTCCTTTGAGATAATGTTTATAAAGAACTAGATATAAGAAAAAAAAAAGGAAATGGAAACTATTATTTATATACTTCAGCTGCTTAGTTATGGTAATAAACTTTTTTTTTTGTTGAGGATGACCTTGTTATTAGTCTGGTTGTACTTTCATGCAATTTCTGGACAGGATCTAGAAATGCAGGGCTGAGATGTCTATTCAGCTTTAGATTCTGAAAACTCCCTGACAGAAAGATGCAGCTACCCATCAGACCAAATGCAAGCCTCAGGGAACTTCCTGGAAGCAAGTCTTGATAGCTAGTTAGGGAACCAGGTGCATTTATTAGCTGGTCTACTGAACTGCCCCCAGTAAACACTAGAACTCTTTTTCCAGAGGCAGAGTACTACGAAAGTATTCAGAGTTTAAAGGTACTAATATTTAATTTCTTTGAAACTGTCAACACAATCACAGGATTTCTTAGCAATATTTCATAGCCATCTATTATTTTATTGTATATTCACCCTTCATCTCCATAATCTTTTTTAAGGATGTAGCTAGCAAAGAGAGGCCTGATTCTGCGAAACCCAAGCCAGCTTTGTTGCAGGTGTAATGGATGCTACTGAGAGGCCAAACCACACAAAGAAGTCTTGCATGCAGGCAAATAAAAATTAAGAATTCCTATCTTCAAATGAATTTTTGTACATGCTGCATGGATTCAGGAAATTCAGGGGATTTTGCTATATGTAAACAAGCATCTTAGTCGCTGTGAGGAAATATGGTCTGACTCAAGTAAGTTGACAACTCCTTTACTGACACTAACTGTGTGATGACCTAATTCCAGCTATACTCCTCACAACAGGAGCGGGGAAATACAGTCTTACTAGTGTGGTAGTTGGGTTGAACATGTGAAATCACTTTTTTGTACTCCCAGTTCTTATTATGAAGAGTTTAGATGGGGATAATTTAAGTAGACTTGAGTCAATAACAACTGTTGTTTGCACAGAGATGTCATGTTTGCAATTTTTTTTTTCCTGACTGGCTTCACACTGGCAGATTTGGATTATTTGTAAGTGCACTGAATTCTTTCTTCATTTTGCTTTGAAACTAAGATTATGACTATTTTTCTCATTTGCAGCTGTTATATAGTATTTTAAAAATTAAAATATGGACATGGGCAAGTATTTTATCATTTGTAAATACACCTTATTTTGCAAAACCAAATTTTGCTGTAGGGGCCCAGAGGTTATTTTTCAATGTAACTATATCCATTCCTGATTCACTAAGAGTTTTTCTATTTTCAAGTACATTAATATATATAAAGAGTTTACCTAAAGTCAGTTTATACACAAAATGTAAATCTTTAAAAGTTACAGAAAAACAAGTGACACTGAAGAAGCTCAATCTTGTAGCTGGTATTTGTTTAAAAGAATTTAAATACAAATTTCAGAGCAGATGCAGAGAGTTGCTACTATATCATTATTCCTTGGAGCATAGTATTTTAATGTCTGATCTAGTGGTAACTTCCTGGTTAGGAATCTCTGTCAGCATCTTAAAAATGTATCACAGCTCTTTGTGTCTAACTGCATAACCACAAACACTGCTTGTCTTCTTTCAAAGGGTCAACCCATCTGTCTGAATGGGAGGAAGGGAATATGTATGTTTCCTATTAAATGCTTTGTAGACACAGGTGTAATAACTAATAATGTTAATATTGTCAAGTTATATCTTTGAATAAATGTAATTACTTACAATTAATGTCAGTTCTTAACAGTCCTGGTTATGGTCAGCATTAATAAACAAGCAGAACAGTAATAGAGCAGATAAATAGAAAAGGTTTGTTTATATATATGTAGATACTTATGTATGCATATATAAATATGTAATTCTCTAGAAAATATATATTTCTCTATTTATTACAAATTTAAAGGAAATTAAGTGATATGTGTTTGTTCCAGTATTTTTGACTGTATTGCAATAGGAAGAGATGGAGCTAAAGTTGCTGTAAGATGGGAATTTGGATGGGCAAAGCAGGATACTGCGGGGAAGAAGGCAGGCAGTTACCTTGAGCTCTTACACTCTGGTAATAAATTATTCAACCTTGACCTAACTTCCTACATATCCTAGTAGAAAAGGATGGTCTGGTTTTAGCCCTCAAGACCCTCAGAGGGACAAAGTGTAACAAATTCATCTTCAGCATGTTCTGATCAGAAGTGCAAGAGAAAGAAATAAGAACATAATTACAGAATGATGTCGTAGTATAGTAGAAGCCTGAACTGCTTATTAATCTTATTATTGATCAGCATTTTTGCCACATTTTTTCATAATTTCTAATAAAATCCATCAGTTTTAAGATATGGAAACTATATGCTGAGATCATCTGCTACTGTGTTCACCTTCACTGGAAGATAAAGAGAGACTTGCATAAGCCCCAGAAATGTGAAGATAAAAGTCCTCAGAAATTTTGATACAGTGTTTTGATATTATTTTTGCCTAGTGTTTTGATATTTTACTGCATCTTTCATATTAATAACTCAATTACTTTTTCTTCTAAATTGTACAAGCAACATTTCAGAGGTGACTTTCACTGCTTAGTTCATTATGTTCTGGTTTCTCTTCCAGTTCATGACAAGAGCAGCATTCCTTATCTGCCTTTATAGATGTCACTCTTGCAGGATTTTCCTCTATTTAGTAAGCTCTCCACCTCTGCATAAATGCTGTCACTGGCTTTATGGAGAAACCAGTGAAGAACCTTATCCATAGTGGAATGGGTAGAGACTTGGGGAGTAAGCTTTTCTTTCTGTGTCACTACTTCAACATCATCATCCCTCAGCTATGGCTGGAGTGGTGCTTGTGTACAAAAAAGATCCACAGTTCATTTCCAGGCAGCAGTTGATTCACGTGATAGGAACTTAGCATCAGCAAGGCATATTGGAAGTAGAACTTCATGACAAAGCACAAATGAGACTCAGCTTTCTGAGATACAGGTCTTAAAGTTTGATCAAGAGAAATGAAGGAATCCAAAGAAACCAAAGGCATCCACACAACTGTAAACTAGGAAGCCAAATTCCACATGTCTTACCAGTCCTTAAAAAAAAGCCAAGAAACTATTCTAAATCCCATCCAAAACCAGAAGAGATGTGATTTCAGACAGATGAGAAAAAAATGATCCTAACTCCTGTACTGAATGCAGTTACACAAAGGTAAGGCAACACAAGACCATTCAGAACTTCCTAAACTATGTAGAATGTATTTTTGCTAAGTTACTTTGCAACACATTTGGGTTGTTATCAAAGAGGTTATTAGTTAATGAAAATATAATCTTACCTCAATTATGACTAAACTAGTTTTTACTCCATAAATACAAGTAATCTCTAGTAGTTTTAAGGTACTAAATTATTTACGTGATTGAAGTAGCAAATAAGCCTTATTTAGGGCACATATATTCAAGCACTACTGCAAAGATTTATCTCACACCTGCTTTGCTTATAATGTTCCCATGGATCAGATAAAAATATTTTCTATTTAAAAATGAAACTCTTTAACAGACTACTTCAGTCACTAAAAAAGTGTCATTACTGTAACTGAATGACAGCTTTGCTTTGGGTCAAGGTAGGAATTATCAAATATTAGTAGTTGATTTTTCTAAGGGGTTTGAGATCTGTGCTGTTTAAACTTCATGGAGATGTGGGGAATAGTTGTGATACTTAAAAGTTCTCACCGGTTCTGTCTCTGACTGTGATTTGTTTCACATGCAAATATCAAAGTTCCAACTATGCCCTTTATTGTCTCCTTTCATACCCTTCTGGTCTATCAGTTGATCCAACTCAACTATTTAAACCAATGCATAACATTTGCAATCTCATTATTAAAGACTTGTTAGTTCCAGAGATGAGTTTGTGGGAAAGACTGGATTGTGATGGTGAGACAGACAAGATCAGAAACAGACTAGCTCATATCCAAAGATTTTTAATTTCACTGGATTAAGTTTCTCTTAAAAGGCAGAAATATCTTTGTATGGACAAAGGTGAGTTTAGGTTAAAAAATATAGTCAATGTGTATTCTCAAAGTTTAGTAATCTCTACATGCCTTATGGGCTAAAACTCACTGTGTACTACTCCACCTCCCCACATTTGAGATGAGTAAAAGCTTTTGTTTCCTCTCTGATTATAACTAACAGATACCTCATACCAAGCAATTCAAATCTAATCAGAAGTAAAAATAAGTTTTCAAGCTTCATCACAGTTTTAAAATTTGCACAAATACTTTATTTTGAAGCACTGTTGAGCCTTCTTTCTTGCTCTTATACAGATTTTTCTGAGATAAATGAATCTACTTGGACAGGGGCCTTTTAGAATTGGGCACTAAACAACTCTAAGTTTATAAGGTGTTACTGAGTTACACTAGATCAGATACACAGCCCTGAAGGAGTAGCTGAATTAATTGTAGGTTTTGCATTATGAATGCATACATGAGAAACCCCGAGTGCAGCCTCAGAATTACCTACTGATCTACTGAATTGATTCCTGTACTACACACTGCCAGGAGCAACAGTTCTCTTTTGTCAAGTGATTTAATTCAAAAGAGAAAGGAAACATTGTCACAACAGTATAGGAAAAAAAAATACCGCATTAAGCCCCCCTGTAAGCAAGAGCTTGTGAGCAGAGTGATATGGGAACGGTACACAGAGTCTTCTGTGAATGAGATACCACTAAAGGCAGCCAGGGCTCAGAACGTGGGCTACAGCCACAGTTACCTACCTTCCTCTCTGTAAACACAGACCTAGCATGGAAACTCCAGACTTTTGGATTTTCCTGAATCTTACATTTCTAGGAGGGTTTTAAGGAGTAAACTGCTCAATCACTCCCATGTGCAGGAAGACCATAACACAACACTGAATATGACCTCCGTAAAATCATTCAAAACATTTCACAGAGCAGCAAGCCTAGAACTCCCATTTTTCAAATTCTTCCTTCCCAGTTTTAGAGAAAACAAGCACTTCACCTCTCCAGTTTTTAATTTTGAATCATTTGGATGTTTATACTTGAAATATAACCTGACTACGGATTATACTGCATCTTTCTGCCCTCCAAAAAGCCTTTCTTCCAATGAGGGTAGAGGCTTTACATGTCCGTTGATGTACATATCTGACAGCGGAGTCAGACTTCATGCTCTTGATAGTAAATAAAGTTTGTTTCAGACAGATTTAAATCAATATGATAAAACAGTAATTTTTTCCCTTACTACTTTATGGGCTTTATTCAGATCTTACTTTGAACACTATACAAGTGGAATAATTCTACCAAAGCAAACTGTGTAAGACTAAAGTAAAAGGAAATAACTGAGAGTAACTGGTGCCACATTTAAGAAGCTGCTTTAAATACTGGGTTTTAAGCCTGTGTGATGGTGCAGTTGTAATAGTAGTATATTACTTAAATTTAAAATCAAACAACCTATTACAAAAAAATTACATAAATCCATTTGCAGTAGATTGAGATGCCTTAAAAAGACCAGCTAAAGAAAAGTAGTGTCTACAGCTTTCAGTAATTACATGAATTAAGGCAAATGTATCCTTAAATGCTATACTTAGGGATGCCTATTATAGTACTTTTTCTAAAGAATGAAAACAAAAACCAAACCATCATATGCCCTGTGAAGGCAACATGAAGAGATTATAACAGTGAATAAAGGAGAAAACCCTCAGGGGTGCAGGAACTTCAAAGCCAGAAAGACCACAGATGTCTTTACAAGCAACTCTATATTCAGCACACCTATTTGTACTTCTGCAGGCATACAAAAATTCTGTATCAGAAAATCACTGTATGTTTGATATCTGTTCATTAACGACGCTTTATAGGGCAGTCACAGGAGTATTATTGTGTGCTTGAAATAAATTAAAACCAGTGGGTAAATTTGCTGTATTCAGGACCAATAAGCAGCAAATAAAGCTAAGTGAGTTTAAAACTCTTAATTCCAGCTGTACCAGAAGTTGAGATCCACATGACTCCAACATCCTACCTTTATTTTAAGATTGGAAAGCAATTTGTTCACTCACAAGGTATCATTTCACTGGGGGCTGATCAAAGAGTCATGATTTTTGTTAGTGAACAACTTAATCCTTTGAAATCACCAGGAAAATATTCAGGTCAGTGATGTGAAAACTAACATGAAAACATTTTTACTCTCTCAATTTAAAGACACAGCAATCTCAAGACATCTCCCATGACTTGCTCACAAGTTCCTGGAGACACCAAATCGAAAAAAGCCATTGGAAACTGTTCTGACTTCAACACTAAAATGCAAAACTGTATTTTGTTACTTAACTATTTCTGCAAGGGACAATTTGACCATTAAGATTATTCTAATTATGTCATTTGCAAGGGTCTCTGAGAAGGCACACTGAGAACAACAGCCAAATTAAAGACTCACATTCACAATCTGAGTCATATTCTTTACAGGCCACTCTACTTACATTGCCCAAAAGGCTGGAGAGAAAGTGAAGGTGTTGGCATGATTACAGAGAAAATACAGATTGAAGAGCAGTGTTTTTATGGCATTGAAGGCAGTGGGCATTCTAGTTCCTTTGTATCACTGGAATAGAAAAAAATCAGTAACACTTGGAGTTCAGTGAGTGAACACACTCGCTGTTCACTCACTGAACTCCAAGGTGACAGCATGTTTCATGAAAACCAAAACATCACATGAAAATTAGAATCAACAAAATCAGTAAGCAGGCAGCATCAAGCCAGCACTTTACATTGTTTTCAAGGAAAAAGGTTTTATTCCTCAGACAGCAAAAAATTGCCTCAAATTGCCAAGGAACAGTTTGCCTCAGTCAGTTCCCAACATTGTTCTGCATGCATTTCTAGATAGTTAAATAAAAACTCCATATATTAGGTCAAGATATGGACACCAGTATTGACATCACTGATGTTTCATCCCCACTCAAGCTGTTAATAGTACAAATGCTTTCTTCTGATGGAATGCAAGTTCTTCTGTCAAGGAGGAATTCTGAGTAAGGTTTTAATTTCTGTGAAGTGCGATGTGTGATCAGACTTTAATTATCTGTACTTTATCACATAGAGTGGGGAAGTAAAAGAAGTTACACTCAAGGAAGTTGCTTCTTTTCTAGTGATTGGAGAGATCTGTTTGCAGTGGAATTAGTGTTAAAACACAGGATGCACACCTTTATGAGGAACTTCAGAGGGTAGGAGCTTCTTTACTTTGAGAGGAAACATTTTCACTCGCACTTGTGAGATTGCAGCAGGTACTGCTGTAAATTTGGAGATGAAAAAGAAAACTGACAGCCCTCTCAGCATCTGATCTAGTGCTCACTTAGTGCACCACCAGCAGTGCAAAAACACGTGTGGCCTTCTAAAGAAGAGTGCACACTGAGAGGCCAACGGCAGCCATCCCAGATACTGCTGAGATACAGGAACAAAATACAATCGGGATTGTCAAGAGAGGGCACAACTGAGGGAACAAAGAACATGCCAGAAATGGAATCTGGTCTATCTAAGGATAAAAGGGGCAGTGCAAATATTCACACGCAACAGTAAGGAATTACGACCTAATTTCAGAGAATGTTATAGCCTGACTTGTAGAGCCAAAGGTCTTCTGGTCCAGACACTCCCTGAAGGGAGCGAGCGTTCCATTACCGGCAATGAGCTGCAGCTAGCTAAGACAAGAGGGGCAGGCAGCCCCAACTCTCAGATGTCAAAGAAAGCAGCCTAGAATATAAGTCAAATTATCTTGCTGGGCCTGCCCAAAAGTTTTTCTTGTCTTAGAAGGTGCCCAAGTATGTCCCGATCCTGGGAAACTGACTGGTTCACAGATTCTTTGTCTGCAAAAGGCTGTTTGATGTTTTCTTTGTGATTTTTTTTTTTTCTGATTCATTCAAACAGAAAATAGACAGCAAGCAAGCTCCACTTGGAACTCATTGAGTTATACAGCATACATGTTGCTGTGGCTCATATGACAACTGTAGCCATCACTGTCCACTCCCCCACAGCAGTCATCTCAGCATTTCTTTCTCATCTCCATTAAGCATATTTCCGAGTCTCCTTCTCATTATTTCAGACAGCACACACAGACCTTTCTTCCGAAATATCAAGGCTGTTTTCTTTCTTAACTCCAAAACCCCAAACTTGCTCTATACAATTACTTCTATTTTTTTTTCCACATTATAAAGCCTTTCCACCTGTGGCTGAATAATACAAATCACTACATTATGACATTTTTCTCAACTACTGAATACATTATTTATTAATATATATGTATTACTGCTGAACCAGCTCTAGAAACAGTGAAGAAAGATACACCATTTGATTATGCTTTTTGCTTTTATTAAAAGAAATTATTTGGTAGCACATCACATTTTAATCCAATCTGCTGTGTTTGTTTTAGGGGCAGTGCACTCCTGTTACAAAGCACTTTCATCAGAGCATTCCATGAGGAGGCTGGAAGATTAATGTATCTCCCAGTGCCTGTTCTAAAGGCAAGGAGCAGTCCAGAGTACAGTGCCATCCAGGTAGCTAAGGGCAGGCAAGTGATCACTCTATGCCTAAACCCCACGACTCTTTTCTCAGTTATCAGTTTGAGATCTTAAACAGGCCTTTTGTCACCTTTCTACTAATTTAAAACTGATTTTTATCCAAGGCTATTAGCATGGTTTTGATAGTACACGTTTGTCACATAATCAGTGCTTTATGTCTGCCTTATAGCACACAGCTCAAGAGAAAATAATTTAGATCTTTGGTATTGTTTAAACATAATATTACATTTTTGGAAGACAGGTGGGTCCTTATATTCTTATGGCACATATAGTAGGAAAAAAATCAGCACAATTTATTTTCCAACTATCTTAAAACATGCATTATCTGCTACTAGAAAATGTGTCATAAGGCATATAGGTTACAGCCAATGAACTTTTCTAAGCTAGCACCATATGTCCTAAGCTTTCATACTGTTTCAAGCCCTAATCTTTATCTCATAGCAAGTTCTAAGTAGGAGATAGGCAACTTAGTAGAGGTAAAGACCTTTCCACTTTCCATAAAGTAGGAAGAAGCCACTCATAAATCCAACGATTCTATCCAAGTGTCAATCCAATGCACATCTGTTCACAGAAGTCTGAGAGAGTCACTTTATGATTGGATCCAAACATATTTACATCAAATCAATATTAATTCACTATTATATAACCCTATGCATGTCTCAGACCACATGGATATTGTCACTGTGTCTTGCAACACAATGCAACTGACTCAAAGGTAGTTTGAAACAGCAATTTCTTCAGGAGTTAATTTCTACCTTTCCATTTGTAAATATTTTAAATTCCTTATGATGTCCCTGTAATTTGTAGAGCTTTTATTTACCTTACAGATACACTTGCTTTGATCTGTTGTTTCCATGAACACAATTAAGTAGCTGTAACACATGGTTTATTGACTAACATGCCAGTGGTTTGCTGGTCAATAAGAGAGTGCTCTCGGGTCAATAAGAGAGTTGGTGCACTTAAATAAAATAATGCTAGTGTTGTTTTCTCTACTGCATGTGCCAAGAAAATACACAGATTAATTAACCTCATGACAAAGTAATTATGCAGAAAATGTAGTATGTAAAGGAGATGTTTCCAGTCGGAACAGCTCCATAGGCAAGTATGTTGAGAAACCTCTAAATGCCTCAGCATGCTACAATTCTAATTTAACTCTCCAATACTGTTTATCTAAATATTGGATATATTAAAAGTGTGGACTAGTCTGTTCTGAACAGGTTGAGGAGGAGAGAGCTGGGAAGAAAAGTGGTGAGAGCAAAATTTTTAGTGAGTAATATTTTACTTAAAAATAACTGATTGTTTGCAAGTTTATCAGAAACATATGCCAAGGCTATCCAGTTTTACTACTGTGATTGTAAGCTGAATAATGCAGGATATAAAAGCATATTCAAGCACATCATGAAGCACTGATGAGTTGAAGGTTCGGCACCAAGATACCATCTGATTTTTAGTCTTATGAGCCCCTAAGTCAGACATCAAATTAAACCAAGATATATTGGATCAAAATAAAAACTCAAGTAAAGTTACTGGGTGTTAAGAACAATATTTTCTCACTGGAAACATTTAGACAAATTTCTAAATGCAATTGTTGATTTCCATTGCTAAGAACACAGTGGCTTACTTCAGAGAGCCTTGGGTAACCCACTGACTGCAAATGTCGCTTTGAGGAAAGCCCAAAGAAACATTTCCTTAAATGTATCTTTTGTACCTTTTTTTTTTAAAACTACCTGGCATCCATTTTGCACATTTCTTAACTGCTTGATACTCCAAGTGTAATTGTCGTTTTAGAGAAAGCACTTTCTATCTGTAGATTATCAGCACTAAAGTTCAACTTATTAGCCTAGTCATATCATTAGTACCATGACCGCTTAACCTTGCAGTTCATTTCTACCAGAAAACAATTGCAGCAAGTAAACCTGTCTAATTTAATGAAAGTATCAGGTGGGTTTTTTCCTTTTCTAAACTAAAGCTACATTGCTATAGTCTTTGTAGTGATGAGATACTTTGTCAATATAAGCATATTTATAGTCAATTCACTTGAATTGGAAAACTTACTGGACACACATTTTTCCTGCTGCTGTTTATGTTCACCTAAACTGTCTCAATAGTGCTAACAAAATGGCAGAAAAGTGATTTTCTGCAGCCACTGTCATCTGCTTCTACGTCTTTAAGCAGAAGTTTAAGCACAGAATATTTCATTTAGTTTTGGGACATAAAGACAAAGAAAACAGTATTTTCACATTAATTACTGAAGTTGTACTTGAGTATAATAGGGTAGGGGGCAGGGAATACCCACAAAATGAAAAAAAATCCCCAAACCAAACACCACAAAAACCAAACAAAATGCCCAAAAAACCCCAGGCAAACTTCATGACAATCTGTTCAGGGGATCCACAGCCTTGCAAAATAACTCAGATCATGCTTCTAAAGGGTGCCTTTCCCCACCACTGTAGAAATGGAGCAGGCAACAAGCTTTATGATAATCCCACACTAACCATACAGACCCTCTTGGCAGTATTGCTCAAACTGCTCTGTTATTTGGAATGACACAAAGAAAGAGGCTACAAAATCCAGTATTTCTAAGCAAATCAGCTTGTATTCACAATTTCCAAGCCAAAGATAATTTGGGAAAATAACTCTCAACCAATTCCCAAACATTTTAAGCAATTCAGAATACTAAACTTTACACTAGGCTTTGTGGAAAGAATTGTGTTCCTGCTTTAGGCTTATTGACCTTAAACTTCCATCATGTTACTTCCTTGCAAGATATGCAGAATTTACAACTGCCTGTAAAAAGCTAAAAGCTAGGACAAAACTCCTACTTTGATTAACAGAAAAAAATGTTCACAGAGCTGAAAAAGCTTCACTCTTGCTGCTAAATATAAAAAAGCCAGCGAGGTGCTTGTTCACATGAGAAGATAGTTACAGAAATCCATACATAAACATACCTTTAATACAAATTTTCATTTTGTGTCCTTATGAAAACAATGTACTACTATTACCAGTGAAGTGGTGCAAAGACTGAGGAGGGTGAGCGACTACCCACTAGTTCTGTTTAGCAGTTCTGAGATTTAGCTGCCAGAATTTTCAGGGGTTAGAAGCAACTTTATTTCATATAATTTAGCAACAAATTCTGATGTAACATGGGCCACTTTCACTGTATGCTCAATAGGGGATTTTTCCCACAGCTTCAGCAACATCAAGTCCCATTCCCCTGTTTCCATGAGAGCTCCATGTTGCACTGGAGGAAGCTGGTCATGCAGTTCACCCTCTTGTGGCCAGTGGCACAAGAAAAAAACGGTCAAAGGGTCCAACCTTAAACTATGCATGCTACTGAACTACCTCCAAGCAATTATAATCTCTCTTGTAATTGGCTGTAGTCTTTCAGTTTCTTTCTCCAGCTGACATAGCTGTTAGGTATCTCTGAAAACCCACCTTTCCGCTGAGCCTTTCTTATGATTAGCTGTCAATGCAAATGTGATTTTCCACACAAGATTATACTTGTATTAAATATCATGGCAATTTGAATATATTCTAGCAACAGGTAGCACCAGATGGTGCAGTTACAAGTAGCATTGCTAGTTTATTGTCAGTTATGAATGATTCATTTACTTCAACCAAATAAAATGTAATAGTTTTTCAGTCCAGATTTTACTGATTGTTGGCTTCAACAGAAAATGGAAGTGTTCTCTCTGATGTTGTTGTCTCTATCTTTTTAGAGAGTATAGTTTTGGTATGGAGTTACATACCCCACTCCACACCCCCACCCCCAAGCCAATAAACTAATATTTTTAGTATAGTACTTGGTTAAAAAAAAAAGCTATGCCTGCATTCTGTTGATGAACATCTGTTCAAGACAGTTTTATGCAAATTCATGTTTCTTGTTTAATTTACTGGGTGGGCTCAACAAGCCTGAATTCTCTCCCCATGGGAATACTGTAGCTATTGAGATTCAAATAGGCTTCCATTCTTCACCCCCACCGTGCTCAGCACATCCAAACACTTGAGTTTCCATCAGCCACTGCCACACCTGTAGCTGCAATAGATGAACATAAGCAATGCTCTTTGTAAAAATGGCATTGATTGTGTCTGATAAGTCAGACGTAGGAATGCAAATTAGAATCCATTTTGGAAACAAGGGGTTTTAAAAACATAAAATTTTTAAAGATTGCAGTCCAAAATGCCTGACATATTTCCTTAATATGTATCCTTTGAAAATGCTTAAAATTAAACCAATCACTTAAACCTATTTTTTTTCTTCTTTTTGTGCCTTTTTACACCACTAATTATTTTTATTAATAGATTTTTCAGACCACTTTTCACAATAAACTACTTAATTTTATATCACTCCTGTGTGGTGAATGGAGACATGTTGAGATTTTGTTGTTTGGGGTTTTTTTTCAACTGAGGAGAAAATTAAGACGACAGGGTCACCAGCTGAATATGACATTCAGCACCAGAGGCACCGGAAAATTCTAACTCTTTAATTTCATGTAAGGTTGTATGTACAAAGCAGCTGACATAAGGCATTCAAAAGAGACTGCTTTTAAAGCTCTCAACACAACTTTCCAAGGTCAGAGGAGTCAAGTCAGAACAAAAATTAGATTTCCTAAGTTTTCTCCACTGGAGCATGAGTTTTTTTAATTACCAATAGGCTTGTAGTAACCACACAAGGAACTCTAAAGTGCTGTACAACTGGAAAATATCATGTTTTGCAGAAGAATAAAGTCGACCTGTCTTCTTTTAGCTGGAATTTTCCAACCTACTTCTGTGCATTCGGCAAAACATAAATTCCTATTTTAAAGAGGCAAAGGATAGCACTCACCTACCCGACAGGATGATTTACTCAAACATTCAAGGAAGGGAAGAGCTAACATCACAGTTTTCAATCAGAATCCAGAAAGAGGTGTTACTCTGGATCAAATTTTTAGTTACCAAAAGATACAGGACATTACAGTGCACACACTATAAATGTGTTTCTTGATGCTGCCAAAAGCCTTGCATATGACCTTGAGAAGTTCATTCTCCCTGGAATTTACATGTGGGGATTCCACACAATAACGTCTGTCTTTTCCACATATATTGTAAACTCTTCAAACCAGGGGCTGCCTTCTTACATGCTTATTACGTCACAAATCCCAAATTAAGTACCAAAATCATCATTGTTCTCTTAGTTCCCATGATATATAAATACACTAAGAATAATTAGAGTCTTCCAAATCATGCAAGTCAATGTCAGGAGACATTATATCTTGTTAAAGAGAATGTCAGGAGCCTCTTCATCCCACTTATTCTGCAATTGGTGAACATTCATCCACCTCACTGTGGGTAGAAACACCTCTCACTTTCAGAAGATATGATATTTTTATGCACACACTTATATGCAGCTGTTATTAAGAATGCAGTCACATCATTTTTTATTCTAATAGTGGGAGTACATAATCAGTTCAAGTGCTGCACTAGTAAGGAGAATTCAAGACAAATTATAAGTCATAGATAATTACTATTAATAGAAAATATGCCTCAAGGAGAATGGAGTTATTAAATAAACATCATTGCAGTACTTAGTAGCTCAGGAGTGGATAAAAGAAAGGAGAATGTGTTGCTTTGGGATTCCTCCACCCTGTAGTAGTTGAAGGGATTATTCTTTAGATTCCTTTCTGTTCCTAGCCACATGAATGCAGATTTCAGTTTAGAAGAGGCATGACAAAATACAGAACAGTGCCATTGTGAAACAGTGCAGTATTTGGTATCTTTACAAGAGATGTAACAGCTCCTCAGTCAAAGCAAAGGCTCATTCTTATGCACCTTTCTGCCTCAACTGATCACCGTTGAACCTCCTTACAGCAATACTGTTGAAAATAGGAATTAGTTATGAAAAGCAATTTCTATGTCTATCACCTGGCTGCTTTAGATTTCAACTTGCCTAGAAGTGACAGATTTTTCTTGCTGTTTTACATTTTATGCCCTGTACTGGAAGAAATCTTTCTAAGCCATCCCACCCTGTCAGCCCTATTTCAATCGGGCCACCGACTTTACTTTTGTATTAAGAAAATTATTAAGAATAAAATAGAAGAAACATCCTTTCCCCTTGAAGAGGAAAGTATGATTTTTGAACTACTTCACTTGCTTGATGCACTGGCATAATCTTTGATTGACCTACATTCCTGCCAAATATTTGATTTTCTTTAAGGGAGCTCTAGGAAGGATGACCTTTAAAGCTCCACAAAGCAAAGTCATACCAAGACAGCCTGCTCTCAGCCCTAAAGTGGTTGGCTGCTGTGGTAGACCTTTGGAGCCAACCTAAGGTAGAAGGCAAGAGGGCAGAAGGACTTTTGACAACCTGCTAATAAATCAGTAGCTTACTAATGCACACCCTGATGTGTCTCAGCATTAACAACAGATTATTAACCTGACACACCAAAAGGCTTTAAAATGAACATGTGTCTACTATGTTTTGCAAACTATTAAAAAATATTCTTTCTTAAACACCCTTTTAGTAAAAGAGGAAAGAGAACACTGCAATATTTATTTTTCTACATTGAACATATGTGACATTTTTATGAATCTTTCCCCATTCCATGGCTGAACCCAAAACTTTCCCCAGCTATTTTAAAAAATTACCTGCAGTTGGGTTTAGACTAATCCCTTTGTGGTACTGGAAATCACTGTGTTTAGTGCAAACAAAGTTTTTCTTCGTTGTGGTCTCTGTGCAGAAAGGCAGGCGAAACAGAGAGGCGGTGATCAAGGACTGGGAATAATGCAGACAGAGTATGGTCTTTTCATCAGAGGGTGTCTCTGATGAGCAGTATCTGTCCTGAACTACACTGCTTGTCCAGGTTTTGTAAATTGTGCAGGATTATTATTATAATTATACATCAAATATATAATTATAATATATAGTTATATATTTATATATTAAGTGCATTATATGTTATATAGAATATATAAACATTTATAACTATATAATTATTATTATATTGTGCATATATATAGTGCTTCTATTTTTAAAAGGAGTTCTTTTCTTCTGAAGTTCTACTCAAAGTACTTCCAGTATTTCTGATAGTCACTGGCATCACACATTTGGGTAATTCTTAAAAAATTAACCTGATTTCACCCTTTTTTGGAGTCAAGGACTTCAGTAAAGAAATACTGTGGCATTTTTTAGTCTGCATGCCTGTAGGCAAGGTAAGCATATAGATTACTTACCATGGAAAATTTGCTAGGCTTACAAGTATCTCACATAAGTCTGATGTATTGTCAATGTTCAAACCCGATTCAGTAGGATTTTTGTAAAAGCAGCAGACTAGCTAGTTGTTGTAGAACACAGTACTATATAAAGCATGTAGGAAAAGTAGCATTACAAGTGTTCATGCTTGGAAAATGAAAACATTATTGCGTAGAACTGGGTTGATCTACAGCTTACACAGAGTGATGCAATAATTTCTTTCAAACAGACCTTTTCCACCTGATCCCCTTTCAAACACTGGGGTTATTTTTTCTGAAAAATATATGAGGCAGACACACAGCATCCTTCAATCACAAGTAATTTCGAGTTGTCATTTTTACTGTTGAAACTTCTTCATTTCTGCTCCACCTCCAAAGCCGGACAGCACATGTAGCCGAGTCAGTTAAGACAGTAGGGAGCTGATCCCTACGGGATATTGGCCTGCAGAAGGCTGAGGAGGAGCACTTAATGCAGCAACAACATGAGAATTGGCATAAACACTGTCTTCCCCATGTTTTGTGATTGAAAAACAGTCCCCATGGGAGTTAGACTATAAATCATAGTCCATATAACTGCTTCTTCGAGCCTGACACAGTAAATGTGACTCCCCAGACACAGTAGTAGCGCTTTTTTATCAACACATCCACACAAACTCACAGACGCGTAACTCCCCCGTTGTATTGAACAGCAGTGCCAAGTTTGGCACAGTTTGATCACCCTCTGTGTAAAGACATGTCTCAGAAGGGACATCTGTGAACTCAAGTGGGAGGCAATGATGGACCAGTCCTGCCAGCTGGCCGAGTGGCAGCATGGATGTCAACTGAGAAACATCTGTTCGTCCACCTGCAAGAGTCATGGTGGCAAGCTGCTGTCAGAGCAGTGGGGGAAAGACACAAATGTATATTTTCTAATTATGCAATTGCATTCTCCTGCCTATTTCCCATTTCAGAAAGCAGAGCGAATTGGCAGAGCCAGAAGTTTTGCTTCACTAATGCACACATGGGTCAAACTGGAGTCCATGTTATAGAACAGAAACAACAGTCAGACAATTCTCAACCTATACTCACTGCAATGACTAGAGTCATGATGTCTAGTAATTTGATACAAGGAAGCTTAATAATGTCATAACAGAAGAAATGACATGAGGAATTACTTAAAGCCAAACACTAGATTCTATGATACACGAAGATATTTCCTTTTACAAGCCACAGCAGTCAGAAGTGACATGATTTGTCTTCAAAACACTTCACAGAAGAGAGAGATCATGACAGGGAACCAATGGGAGCTTTAGGTATTTACTGGAGGTGTGCCAGAGCAGCCCTGGGATGTACACCCGTTTGTTGCCTTCACTGGCTACAAACCTGGACAGAAGCTTCCTGGTGCTCTGCAAAGTTATACTCTTAAATTTCTGGCATCTTGTCTTCTGCATAATATTATACAAATATAATAATAATATATGTAACACCTACATAAATTGGTACCCAAACATATACCAGCTTGAACCCTGAAATACATCTCTACACAAAACAAAGAATAAAGATGTGACAACAAAGACTGAGCAACTTGGGCAAGCCTTCTCATGTGCAGTATTGCATTCAGACCCACTGTCTGAATAGCATCCTAAAGCTCTCAGTTGGTCATTACTAAAAGCCTTCATATAAAATAAAGTGCTATACTAAGAACAATCACATAGTAACAAACTACCTTCTTCATCCTATTAGTATTGAAAAAACCCCACAGGTTCTTATAAGGAGAGCTTTTGCAACAGTAAAGGGTAAACAACAAAGGAAAGCAGATAGCTCTTTCTGCCAGTGTCATAGATCAAAAGCCCAGGTCAAAAGCCTGGGCAGCATGTACATGTACAGAAAGTGGAAGTATCCATGTCAAAAAAGAGGTGGAAATTATATTAATTAACTTGGCATTTCTGAATGACCCCTACCCACCCCTCCACCCCTTTGAATAAGGGCATCCACAGTCAAATCCACCTTTGGAACCAAGCCTGATAAAACCTCTCAGAACCACATTTTCAAGCTCTCCCTGTTGATGTTTGGAGCTGGATTTCCAGAGGAGGACAGCTGATGATGAAGTCCTATCATTAAGACCATAATGCTAAACTTTTCTTTCAGGAAACAACAAGCAATATAACATATAAAAATAGTTACAGATATTTAGGATTGTTTTGTTGTTGCTTTATGTTTATTTTGTTGGCTTTCTTAAAGATGGGAATATCTCTTCCAAAACTGATGCTTGAAAAATGCCCTCACAAGGCTGACTAAAATTAGAATGAATAGAACTAGAATAAACACAATTTCATATTAGTTTTTATCTGTTATTATTTTCAGCTCTCCATTTAACTGTGAATGATCATGAACAAAATTTGTTTCTCTTACTAATGATACAGTCCTCTTTCATGTGGGATCACTCAGATTGAAACACACTAATGAGGCTTTCAGAACTGAGCTCCCATTTCCCACTTTCTTTGAGCATTGCCTCAGAAAGCAGATTTGCTATTTGTGGCAGCAGAGAAAAGGAAAATCTTTAGAAATGAAGCCAGGGCAGGTTCAACTGATGATCCTCTGGGTACACTGCTGCCTTGTAAAGCAAGGAGACTGGTGGGATGATGGAGGAAGGAGTCTAAGCTATCTGCACCCACCTGCATTCCAGCAGTAGCTAATGATTATTTCAAAGGGGTGCAGCACTCCTTAACTTATACAGGATCACAGAGGTGGAGAGCAATAGAGGTCCATGATACACCTAAGTGCTTCTGAACCTGTTGGAAGTGCTGGGCCCACAGCTGAATTGGATATACACCATGAAAGGCCAAGAAAGACTCTACATTTCACTTGTACACAGCAACAACAAAGCTTGCTCTATCAAAACCAAACCAAACTTCAAAACATTTAGGCAGAGACTTTATTATTCCATAACAGGGTTTTCAGCAAGAAAAAAACTTAGAAAAATGGCATCCCATTTTCACTAGTGTCTTAATCCAACAAAAGTAGATGTGTTAATAACAAGTGCCTCAGCAAGTTTTAGGTTAAGTACTCCTATTCATGCACAGGAGATATGTTTTAAAATCCAAATAAATGGATTAGAAATTGAGAAACCTACAGCAACAGAAAATTTTAAGACAGAATCAGAAACTTATGCAGAAGTGTTAGAATACAGTTTTTTTTTTAAAGGGCAAAAATAAAAGCCTGCAAATATTAACAGGAAGGCAGGAAGAAAAAACCCAAAAACCAAACATCACTCCAAAGCTTTGAGAAGGTGATTTCAAAGGAAATAGGGAGATAAATGGATGACAACATGCATATTAATGAGCCCAAAGCAATTCTCAATTACAGTTCATTATCATTAACCATTTGAAAAGTAAAAACCAGATAAACAACTCAGCCTACTCTAGCAGGAGTTGAAAATTGCCTGGCAAGAGATGCTTCCCTCTCAGGAATTCTAAGTAAAGGCAAAGAGCCTCTGAATGTAACACTTAGGATTCAATTCAGATAATGAAAAAGACTTGGGGAAAGGGGAATTACGTTGCATTATCCAGAAGGGCACAAAGTAAGACCCAAAGACAACATACTACTGAATATTCTGAGCCCTCCATTAAATACATCCTCCTATGCTGGTTTGTGTTAATACTTCAGTCTGAGCACCAGGTTGCAGTGCAACTCCACTGACCTCTCCACCTTCATTTAACCTTATCATCCCACACCCAGGCCTGCTCAATCTGAAACGATGCCCCATCAGCAGGTTTCAGGGTCTGCTGATTGTTTTCTTGGTGCTCACTACAGTAGAAACCTTCCCTGAAAACTGCTGACTATATGCAATTCCCATACAACCGTATACATGCTGGAGATCTATTCACAGCACACACATTAAAGGTTCAATGTCAAGAATTTCTTGCCTTGTAAGTATAAAAACGAGTCACCTGCCTTGTTTAGATCCTGAATTAAGTTTTGGTAGGAACAAGGATATCAGAAAGGAACAGGAAAAGTAGAAATCAAAGTAAAACAAATTAAGGTTAGTAGAGAAACCTTGGGAGGCAAAGACTCATCATACTTGCTCTAAGGAGTACAACTTGCTCTGTTTGTCACACTGAAGAAGTTTTAGAAACTTTCCTTCTCCTTTGAGAGCCTATGGCTGACTGCCATGGCAAGCCTAAGCCATCACTCAACTGCCTTGGGACAAGTGTCTGGAAATCAGTAATTTGCAAAAACCTGAAAGGGTTTTGGTGACCTGCAGGAGTGGGAAATCAAGGAGCCGAGCACGTACTGTTGAGCAGCTCCTCATCTCTGCCACCTACAAAAACAAACAGGTTTCACTTTTGAGAGTCTGACATCAAGCATGTAATTCACAGTCCAGATGAAGCACCTAAGGGAAGGGGCTGGACCACTCTCCTGAAATGCCATCCTGCATCTAGCACAGAAGGAATAAAGCATTTGCTAGAACTAGACAATTACAATCCCTATGAAAATTTTGTTAATAAAAATCTTAGAGATTGTTCATACCATCAGAAACAAACTGTTTGGGTTTAAGGACACTATAAAATGATGAAGTTAGACAAAATTCATTCAGACATTCCACTTTTCAGCAATCATTCTGATTATTATATATGGACTCAATGTTTTTTGTTTCCCCAAAGCTGAATTGCCTAGTCCTAGTCAGAATTGCAAAACAAGTGCTAAGACTTGGAACAGAGAGGAACAAACCTAAAATTCTGAAACCTTTGCTGTAATCAAATGAGCAGAATCAGAGCCCAGTTTTGCATAAATACTTCCAGCACCTCTAAGTGAAAATAATTTGATTTTCCAAATCTTTAATACAGTAAGCAGGAAATGTACATGAGTAGTCGTTCAATATTTGATTGTTTACTAATTTAGAAACTGAAGCCTCATTTTTAAAGCATTTTATTAGTTAAAAACATCTTTTCAAGAAATAATTACACAGCAGCTTTCCTGATTTTATATATAAACTATATCTCTATATCTGATTTTATTTTATTAATTCGATGTGGGAACACTGGAGGATGCTTTCCCATAATAATAATTATTTTCCAAAGCAATTATTCTTTTGCTTTGCTGAAATGTGTGTGGTCACTACAGAGTTTGAAAAAACAGCAGAAATAATTATTCTGGACAAAGATCTCCAAACTATGACTTGTCTATTTTCACAGACATCCTTCAAACGCTTAAACCAGAGTTAACCTATGATAAGCTCTTTGACTAGAAGAGCTCTCATGACATTTCTTTTAGGAATTTACAGTATATCTTCTGCATTCAAATGTGTTTAAGCAGGCAGTGCTAGTGTAGAAATCGGGAAATAGGAAGCACAAAACAATTACAGGACTTATTCAAATAACCTCTTTTAAAGTAGCTCCCTACACGGTTCAAAGCCACAAAACTCAGGTAGTAACTGAGAAAAATACTGTAAAATCACTTTCCCAAGCAGAAGTTTTGACATAGGATTATCACCATTTTTAAAGTAATTTTCTGCTTCATTTATAAGAGATCTACAAAGAATCACACAGCTTACTTGCATCTCACATGCTTATGAAATCTTTACTCTTCATAGTGTCAGTGTGATTGGGAATATTTCTGGCATGAAAAGGTGACATGGAGAAATCACAAATCTCTTCATGAAAGCCTCTGAGGAAGCCTCACCAACAGACATTATTCTCCCATTCTTAACGTCACTGTCATATATGGCACTGGGGGGGGGGAAGCCCATAAATAATGTAATATTCAGTTTTTCCCCTGAAGCTTTCATTAACAACATTCAGTATTGCAGACATTTTCTGCTTTATTGCTCAATATCCCAACCATGCTGAATTGCTTAATTTCTAAAAGACTTTCATTGTACCATCCACTGTTAAAAACTTCTTGCAGACTACCAAGCCAACAAAAGTTTTACCATTAATTTCAATAAGCATAAGTTGTCAAATTCATATTAGGAAACATATTTTGCTGATGTTCCAGTAAGCAACACGATTACAGGGGTATATTACCCATCTATCATTTCCCTGCATTGCTACTGCAATAAAACATTGGGTTTAACTAAATGCTTTGATGTCATCAGCATCCATGAAAATGGAGCATAACGAATGTGTGAATGGGAGACCTCTCCAATCTGGAAGTTAATTTGCATGGCATTATGACCTTGTTTGCATTGCAGAATATTAAAATACTCCTTTTAGAAAACACTGGCATTTTGAATACCCAGGAAATGCAGTGCTGAGATCTTAATAGGTTATTAGTTATATCTTAGCTTTCCCATACGTTTCCAGATGGGTGTAATATAAAAGAAATTTTTATTATGGGAGAAAGGGTAGGGTTTTTTCATAACATTGCTCTCCTGGAGCTTTAAACATATACGAAGAGAACAGGATTAAGCTACTGACAGTCCACCTAATTAATACTGCACTGGGTTTAGATGAATATGCACACTAACATATTTCTCTACAAATTTAAATTTTTCAGGATAAAACTATTACCTATATTTTCAGCTTCATAGAAAGATGAATATTTTCATTATATTCATTAATGATTGACTAATGAATATTCACTCATTAATGAGTGAATGTAAGGAAGTTAGGCAGCGATGCACTTATTTGCTTTCATCCAACAGCACAAAGTCTTCAGTATTTACAATTTTAAGTAAGCAATAATAGTTTATTACACTCAAAGACAACTAAAAGGAAAAAAACCCACAACCTTGGAGCAAAGCTCTAGCCCTTAGTTACCACTTGCTTTGGCTTGCAGGGGTCAGGACCAAAGCCCATACAGTCCTGCTGCCCTCCCCTTCCCGACTGCTGACTTAAGGCAATGTCAACAAACCAGAGATGCTCAGTCGAGAGCAGCAGAAATCTCTGGCCAAGAAAAGGCTGAGCTGCTCATGGCTCCTAATGGCAGCACATGCTGACAACATCCTCAAATGGATCAGTTCAGCATGTGCCCCATTCTGCATACAGTGCTGACAAACCAGACCTCAACAGCAAGACAAAGAAAGTAACAGCAGACACACATTTTCGGTGTTTAGGGTAAATTATGTTTTAATGCACCAAGATATTTTTTACTAATAGAAATCCCAAAGTATTTTCAGAAAGTATCATAAATCCTTCAACTTAAACCATGCCAGTGCATATAAACATGTAGCTGCTGGTATCTGCATTGGTGATCTCATCGTGAGGTTCAGGATGCAGCACATTTTCCCTAAACCCTCGGCTGGCTGTTTGGAAAGCATTCATTCACAAAGCACCACGCAAAAAGATATTTTTCCACTTACATTAAGCACTCCAAACTCTACTCCAAAAACCAATATGTACATCCTTAAGGCAGGAAAAAGATTATCTAACAGCAGTCAGCAGCTAAAGACTCCTATTTTCATACAGAGCTATCTACTCCTTCAAAAAGCACCCAAGAGCAACTCTTGTTTTCTGGAAAATGGTACTTATTAAATCAGAGCCTGATCTTTTCAGGAACTTAGAGATGCACAATCTTCCCAGAGCTGGTCATAATGCTCTTATTTCTCTACTTATTCCTTTGCTGATATTCTCTCCAACGTGTTATCACACTGCTCTTACTGACAATATCCCCAGAAACACATCTGTGAGAGCGGAGGCATATGTAGCCAAAATTCACCTGGGTCATTCACAGCCTTGGAATGAGAAGGGGATGCAAAGTCCCTGTGGACCATGACTGCACAGAGCCCAATCCCAGGTTTAGCCCTATCCCTTTTAACTGGGATCCACACATCATTTGGGCATGCAGCACACTAAGGGAGACCACAATCTCTGACATCATACTTAATTATATATCCACTTACATCCCGTGAGATCTGGCTATGCAATTATTTCATCTGTAAAACACATACTGTCTTCAGGACTGGGGATGGAAATTTCATTCAGAAATGGAGAAGACAAAAAGTGGAGGTGAAACCTAAAGTACTTCTCAGAGCAGTGCATGTCTGATGAGATGGCAGCAGGGGGCCCTACCCACAGTCATGCTGGTGACAGACCTGACATGCACCAGTCTTTCTGCTTTCTGTTGTTTTCTTCCCTTTTCATTCCTTCCAGGTTCTTTCTTCATGCTTCCTGCCTTTGCTGTTTTCTAGGCTGGTTAGACCTTGTCCAAATTGCCAAACTTCATACCTATTTAACTTATTTCCCTGATGATGTACAGCACCTCGACTATTTCCTCAGACCATTCCCTTAGGCCAACATACACTAATTGGCTGTAAAACAAAAAAACTTCCTAGAGTTCATTTTCCTAAGACATTGCCAATGCCACAGAATCATGATTTACATATAGCTAAGGAAAAAATCCTTCCTATTCTTCACGGGGAGACAGATAAGTTCCAAAATTTTTGCAGAAGCTTTCTGCACAGACTGACAGACTGTGCCAGCAGGTCTGAGTTTATGTAAAGTTGTGATCAATCCAAAACACACCCCTTCACAGCATACAGACACCACCTTTAAGGACTACTGGATACATAGCAGGAGTAAGCAAATGCTGGAGACTCCTGGCTGTATCCAAACAGAACAGGAGGTGTGATTCACAGCATCTCTCAAAGTGTTGGTCTTCCCCCATCACCTCAGGAGAACTCCAGCCTCTTCTCCATTCTCACATGGCCTGCTTCCTTGCAGCACAAGGACTGGAGTGTTGGTTAGGTGGGATTCACATGTCAATGTTTGCTACAATCTGGGAACACCTTTGCCCAGCTAAATTATAGTATTGCGTTCTGCAGTGCAGGAATAACCCACTAGACCCATCCAAGCAGCTGTCCCTTAACTGCTGGAGTATTTAAAGTACTACAAAGGGCACTAGTAACACACATGACCTGATTTCTGCAGCAACATCTGAAGGAGTCCATGAAGCCTTTTCTGTTATTTTTGGAGGAAGATAGTTGAACCTGAGAAAGAGCAACTAGAGAAAATTTAGCCAATTGGTTTAAAGGAGACCTAGAAAGATTGCAGATAAACTACAGAAAGATCACTGAATAAATTTCCAAGATTTGGATATTTCATAAAGCCTTTGGGGTCTTGTAGACTGTTGTCCAGGCAACTTTCAGAGAAAAAAAATAAAATACACTGAATGAATCTATTGTTAAAAGATACCTTGAGCAGACACTCACTTAACACTGACCTGTTAATGGCTGCTGCGTCCTTCAGTGCTGTTGAAAGCATTATACACACCTCACATGGAAATGGGACAAACCAAATGAGCTGTTGTGCTGGCCTGGGATAGAGTTAATATTCTTCATAGCAGCTAGCATAAGGCTGTGTTTTGGATTTGTGCTGAACATAATATTGATAGCAGACATTTTCATCATCGCTGAGCAAGGCTTACACGGAGTCAAGGCCTCTTCTGCTTCTCATCCCAACCCATCAGTAAGCAGACTGGGGGTGCACAAGGAGTTGGAAGGAGACATCCGGGTCAGCTGACCCCAACTGACCAGACTGATATTCCATACCCTGCCACATTACATTCAGCAATAAAACCTGTGGGAAGGAGAGGGAAGGCAGGTACAGTTACAGTTATCTCATTTGATCTCCCCAAGTAACCAGTAATGGTTACTGCTCTCCTGGAGATCGCTGAACACCTGCCTGCTGATGAGGAGTAACAACTGAATTCCTTGTTGTGCTTTGCTTGCATTTGTGGCTTTTGCTTTACCTATTAACTATCTTGATCTAAATGAGATCTATCCAATAAGTGCTCACTTCTCTTCCCCATCCCGCCATGGGGTGAGGAAGTGAGGAGCTGAGTGGTGCTTATTTGCAGGCTGGGGTAAAACCATGACAGCTGTAAGGGCAGATATGCCCTGAAGCCCTTTGCAGTTGCTCAGCAGGTCTGGCTAACATGCTTGTTTTCATAGTGTTCCAGGCAGAGCCCAGAAACTTCATAAAATTACTCTTTTTAAAAATTCTTATTTAAAACACTTAATGCTGAAACCATAGCTTCTAAAGAACTACAAAACCAGAAAATTTTCAGCCACATGAGTAATATATACTTGTAAAGCACTTAGAGCTCATTCACACAAATACATGTATGCAGATTTCGCTTTATGCAAAAGTATCATTTCATGCATTTAGGAGACATGGCTATTTTCTCTTACAAAAGACCTCAGTCATTTCTTTTTATTTTGCCTGCTTTCTGCAAACAGCATAGTTATGCCTGACATCAACAAAAAAACCCATATCTTTCCTTTAGCAGCAGATGAAGGAGTCTATTTGACAGCAGTTGGATTTAGAGAACAAAATAACAACATCCAAATTTTTACAACGCAAATATTTAGCTCCTTCTGATGGGCAATCCAGTCATCCATTTACCTAGGCCAGTCTACAGGTTAATCTTGGACCTTTCCCATGACAGATCTGTCCCACCAAAGGGCCAGAGACTTAAGAGGGTCTTTGCTGAAAGAGATGATAATTTCATATTTGGTTTGGACTCATTCAATAGAGCTGTTAAGAGGTTACACCACTCTACTCTTTTGACACAACACACAATTTTATCTATGCATTGACAATTCATTTGTTTCTGGTTTGGATGTATTTTTCCCTTTTCCTAAAGGAAATAGGCCCTGCTATTTTACTTTAACCTTTCATTATTTTACTCCAAATGTATGGAGGTATACTTTCCCCAAAACATTCCACCCAAATAAATCTGGGGGTGGGGATACGCTACTGCTTCAAGGACTTGTGAACAAAACTCAGCTAGAAACGATGTGTGGAGAAAACTGAGGTTCTTCACTGCCTTTTATTGTGAGTTTGGATCACTTCTTAAGAAGGGAAGCTTCATAAACTATCACAAATCTGTGTTTTCACAAAGCCATCTGGATCAAAACACCCATTACACCCATTTCACCACTCCAGAGGCTGCTTGAGCCTGGGGGAGGCAGAGGCTTTCTCTGAGCATCAGTAGCTGCTCAAGCAGGTGCATCTGATTTCAGACATGAATTATGCCCATGGTCAGATAACACATCTAAAACCTATATGCTGTTGCCTTGATATGGCCATTCCCTGCCTCTCCCCAAGCTTATATATAGTAAGAATATTTGTGTGTTCTGAATCATTATTTTTCTTTGAAACATCTAAAAATATCATTGCTAGAGGAAGCCAGCCATTTGAACTATGTATATTTAGTCTTCTCCAGCTGCTGGAAATGCTGATAGGATTTGAATTTATCAGAATTTTGGTTTAGGCTGCAGGTTTTTTTCTTAGCAACAGTTGCTATGCAAATTATTCAGAGTTTTTGCTGCAATTGATGCTGGAGATTTGAAATATCAGATTCTTCAAAATCTTTGCTATAGAACACCTGAAGTTATTAACCTTTTGATGTGTTGAAAGTTGCCAGCTGTATCAAAAGAATCATTTGCCCTTCCCTACTGCTGCTCTTGTTAATAATACACAGAAAAACTAGGGTGTCTAATATTCTCAGTATTACCCAAGAGAGCAGCCAGACATGAAACTATCCTTTTCCCTACTATTCTATTACCATGGGCTCAGTCTCAGTTTTGTAAAGGGAGAAATTCTATTCCTTTCTAGTGGCAATGCCAGACTCCAGGGAAAAACGGGGAAAACGCAGGACTCCCACCGAGCATGATGTCTGCTAATATCTTTGTGAAGTTTGAGACAATTTCACATTCATTATACAGATAAATCAAGCCATGAATGGATTAAAATAAACAGCTCAAATTTCACTGTACCACTAGGAATAAAATACTGAACTCCTAAATTCCCAATAATTAATGCAAGTCTGTAATACTGAAATACATTGCACTGAGCACTTTTCCCGGGTTACTTCTTGAAGGTGGTGAATTTCTGTTGTCTGCTACTATGTATTTATGCAAAAAAGTTCTATACAACCCAACTGATTCTACTAAGAGCAGCAGTTGAGGAACTGACCTAATGCTATCACTACCGCTGAGAAGTAGATATTATGTATAGGCTGAGTTCTGATCATGATTTAGTCTAGTGTAAACAAGGTTTCAGTGTTTTAGTTTCTTGGTAACTCAGCTGTAGTTGGATACTCAGTCAGGACTTTTACTTCTACTTTCAAAAATCCCACTTTTGTGTGTGTGTGTAGATTTTTATGTTCAGTCTGGAATAAAAAATAAGCCACTAATAGTTTGAGATCATAACCATAAACATGCTTCTAGAACTAAAAGTCTGAGCAACCTTCCTTTAGCACAGTAAAAGGATGATTTAAAGCCAAGCTTTCGGCTCCATGAGAAGTTTTGCATGACAAATGTAAGTAAAATGATCAAAAGGATCATTTCACTTAAACAGAGGGTTAAGTAGAGGGAAATAATCATCAGTGGTTCAATGATAACTCCTGAAATTGTGAGCCATGTGAGCAGATGTGAGAACCACAGGTCTGTGGCTGCATTGCACTACAGCACTGATCAGCTTAGTTTACAGCCCAGCTCAATTGCAAGTCCAGTTACAACTAAAAGAACTGAGGTGAGAAAACACAAGGGGGAAAAAAACTAATCCTGCCAAAGCTAACAATGGATCAAGATTCACAAATCTAGAGATCTTCAGATACTGCAAAAAAGTGGGAATATTTGGAAAGCTTCCCCAGAAGTTACAGCTGTATACTTCTGAGTGTGTTGATATTGCACAACAGCAGAGTATGAGCTCAATCTCTGCATGCCCTTCTGTAATCAGTGATTACTTTTGCAAATGTCATACTGATTAGTCAGGTTCTCATTGTCAGAGAATTGAGCATTTCTGTTTGTGTAAACAATCAATGAACAAGAAGTCCTCTTCCAAGGGTAAGACAGGCAATTGCATTACGTAATTTCTTATATTAAAGAAGCAGAAAGCATAACAATTGGGATCTTCTAGAATCTCCAGCTAAAAAGGGTGTTTCAGCAAAAAAAACAACATTCATTGTTATGAAAAGGATAATCTAGATTTCAATTTTTATGTTAACCAGCATGCAACAAACAAATTCACTATTTTAACATTCCTGTCCTTAACTGCTATGAGCCACTAGAGCTCAGAAAACACACTGTGCACTAACTTAATCTTCTTCCTGTGTCTGCTATGGAAGGTGGGCATTTTGAAAGACTTAATGAGCACCATAGAAGTCTTTTGTCTGTGTATCTTGGGAAGCAGGGAGGGGGAGCAACATGTATTGCAGTAACTTCTTTGTGAACCATTAGCAATGAATATACTCACTGAACTGAACTAAGAAGAGATAAAATGCTAATAAAAGCTTGCCTTGGGCAACAACTTTTTAACTTCGAGAAGTTCTATTTCCATCACAAAAATCTTATTCTAACTTTATTTGTCAGAACACTTGATCCCATGGCAGAAGAGTTCCAGTACTGCACTTGGGGTGAATAGTCGTACTTGGCACGTTTGGGTTTTCGTGCACCTTGTGTTAGATGTGCTGTAAGCAGCTCATCTCAACGGGCAGCTTAGACTGCTTTCAAGACGATGGGGAGAAGCAAGTTTGTTCCAGGTATAACTAGTCCCATACTAGGACAGTCATCTGAAATAGCAGACAAAATTCCCATCCTAGAAATGACTCTGTGAGGGAGTATTGTTGATATCCGTTTGATAGGGAGTTAAAGCCAGATGAGGAAAAAGCTCAACCATTCAGTCTGCAATGTCAGCCTTGTGCATACTGAAGCCACAGCCTATGGAGGAAGTTATCTGATAAGACCCAGAATGATTATTTTAGTAACTATTTTTGAACACTGAGGATAACCAGATTCCCTTATTCTGTCCTTTGCTTATTCCCAATATCAGTGAGGAAGGCTTCCTTCTGCCTCAGGAATTGCCTTTTCCACTTATAGCTTTACTCATTAATATATTCCTAATAATTTGTTTCTCCAGGAATGAGTATTGCCCTCTGAAACCTCTTCATGCCTTTCAGATGTGACATGATCCATAGTCAGTCACACAAAGGACAACTTGATCAATGGAACATCAAGTAAAAAAGGACCATCCTGTTGTATTGAGTGCTATAGCCAAGTAGTACCATCCTACTTCAAGAACTAAAAGTGTTCTCAGAGAAAAGAAAACTTTTTCCTGTTCCTTTCAGAGAAATATCTGTTCCTTGCCTGGGCAACACTGTGATCCCATAGGGCAGTTAGAAAAAACTAAATGAGTTTGACCATTAAAGTGCTGGCCTCAGGCCTTCTGTGTTGCATATTGTATGCTCTGAGTTCTGAATTTTATCCTCAGTATCAGTCCCAGAAACACAATACAAAAGTAATGATAATCCTACAAACCTATGCAGGAAGTTATAAGATAACCCATTGCAAGAATGAGGAAAGATAACCCTATTGTCAGATAAAAGATTCAGCATGATACACTGTATTTATTTAAAATTTTGCTCATTTTTCATTTTTTGTAATGGTTAAAGTGAACTATTACCATGAGTTAGATAAAAGACTGTATAGATCATTACAATGACATGACAAATTTAGTATTCTTTTTATGACTTTACTGCTGGATTGTAGGTTTCTAAGATTCATTGAGAGATTTGAAAGCTTATGTTGACTTTCCACTATTAAAGACCCTTATTTCTTCCTCCTCCAAACCCTTAGCTTAGGTATATCCAGTATTTTCTTCTTTTTACATAGCCTCAGAAACCCCAGACTATGAAAACTAATTGCTTTGCTGTTTTTGAAATTGCTGTGAGCATTCCACTGTAGAGAAGCTGCTTTTCTAAAGGAAACATATATGAGTTTCCAAGATAGAAAGGCTTCAATTGACATCAGAGGGCTTTAGAATTGCTTCTTACTGTTTACATACTTTTTAACAAGGCCAAATTCCCTTTGTAGAAATCATTAGTGCAAAATTCTTTAGCAGACTACATTCACTTCAGTCATTCCAGTTGCTGTTTACTCTGAAATGATTTAACATTCAAAGCAAACGAAGGTCTGCTGCAGTAAAAAGACAACGTCTTGCTGTGCCACGCACATAAATACAGAGCAGACCAAAGCAGAATTATAGCAAGAGTGATTTGAAACATCACAAATTTTCATACATTTAGCACTGACCGCTGTTATGCAGATGTAACAAACTGAGTCATGGTATTTTTAACATTTCTTAGCTTTTTCGCAGAACTCAGATCAATATGTCTGACCTTAGTCTCACAGCAAAATGAGAAACTAAAATCCTCTACCAGGCTTTGGAGGTAAATAAATTCCCCAGTTCAAGGCTATTCTTTTTTTGAGTATCTCTCTAGTAAGAATGCTGCCCTACAATCTCCTGTTTGGGACAGTGTAGCATCAGACCTTAGCCCAGCTTCCACACTGCATTCAAGACAACCCTGACTGACATGGTCAGGACAAATGTGGTGAAAGATTTAATTGTTACCTGGTTTATAACAGCTAAGTCATCCCTTCTGGCAGCGATATGGCCAGCCACTCAGCTCTGAAAATTATAGTGAATTAAACTACAATCCTAACACCCATGCAGAATTTCATAAACTAAAGGCAGATAGGGGGATTACTTCCAAAAGAAATCTCATATCTCTTGCCCTTTGTACAAGCAAGCTTCCTTGACAGCCATCAGCTCCTGAATTAACAGACCTGAAGAAATGTCTTCTCTCTTATACTAGGACTAAATCATATATGTGAAAGTTTAAAAAGACAGAAACATGTAGGTCTTCTGCCACATGGGTTTGATTGGGTTTCTGCTGAAAAGGTCTCAAAGACTGGTCAAATACCAGCCCACAGATCAGTGCACTTAATATTTTCAGTATTTGACAAGGCTACTGCTTAAGTTGTAAGCCAGATTCAGAGCATAAACCACAGAACTTTGAGAGGGAACTGAGTGAGTCCATTTTCATCAGCATTCCTCTGGCACTAGAGGTTTAGTTACCTGGAGACAGCTCACATGGTCATACATACAGTCAATTGTAGTGCTTATTGTTGCTATGAGAAAAACCTCAGTGCTGTCATTTTTGGCTGGAAGGAAGGGTATTGCTTGCTGGGCAGGACAATGTTACCAAACAGGAAAATGAGAGCCCCACAAGAAACTTGGGAGGAGCATAAAAATTTCTTCCCTCCATTTATCTTCAGTTTCTTTAAACTAAAGTAGAAAAACTGAGGGGAAAAATGAAAGTAATCTGACTTGTCTGTAAATTTTCCATCTTCAATAAATGTGCATGTGGGATACGGAAGAAAAAAGTCCTTCTGAACCATGTTTTGAGGATCATTAAATGCATCAGGTCCTATTATTTCTCTGCTCTTTAAACTGCTTTGTCAAGACAGACGCTGTCCTACACTTGATAAATTCCACTTTAATCAGCAGGTGTCTCTATTTATGACAGAGGAATAAAAATATTGGTTATTCAGGCAAAAATGTATATAATCAAATGAAGACAAACTCATAAAAACTCCAGGAGACAGTGTCTGGATATGATTAATAATTAACATCCCCCTTTTTAAAAGCATGTTTTATTCTTAGAGGTGATTAATTTTGCAATTCAAGATTCTGTCTTCCTTATTTCCTTTAATATCCTTTTAGAGCAAACAGAAGTGCTCTTCCCAAAAATTCATAAGTCTCAATTAAAACTCAAATGGCTTTTCATTATAACACTTGGTTTCCAGACGTTAATGTGGAGATTGGTTTTTCACTTGCTTTAAGTATTTCAGGGGAGATTGAGCTGTTGCTATCTATACAGGATGAATACTGTTCAGAAATTCATTAAATAAATTCATTATAAACACTGCGCAAACATATACGCTTGCTTGTCAGAACGGCTTTCATCTTAAAACAATACCCATAGCAAGATGTTTGCCATAATGCCATTCATACTTTATTCTCTTAATCCATGCAGAAATATTTGATAATTTAGTTTGGAGAGTAAAGGTTTCTCTCAGATTCTAACACATTAAAAAAACAACTAGGTAAGATAGGAAATATTTGAGTCACAGTGAAGAGATCTGGGAGCTGCAGTATTCCCAAAACAATGCACAGGATTGCTGTAAATGATTCCTGCCTAAAACAAAGGCTCCCATTACATTTTTCTAGTGGACTAGAGTCAGTAGAAATTATTTGCAGTTTTCCTATCCAGAACTCTTTAACACTTAAGACTCTGACTTAATGAAAAGAACAGCATAACCTTCAGCAGTAAGCCTCATTCAAAAAACTCGTGTGCCAAGGGATTTAACTACCTTCCTAACAGCAAGAGAAGCAGATTTCCTGTACTGGTGTGAGCAGGCATCAGCTCCATGAGCATCCTCTAGTCCAGTTCTTACAGTCACTGCACATGAGCACTGTCTCTGCCAGAGGGCTCTCTCAGGGGCTTTTTCAAGTCCTTTGTTAAATACCACCACCAAATTGAAGGTAGAATTGATTTCCCTGTCTCCACTGGAGTGCACCCCTTTCTGAATACTGCTTAATCATCTCTGCTAGAAATAACTTTTCCCTGGGGCTTATGGAAAGACTTCTGAAGAGAAAATCTTTTGCTTTCAGAATGTATCAGGCTGCCCAAAATGGCAGGTATTTTCAAAGGCGATGTTCCCAAAGGAGGATAACCTCCCTACAAGGTCTTTACTCTTTAGCTCACCCAGCTCCACCAGCTGAGCACTGCACTGGCATATTAGCATGCACAGCATCCCCTCATGAAAAAGCATAAACATTTCCAGCAAGGGCACTCCGTGCAAGTTTGTCTGTAAGTGGCTTTGCCTTCTCCTTAAGATATGCTTAAAATAAAGCAGTTCTCCGCAAAATAGATTCCCTGTTATTCCTCTCCCTGTGGAATGTATTCAGAGACAGGACATTTTTAGACCCTCTCCATTAACTCCTGTATCAGCCCCTCTGTCTTTTGATGGGGGTGGGTGTGTGTGTGGATCTTAACACAGGCAATGATGCCTGCCCTGTGTCTGCACTTTGCTGATGCACTAGCAGCGCATCACTGCCAAACGAGCTGCCACCACCTCGAAGTGGCTCTGTACTTGCAGGCAAAGGTAAGCCCTGGGAAGCAGATAATATGCCACCATTTAATAAATCAGTACAGAAGATATCAGCAATCTGGTTATTACATATGACAGTGTAGATTAGGCTCCAGTATTCCTAAATATTATTATATTTTTTCTAGGAAGAAATATTGGGATACAACCTATTGGCACTATTTAGTTTTTACCTGATAGTGAAGTGCCCAAAAATTACACCAAACCTTTCAGATTTCTCTACACAATCTATAGTTTCTAGAAGAGTGCAAAGCCATAGCTCACTTGAGCATATCAAGAGTTACTGCAGTGGCTCCCCTTCCTTATACTGAGAAGAAACTTTCTTTAAAATTAGTCCCAAAGGCTCCACAGCCCAGGCTTTCCTTGTGGTTAAAGATAAGCAAACCACCTCTACTATAAATACAAATATTACACAATACAAATCTACAAAAAGTTGGTTTTATTATTCAATATTCATGGCTACAGATCAGTCTTTATTAGTTTACTTTTTATCTTTGATTAATTCAAAGCAGCTTCAACATATGCATATATATTGCTAAATATACATACACATGCGTATATATGCATCCTGCAAGTCCACCTCTACTTCAAAGAGCAGATCTGACTTTATAGAGTATTCTAGACAATTTCTTTTATGCACAGTGGTACAGCAGAACCTATTTCTCTTAGGCCCAACTGGATTTGAGCTACTAAAATTTCATCCTAGCAGAAATAACCATTTTTCACTTTGTCATACAGTATGGATTATATACTGTTAGGTCTTAACTACCATTTGAAATATTTAAAATCCTTTACACAGTTCCTATGAATTTTATATTTGCCATTTATCTCTCACATTGCACAGAGGATCTAACTAATAAAAATAATAAATAAATAATAAAAAATAAATATTACATAAACAGAAACACCAGAAGACCATCAAAGAGAAAACCCAAGTTGATGCTTCAGTTTAGTGTAACACTCAGGTATCTGCTCCCAAGTTAACTGAAAGTATTTATATAATTAAGTTACATGTTTCAAACCAAAAAGTATATGGCTAAAGTATATGGCTGCATTGATAAACAGTGTGGGAAGACTTCACTCATGTCCAGGTCTGGCCCAGGTCAGCCTTGAGGTAGGTGAATGGTGTTCTTACATCCCACAGGATATGTATCTCCAAGCTGACAATAGAGGTGTGAGTGCAGCTCAGCCCCCAGGACACACAGGAGAAGGACAGCGTTGTGCCCCATTCCAGGGTGTGCTCAGGTCCCCACCAGCACAGCTGGAGTTACAGGAGGAGCAGATAGAACATGGCACAGCAGTGTACCTGTCTGCTACTTCACTACTCATGGGTGCTTGTACTTGATTATGCCGAGAACAGAATAGGAATGAGACTGGCAGAGAATATAAGCCTGATGAGAGCTACCTTTTAAAGTACTGGCTGATATCCTTTTAAAAGTGTTATAAATATAGACAATACAATCTCTAGCAAGGCCCCCAAACCTTCAAATCTATAGTTAGCTCAGCAAGTGAGCAGGAGTCAAAGCTAAACTGAAAGCAATGGTATATATTTTAAGAGGAGTAATAAATCATTCATCAGCCTTTAATTACTGTACTCCATAATCACAGAATCAAGCAATAAGCATTTCATTTCCAAATTGAACACTCTACCTGGCCATTGACTAAAATTGGGAAACACTTAAAAGACTTCTATTTTGTTTTAATTATAGACAGCCCAATTTCAATCTATTTATTATGTCATATGCATCTCATTCAAAGATACATATGCATTTCAGCATCTTTGTGTGATTAGACCAATGAAACCAGTGTCTGCAAGACAGTTTCTTTTACTTTTAATATTACTCTGGTACTAGACAGATGCATTCTGAAAATACTTAGATTTTACTTTAAGGATGTTTGCAAATACTCCAACTAAATAGAAATAAGAAAAAAATGTCTTGACTGTTTCTTATTGCAATTAATACATTTTTAAAGTGTAATTTTTCTACTGGAAATAATAAATTCTTACTTAGGACCCCAGTGAATCTGTTATATCACCATCCCTGGAGCAAACAGCCTGATAACAAACCTGCATGAAGAGAGCTAGAAATCACTTTGATGTCAGAATCCCCACCCATCATTTTTAACATCAGTAATATTACATAAAGAGTCGGGCAGTAACATAATGGCATTTTCTTAACACTGAGAAAAGGTTAATTAAGGTATTTCAGAGATTGAGAATTTTATGACTAAATGCTGAGTTGTTAAAGCAAACCCCAGCTTGATCAATATTTCCTACAAAGGGAATACATTAGCAAACATGTGGGTTTGTCTTTGAGGGTACTTCTCCACTTCATTGTCATGTTCTTGTGCTGCAAAGAAATGTTTAAGTAAATGAACACTCGATTGTAAGTTTAAGAGAGACTAGGGTTTATAAACTGAGGGTAAAGTATACATGCCAGATTGCCTTTTTATTATGTTAATGCAACTTTATCAATACTAG
Organism: Heliornis fulica; assembly: GCA_013399135.1. Classification (NCBI taxonomy): domain Eukaryota; kingdom Metazoa; phylum Chordata; class Aves; order Gruiformes; family Heliornithidae; genus Heliornis; species Heliornis fulica. The sequence continues at coordinate 458,877 of VXBZ01009981.1, read as the reverse complement.
AGAACCCTGAGACATTTAAAGGTTTTAATCAAGAAGATGCATTCAGATCTCATTTTGAGTTTGCCACGTCTAACACGACATACAGGCTAACTAAAGAAGCAACCTTGATAGACTGTTTAAAGCAACTTTTGGTATTCAGCTTACACAATCACCCACTATAATTTCTGCAGTATAATTAGCCCATGTATACAAGTATTCTCCGTTAGAAGGTCTAACCAGACTTAAAAATGAAAGTTCATTTTCAAGTAGATGTCCCTTTGAGTAGGAAATTCTTTTTACAGCACCTTTGTTGTCAAGTCACCTGCTCCTCAAACTGGATCCTATTACATTACAGTGTCCTAGCACATTATCTTGGCCAACCTTATATTTTAAGCAGATTAAAAATAAATCAGCCAAATCTGTCTGCCTTTGATATCACTGAACATTTTCCCTCTTGGTTTCTGTTGTGTTGGTGACATAACTGGTTGGAATGTTTTCAAGACCTAGAGAGTCACGATGCTGTATTGAAAGTTTTGTTAGCAGCATCTCTCTGAAATAAGGCTGATATGCCCCAACATACTGCTAGAGGCATTTATTGACAGAATGCTTGTAAGATTTGGACCTTACCTTTAAACATTATTTTTTATTTAATCAGTCTTAACCTATAGGCAGAAAACTGTTCCCCTGTGAATGTGTCTAAGCATGTCAGCTAATAAAGAACAGTATATAAAAAACAATTTTTCACAAAAACTTTGTATTGATGTAATGCTCAAAGCTGGATATGAAAATAAGAATTGAAACCACAATACTGCAAGTTAAATCTGGAACAAAATCTCCAACTTTACTGCCCACCTCTACCAAATTTTGATCTAATAACGTGGCCCCAAGGGAAAGCTAATGAGTTGCTTGGGAGGAAATAGGTGCACCCCCAACATCCCTCAGGTTACAAGGCTGGGAAACTCAGAGGATTCCTAGGTAGTTACGTAGCATTTCATTGTTACAGCTTTTGCACCCTTAGTATTAGTACTCTTGGGGTTATGCTTGCACTTCAGCCTTCACCACAGTGAGAGATGCTTCCAGCAGCTGTGCTACAAGCATGAAGCCTGCTGTGGGACATCTCCTGGGCTGCAAAACTGCATCATGCTTGTAGCTCATGGAAAAAAGGACTATCATACTATCATACATATCAATGGGTTTTCCTTAACTTGGGAGAAGTACAGCAGTCACATGCAAAACCTTGGCAAGAAAAACTGCACTGGAGAAACATTTGGTTACTCTCTAGATGCAGCAGTGTAAGGTAAAGGAATAGAAATGAAGTCTTACGTTTTTTATCAGGTTTTGTGCTTTAATCCTGTCTACTGACTTTATTGGCTGATCTCATGAGACAGGACATGAATGTCAGCAGGTCCCCTGCTACTGATGGGAAGAATAAAAAAAAAGGGGGGTTTTGGTTTGGCTTTTAAAGCTTTTTCTTGTAAAAAGAATACTTTTAGATTATAAAGAATCTGCTTTATAAACTCATGTATTGTTTTATTTACTGTGTCTTACTTGTTTGATCAGAAGCTGTGTTAAAGTGTAGGTGCAGCATAATGATTTTGCTGGAAAACAAAGTTCAATTTAACACTGGTGTTTCTCTCGTTTAAGGATAGGATGTATGATTTGAAATCCTAGAGCTTCTGGGGAAAAATAAAGGTATTTTGAGAGCATGTGTTCTTATACTTGTCTTAATAGTGTTACTAAAAATATTGTAAAACCTGCAAAGCTGCTCCTAAGAGACACACACATTTTCCCTGGGAAGGTTAGTTATCTGTCTACTACTCATGACTTGTGCTAGTCTTCTGCAAATTCTTAAAAGAGACTTTAAAGTGGGAGCAAGGCAAGTGCCAATATCCCAAGCATGTCTATGTTTTTATTCCTACACAAAGCTTCAGAAACACACATAAAAGGCCACAAGACAGGAATGACACTTATAACTGCAGTCATTAAGAGCAAGAGCATACCCATTCTCTGCCTAATGAGCATCCAAGATCAACAGAACTTACTGAACTCCAAACTTTGATTTATGGAGATCCTTATAACCTAGAACATAAAATATAAATGCAACTATACATAGTTATGCTGTCAAAACCAAACCATGGATAAAAATCTTAGTGCCTTATAATGGCTAAACATTGACTTGAACAATATGGTGCTGAATTTCAGAAACCTTAATTTACTTGCTGATTTTGAAGAAGTTTTTATTCCAAACATACAACTGCAAATTCTGAGGTAATGAAAAGTGTCACAATATAAATAAATGCTTGGAATATTCAATTGCTTCTGTAATTCATCCATGGCATACAGTCACTACCTTGTATAAGAAGCTATTTAACTACATGTATTAATAGGTGAAGAACAGTGCTAGGGGTTTAGGAGTTAAGAATATCATGCATGTATTAAAATAGCATAATTTTAATGCTATTTCAATGAGTTATTTGTGTAGAGGAATGTAATAAACATTACAAAAATGATGGATGCAAAGTTCAAAACTGGACAACATTTCATAACTTTGACTTTCAATTCTTTGTTTTGTTATAGCAGGACCCATAAGATGTTTTGCTGGTTACATCTATTTTCAGCTTAATTCCGAAGCACACGTGTTATCCAAAAGCCTAACAACTCTGTGTAAGGACCAGCATGTTGTAAAGTAGCTCACAGCTACCCATATTTGCAAAGGAAGACTAGCTGCATCAAGACTATGTTTCACCTTTGTTCTTCTGTGATGGTGCTCTACCTCTGCTTATTCTTTCCATGCAAGCCTTTGACTTTTTCTTGGTATTCTTTTTACCAGAAAATTTTTTCAGCTTGGCAACTTTGCACCTCCTAGGCTTATGCTTTAAACATCTAAGTGAATGTATACACTCTCAGCTGTCAAGTTGTTTTTACAATTGTTGCAAGCTCAGGTGTATTGAATCCTGCTCCTTGGCTTAAGCACAAAACTTCTGCACAGACCATGCTGGGATCAAGTCCTGTGGGTGCTGCCTGCTGGGGAGGCAAAAAACCCTAGAATAAAACAACCTGTCAGATAAAAAAATCCCCCTGCATACCCTGCTGAAAATAGGGAATGCTGCATGCTAACTAAAAAGCCTGAGAGAACTATCAAGGAATAGGGAATACATGTGAATACCATACTTAAGGTCAGAGATGGATGACAATGCACCTTCTGGAATCTTCTAAAGATCATTGGCTTAAAAATTCCTTATGACAGCACACCTGTATTGACATATTGACTTGGGATAGAGTGCACCCTCAGCAAGTTCGCCAATGACACCAAACTGTGTGGTGCTGCCGAC